>CM077244.1:2159370-2504370 GCA_039654775.1 Spinibarbus caldwelli | reverse complement strand
CTTAAGGAACTGAATTTGTTTCTAACTGAATTTTGCAACAGAGACAGTTCTTGAACCGAACTGAATCAACATTGAACTGAATTGCTTTACAGCTGAAATTAAACTGATCCATAATTGAATTTTGCAACAGTGACAGTCAGTCAACATTGAACTAAACTGAACTGAATGAGACTATTCTCTCTTCTCTAGAGCAACTTTAAAACTGGACTTGTTTTATAATTGATTAATTTTGCAACATTTACACTGAACTGAATCAGCATCGATTTAAATTAAGCTAAATAACGATTGTTATCTTCTGTAGAGATGCTTTATAATTGAATTTGTTTCATAATTGATGAATTTTGTAACATTAACATTGTTATTTTCCTGTTTTGCATCTGTATTGTATAAAACACCATAGATGTAAAAGTGCAGTATAAATACTGTAAATATGACTTGACAACTGTCAACTTGTCCGCTCAGTGTCAAGTCAGTCAATCAATCTGTCACTAGCTATGTTTCCATTCACCAATTTTTATGCGCATTTTGGGATTTCACATTAAAAAAAAAAAAAAAAAAAACGCTGGATGGAATAGGATAAATTTCTTATCCGGTAAGAAAACATGCGCATAAACTACGATGGAAACACTTTTACTGAATAAATTCCTTAATGCGCATTAACAAAGACATGTGACTTTGCGATGGGACAGCATAAAACAGGACCAACCAATGGACCGATCTCATTGCACTGCATCTGAAATGCTAGTTTTGTCATTCGAATATGCTTGAGCAAAGTCTCGTCAAAGTGCTTTGTTATAATTAACTCCAAGAACTGAGTTCCCAAACAGCAGACTCCGAAAATAAGATTACATGACCACATTTCATGCACATTCTGAAGCTCGTAATTTATTGTATACACAAATTATTATATACAGTGCCTCCTCCAACTGCTGCAAATTTTGTTTTTCTTCATGATATTTAGCCCAAAGTAATCGGGAAGTGATGATTTTGTTCTCTTCAACTCTCTGGATGGAAACGGTGCTTTATTCGCAAATGTTTTATACGATATTCAAATTTTGCGCATAAGTTTAAGTCATAACTTTGGATGGAAACATAGCTACTATCAGAGAGAGACTGAGCAGAAGAGAGAACAAAGAGAGAGTGGAGCATCTCGTTACCTTGCTGTGAGCGCAGGGTGGATAATAGCAGGTGTAGTGCGGGAACATCTGATGCAGCTCCAGCGTCTTTCCCATGAAGCTGCGGTCTGAGTCCGGAGCGCGAGTCCCTGACCGATGAGTGCGAGGATGATGACGATGCTCTCTCTTCCTCCGCTGAGATACTCCAACACTGTAATCCAGCACAGACACGGAGCAGTGAGGAGAAGACAGGAGGGGTCCGGGATCCGTGCGAACGAGAGAGCATGTGCTCCGTCTGTCAGAGGAGGAGAGAAGAGGAGTGTCTGTGATCCGTGTGCTTTCTGCTCCAATAACAGCGTCTCTGCTCAGGGGCTCGACTGGAGAGAGAGAGAGAGAGAGAGAGAGGGAGAGAGAGAGAGAGAGAGAGAGGGAGAGAGGGAGAGAGAGAGAGAGGGAGAGAGGGAGAGAGAGAGAGTGAGAGAAAGAGAGAGAGAGACGGAGAGAGAGAGAGAGAGAGAGAAAGAAAAGGGGTTTGGTCCCTCTACTGGTGATAAATGAAACTACAGGGCAGAAGTGTCAATTAAACACACTGGCTTTGTCTCAAAACCTGACTAAACAACATTTTTTGTGCATTATACTTTTGCATGCAATTGTTTAGCAGACACTGGCTATGTTTATGCATGCAACCTCATAATCTGTAAAATAATATTGAAACGCCTTCATGTAAACACCTCAATCGATCCGAATGGAATTTCAATCAAACTATTAAAAATTTTTTTGTTAGCTGAGATACAGCTGGAATAAAGGTAAAATATAAGTCAAAAACTTAAATGAAAATTAGAAATAAAGAAAAAAAATATTTAAGTTGATATACTAAGGCCTGGTTTCTCAGACAGGGCTTAGACTAAACCAGGATTAGGCCGTAGTTCAATTAGGACATTTAAGTAATTTTTTATAAATGTGCCTTAGGAGAAAAAAAAAACAAAAAAAAAACAAAAACAAAACACAACATTACTGGTGTCCATCTTGAGACGAAACAAAGGCATTGATATATTTTAAGATCGGTCAGTGCAAGTTTCTTTAAGTTGAAACAGCTCAGACTTACATTTTAGTCTGGGACTAGGCTTAAGCCTTGTCTGTGAAACTGGGGGAATAATTACTCAAATTAAAACTGAAAGAAAGCTAACTAGAAAAAAATAAATAAAATAAAACTAATAAACGTGACAAAATTGAACTATAAAAATTAGAAAAGTTGCCTCAGCAACTTACTAAAAAATATGGTTAAGTACTAAAATTAATAAAACTACACCGGAAATAAATATAAAAAAGCTGAAACTAATAAAAATTGCAAATGTAAAGTTGTTGAATTAGACTGTACAAATACAAAATATAAGATTATAATAAATATACAGCTAAACTGAAAAAATAAATTACTAAAACTAATGAAAATAACAAAAGCACATAAAATTACTGAAACTTACACTAAACTCAAAATGAAAACTGAAAATGTAAAAATAAAACTAAATTCAAAAAACTAACTGAAATAATGCTAAATAGAAGTACAAAAAACTAAAACTAATAAAAAAGACAATAGCACATAAAATTACAAAAACAAACAAATAAAAATAAAAATTGAATATATAAAAATGAAAGCTAAATAATAAATACTATAACAGTATAACAAATTGGATTGGACATTTGGATTGACAGAAATCAGTGCATACAGACATTTCAGTGTTCTTCAAAGAGCCTTTAAATGAGCTGTGTTCGCTTTATTAAAGCTACATGTTGTTTTTATTAATTGTGCTAGTGAATCAGCTGATTAAAGCTCTTCAAACACACCCTCTCGTAAGCCAGGAGGAAATTAACTGCTCAAATTAAACCTGAATCACCTTCTTAATAAAGCGATGAACTCTGAAACACTCACCTCAGTGCAAACGTCTTGAGATGATCTTGATTTGGATGTTCTCCACAGCAGGGTCTCGTTTGGTTTATGGATTTTTGATGGCAGAAAAATGGCTGAGCTTCTTCTGTGAGTGTTCGTCCATATGATCAATACAGAGAGACAAAGACAAACGCTTCGTTTAATCCTCCTCAAAAACCTGAAATACAAAAGACACACATTTATACACTCTTGAAAATAAACCTGCAAAAAGGGGGACAGGTTTTCACAAAGAACAATTCCTAAAAGAAGGTTTTTTTTTATTTTTTATTAATTTTTTTTTCCATTGTATGAAGAACATTTGAATAATCTAATAACTTCATTTATTTGTTTATCCCATGTTCTTGTGTGGAGAACTATCAAATAAGTTAGATAAAATATTAGCTTATTTTAGGTTTTAAACATCAAAACTATGAATTCCGCTGTTAATAATATTAAATCTTTCAATTCCAAGCAAATATTTTTTATTTCAATTCAAAGGTGGCACACTTAAGCTGAATACAAAACAAAATCTTGTGTAATATTTAGTTATATTCTCCAGAGGTGGATCAAATGAAGGTTAAGCATCTACGTTCACTGCATTTACTGAACAGAAATACTACTTTATTCAGGCCAAATGTTGTATTGCATTGGAGAACAGTGGCATTGACAGTGGCATTGACTGTATGTGCATGTGCAGACAAAAGCAGAAGCATGTGGAGCTGTAACACACACACACACACGCATGCACATACACAGCTTGTTTTGAGATGCAGTCAGATATGACAGTGAAAAAGAGAGGAGACCTGATGGAAATAGAGCAGAACGGATCCATCTCTTCTCCTCTGTGTCTCTGTTCGCTATAGATCAACACAACTGAGTGTGTGTGTGTGTGTGTGTGTGTGTGTGTGTGTGTTTCCCATGAGACTTTATCAACAAATCAGGTGCTGTTTAACTCCAGGTGTGTTTCATTTCCCTGCTGGACTAAAGCTTCGGTTAAACTCCATTCAATTCAATCCAGTCATGTGCGTGTGAACGCGGACGAGCGGAAACATAAACACATGTGAAGAATTCATCTTTCACTGCATACCAAACAGGGTTATTACAATTAACTAAAACTAAACCATTAAAAAACTAAATTAAATGCAAAATTAACTAAAATAATCAGAAATAATTAAAAAAAATAAACTATCTGAAAAAAAGGCAGCTTTTTATTTCATCTAGTTTCAGAGGTAACATTCCTCATTTTTATGTAGTTTCATTTTAAGTATAACTAAAATAAAATAAAACTAATAAATTAAAATGACAAAAACATAAAATTACTATAAAAACTAAAAGTAAATTGAAAACAGAAAATATAAAAATCAAATTAATTCAAAATACTAACAAAAACTTCAGTGAAATTCAGTATATCAGTAAAACACTGATACTGAAGTTTGGTGAATGCTGACCAGCAAATTCGTACAGTGAAGATCTAAACATCACAGATTGAGTCGTGTCTCTATACAAAGCCGACAAACTTCTAAACTACTGTACATGTTCTGAAGTGCTGTGACTAAGCAGGACACCGTCTAGAATATCCTAATGCAAAGATGAACTTTTTAACTATGAAGACCCAAAAATCACTTGCTTTAGGGCTGTGGGCTGAAAATAAATGTTGCATTATACCCAACTATATTATATTAAAATGCACATTTAAAAAAAAAATCTATTTAATTTATATTCCTTATATATCAATGCATATTATATATCAATGCATATTATATATATATATATATATATATATATATATATAGTTAGATAGAGTTGTGCTCATAAGTTTACATACCCATTGCAGAATGTGCAAAATGTTAATTGAAATAAAATAAGAGGGATCATGAAAACTGCACGTTTTTTTATTTTTTATTTAGTACTGTCCTGAATAAGCTATTTCACATAACAGATGTTTACATATACTCCACAAGACAAAATAACTGAATTTATAAAAATGACCCCGTTCAAAAGTTGACATACCCTTGAATCGTAATACTGTGTGTCATTTCCTGGATGATCCACAACTGTTTTTATATTTTGTGATGGTTGTTCATGAGTCTCTTGTTGGTCCTGAGCAGTTCAACTGCCTGCTGTTCTTCAGAAAAATCCTCCAGCTCCTGCACATCCTTTGGTTTTCCAGCATCTTCTGCATATTTGAACCCTTTCCAACAGTGACTGTATGATTTTGAAATCCATTTTTTAACACTGAGGACAACTGAGGGACTCATGCATAACTATTACAAAAGGTGAAAACATGTACTGATGCTCAAGAAGGCAACAAAATGCATTAAGAGACGGGGGTGTAAACTTTTTAAATTCGATGATCAGGGTAAATTGTACTTATTTTGTCTTCTGGGAAACGTAAGCATTTATGTAGCTTCTGTAGTACTAAATGAAAAAAAAAAAGATTTTTAAACAAAATGAGAAGAATTTACACATCCTGTTCAAAAGTTTACATCCCCCGGCTCTTAATGCATTGTGTCGCCTTCTTCAAAACCTTAAACTCTAATATGTCAATAAAATAAAACAAGAATTTTGCACCAATATTAAGGCCTCTGTTCTGGAAAAGTATGAAAATTAGTGATAATGCCTCCAGATAATGCCTCATTTTGTATATTGTATTTAAACAACATTTTAGAAAAACTTTGATACAAAACAATTGTCTATTAATCTACTCTTTCACACTATTCACCTGTAGGGTCTTTCCGTAAGCAGTCAGTTGATTGTTTGTTTACATTTACTATGTTTTGTTGGTGCTAAGAAATCATAGACTCATTTTTGCAATCCTCATGATTTGATAGATCCAAGACTCAAGATGTGATCTTTGGAAACTTCATCAGTAATATCCCCATCATCATCATCAGGACGACACATCTAGATTTGTTTCATATCTACATATCTGAATAAATCAGAATAACAGAAAAACACTCACCGCGTGGGTTAATGTCAAGCACACGTGTATGTATGAGAAATCATCCCCAGAAGCCCCTGGATCTCCAGCAGATCTTCATTCATCCGGAGCCACAGGGCCGATCGTTTTCTGGGGAAGGAGGTAATCAGATGCTCATCAAAAATTAATACGGTAAAACGGCATAATGGGGTCTGATATGAAATCTGCAATTACCTCTTATGCTCATATTACAGTAAAGGACTGACACGACAAATCACACACACACACAGAGACTACTGTACATCAGAGAGCTCTTCTCAGACTTTCATTGTTTTTCTGTCAGGTTAATGATCTCCAAACCCAAAACCAACGCTCTCAGAAACCTGCGCACATCAGTAGATTTACATACCATTTAGGAGCCGATCTGCTGCTCAAGAGACATTTCTGATTATTATCAATGTTGAAAAGAGTTTTCATGTTTTTACACTTAATATTTTGTGGAAACCATACACTACAGTACCATTCAAAAGTTTGGAGTAAGACAAAAAAATGTAAACTTTTATACAGCAAGGATGCATTTAATTGATCAAAAGTGAAAGCAAAAACATTTATAATTGTTACAAAATATTTCTATTTTAAATAAATCCTGTTCTTTTGAACTTTCTATTCATCTGTGAATCCTGAAAAATGAAATGTATCACAGTTTCCACAAAAATATTGGGAAGCACAACTGTTTTCAACATTGATAATTATCAGAAATGTTTCTTGAGCAGCAAATCAGCATATTAGAATGATTTCTGAAGGATCATGTGACACTGAAGACTGGAGTAATGATGCTGAAAATGCAGCGTTGATCACAGCAATAAATTACATTTTAACTTTCACATAGAAAACTATTTTAAATCGCAATAATATTTCACAATATAACTGATTTTACTGTATTTTGGTCAAATAAATGCAGCCTTGGTGAGCAGAAGAGACTTATTTCAAAAACATAAAAAATAAATAAAACTTGAACGGTAGTGTGTCTAAAGAATGTTTTAGAAAATATTAAGATATAATGAAATAATTTAAAATAAAAAAGCATAAATCCTTTTTCAAAAGACATTATAAACTAAAATAATTAATTATAAAAGCAAATATGTCTTAGTTAAACCTCGCTTTTAGTGAGAACATTTGATCTTCCATTCTTGGCGTGTTTGTGAATCTGCAGCTTTAGTCTGAAAGCACTTCTGTTGATCTGAGGATGATGATGGTGATGATGACGATGATGAAGAAACCTTGTCTCGTCTGCACTGCTTCACTCCTGAAGCTCAAGCTGAACTGCTGTCATACCTGAAATTAAAAGAAATCACAATATACACACCAAACAATCCAAATTTTCTTATAATTCTGCAGCAAGTGCTCCAATTATAGTAAATATTGCAATGCTCTCTTGGCAGGTCTTCCAGTCAGTTCTATCAAACCTCTATAATTAATCCAGAATGCAGCTGAAAGATTAATCTTTAATGAGCTGAAAAGAATGCACACCTCTGTTTATCAGTTTACACTGGCTACCAATAGCTGCTCGCATGAAATTCAAGGCATTAATGTTTGCCAATTTTCTAACTGCTTGTTCTCTTAAAAAAAAAAAAAAAAAACTAACACTAGCTTCTCTATTCTTTTTCTATTCTATCTGTTTTCTTTTTATATATTATATAATTTATTAAAAACAAAAAAATCTTGCTGTGTGTACTGCGTTAAGCTAACTGAGTCTTGTTATAGCACTTGCATATCATTGCTCTTTTGTTGATTTTCATTGCTTCCATTGTCCTCATTTGTAAGTCGCTTTGGATAAAAAGCATCTGTTAAATGACTAAATATAAATGTAAATGTAAATAAAAGCATGTCACTTCCTCCATCACCTCATTAAATGCTTCTTTCTTGTTCTTTTCTCAGCTGTGGCTCATTCTCATCCCTCCGTTTCACTCGTGTCCTTATATGATGGAGAGGCAAGTGAACAGCCTTGTGGGAAATAGCACAGACGTGCTGTCCGAAGTGTGCCATCCCTCCATCACTCCTAATAAACCGCTGTGCCGGGGGTTCTGGGTAATTGAGCTACTCACAACACTGAGGGCCGTGTCAGACAAACACACAAATCAAGAGTGATGGGGTCCTGACACACCGCAGGCCCCTAAACACACACACACACAAACCTTTTTCTCTGAATAAATGCTTGGATTCAGATTCCCAGCATTCACAATCCTCACACACACTCAACCGTAACACACATGAAGCAAAAACAAACAACACCTGAGAAGACCAGTGGACGAACATTCAAGCTTATACAAACAAACTGAACACATTAAATGTGCAAATATAAAGCAAACAATTCCATCTAAACAGTTTCAAACATTACCCATAATTCCTAACATGAACAGAAAGATGAAACTACAGAAGGACAATTTACATGTATGCATTTGGCAGACGTTTTATCCGAAGAGACTTACATTGCATT
Organism: Spinibarbus caldwelli; assembly: GCA_039654775.1. NCBI lineage: Eukaryota > Metazoa > Chordata > Actinopteri > Cypriniformes > Cyprinidae > Spinibarbus > Spinibarbus caldwelli. The sequence goes on along the minus strand of CM077244.1, from coordinate 2,495,914 downwards.
GACAGAGTACGTCTGATTAGTTCATGCATTCCCTGGGAATCAAACCCATGACCTGGTGTTGCAGGCACCATAATGTACTGTTTGAACTACTGGAAAAGCAGGAATATAGTCAGCAGACACAATATTAAGATAAATCATAAAAATGTAAAAATAAATAAATAAATAAATAAATAAATAATTTTAAAAGTAAAACAACCAATATAAAACAATTAGTAAACACACACACACACACACACACACATATAATAATAAAAAATAAAACATTTAATAAAAAGTTCATATTTTAAACAAAATATTTGAACAACTAAAATAAACAATTTAAAAAACAACAACAGTTAAACAGTTATTAAAGTGTTTGAAAAACAATTTATTAAATAAACATGAAAAATAAAACACTAAAAAGAAGAAACATTTTATTTGAAATTAAATTTTTATTAAATACAGAATTTTAAAATAAAATACAAAAAACAATTACCGGTACTACAAATGTGAAATATTTTAAATTACAATTTATTTAATTTGTAATAAATTAAACACATTTTAAAATAATAAAAATACAATTTCCTAAGTAAGATGAATAACTTGTTTAGCTGCATGTCATGTGGCCATTAAAGGGTTAGTTCATCCAAAAATGAAAATTAGGCCATGTTTTACTCATCTGCAAAGCATCAAGGTGTATATGACTTTTTTTTTTCAGACGAATCCAATCTGAGTTATATTAAAAATTACCCTTGCTCTTCCAAGCTTTATAATGCAGTGGGCTGGTGTTTCTGTTCAACAGTCCAAAAGAAGTCCAATAAACCCCTCAGAGGACCTCAGATGAGTTTGACTGCACATATAATCATTGCTGTTAATAGTGTTCACCGCCTGTTTGATTACATGACATTAACTAACTGCTTGATTTTTACTGTACATTTCTGCCATATGGACATCAACTTGAGATAGTCACCACTGATAAGCTACTACTAAATATAATGTAGAAATTTTAATTTTTAATTAAGCTGCTTTGCAATGATTTGCATCGTGAAAAGTGCTATACAAATAAACTTGAACTGAATTGAATACAATTGTACACAGAAGCCGTTCCAGGAGCCCATGCCATTGTAAAGCTGGGAAGAGCCAGGACAATGTTTAATATAACTCCGATTGGATTCGTCTGAAAGAAGAAAGTCATATATACCTATGATGCCTCGAGGGTGAGTAAATCATGGGATAAGTTTCATTTTTGGGTGAATTAACCTTTTAACTGACATCAGAGCACCATGAACATGCAGAAGGGTTGCCAAATCACTGAAATATTAAACTAAAATCTCAAGGTGACTTTAAGTAAATATTTTAGGGTTACATCTGACAAAGTTTGGGATTCACTGATCTAGTGCATACATAGAGTGTACTACAGTGTGCAGTAGAACCATATGAAGAGTCATATTCTGTTCATTCTCACTCTGTGTTCATGTTGTCGGGTTTTGAAACTACAGTTTGCCTTCAGGGACACAAATGCAGCCCATAATGCACAGGGAAATGCAACCGTTTCCATGGTAATTACCCAGCCTCCCGAGGCGCAGCTTCCTGATCTCTGCTGGATCTCATTTCTCCTCCGTCTTCCCTGCGCTCTCTCTGATTTTTGGAGCGGTCAGTGTGTGAGATCTGAAGAATCAGGCTGTTGTTGCTTACATTTATGCATTTGGTGGATGATAGGGCATCAAAAATCAAACTTTGTGTCCCGGTTTCTCTTTCTGCTGCTCGTATTCATCGAAAAGGCGAAGGATCTCAGGTGGAGTGAAAGTGAGGTTTCATTTTAACCTTTTCAAATCGTGAAATGTCCAATCAGAATCTGTTCCTCCTCATCAGCCGGTCACCATGACAACGGGCGTCTTTGACAGACTCACCCGGAAACAGACCCATCAGACTCAAAGTCTGATCAGAACGCAATCAGATTCATCAGATTCAGGATTATTATCGTTAACTCAATTAAACTGAAACCTTAAAAGAAACATGTTCATTACCTGAAACAAACATTAGCTGAAATAAAATAGAAAAATTATATATATATATATATATATATATATATATATATATATATATATATATATATATATATATATATATAAAAGATAAATATTTCAGCAATTTGCCAAGGCAACAACTCATTTTCATTTAGTTGAAGCTTTAAAATAAAAAAAAGTCAATTTTTAACATTTTAAATAGAAACTTCAACTAAATACACTAAAATGTTAGTCAAAAATTTTTTGAATGTCTATTTTTAATCAGTTTTTATTTTAGTTTAAGTATCGAGTATTATAGTTGTTAATATTTTGAATTAGTTAAAAAAAAAAAATTCTCAATTGTTTTTCTTTGGGTTCATTTATTTTTAAGTATCACTGTGTATTATAGTTTTAATAATATTTTGAATTACTATTTTTTATATTTTATGTTTTCATTTTAACTTTTGATCATTTAAATTTTTTACATTTTTTAAAGTTTATTTTTAATTTTTTTTTTTTTTTACTTATATCTATATTTTTATAATTTTTTATTTCAGTTTTAGTTTTTTCAATTATATTAGAATGTCAAAGTTAAAATAAACTAAATTTGAATAAAATATAAAATAAATAGTCAATGTTCATTTTATTTCGAGTTTGTATGGTTTTAGTTTTAAGATGATCAGTTTTTAAGATAGTTTCTTCCTGTTTAAGTGGAAGAATCGCATCCAGAATAATCTTTTGTGTATGTCAGGCTTTAATGCTGAATAGAAATAAATCTGTTTCCTCACAATTTAGACATTAAATGCCTGAGTAATCCTGAAGGAAACAGAAACAGAAGACACAGATAATCAGACGCTGGTGTTTAAGCTCAGCTCGTTTCTGATTCCACGCGCGTCCTCTCAGAGAACAGACGGCCGAACAAAGTCTGCATGTCAAAAGGCCTGTCCGCAGCGCTCAGATGAAAATGCCAGCGTGTGTTGGAGGGTCGTGAGTTACAGCCCGGCACAAAACCAAACCAGAAACGTCAACACCGTCTGAACCGCATGTGAATGCACTGCATTAGAGGAGTCACCGCAGCGCTCCAAACATCAGTTTACTGTATAAACACGAGGTCTGCAGGAGTCTTTTGATGCACGATAATGCAGATTTAGTGAGGACAATGCTCAAATCAATTAATCCAAACATTTCCAAAGGTAAAACTGGAGAAATATGCAAATAGAGGTATGAATATGCATAACGAGGAGGGGTCTAATATGCATGCTTCCTTTAAAAATGGAATTAAAATATTTACTATAAAATATTTTTCTTGTTAAAATATTACAATAATTACATTATATAATTGTTAAATAATGTTATACAAAGTATTTATTATAACATTTTATAAAATACATTTAATGTATATATTTAATATATTACTAGTTTCAGAGGTGAAAGTTATTTCAATGAAAGATTACAAATAATACTTTTTTGGATAATATTAAAAAATTATTCACACAAGGACATTAAACAAATAAGCAATAAAAATGTAAAATTAAAATTGCTTTTGAACAAACAAAAACTTAAAAATATATATGCAAATACAGTGCTTGCTTCAAAATGGAATTAAAATATAAAATATATTTATAAAATATATATTATAAAAATACATTTACTTATTCTATAAAATACTTATATATATATATATATATTATATAATAAAAAAAAAAAGAGACAAAGAGACATGTGACTTTACTCAGTGACTTGAGTTGAGTGAACAACTTGGTCCAAAGTTGAGTAAACTCAAAAAATCTGTGCAGCAAGTTGCCTTGAAATTTTAAATTGAGTCAACTTTTCATTTTTTAGCATGTATACTGACTTTTATTCATTAGATGAACTAAAGTTTTTAAGTTGTCTGTTGCTAGTTGAGTTAACTTAAAAAGCTCATTGTGATAGGTTGCTTTACTTTTTTGAGTTAGGTCAACTTTTTTTTTTTTTTTTTTTTTTTACAGTGTAGCGTGTGAATGGAGCGATGTGAAATCAATGCTGTTTGGACGACACACATCAGATATCAGCTTCAATACATCAATACATACATCTCCAGCTCAATCTATAAATCCATCACTCTTAATCCGGCGTCTGACAGACGTCTGTGTTTGTCTATGAAGCCGAACCAGACCCCAAATCCTGTCCAAGGAAACTCAAACACATTTAAAGCCAGGGACGGACTGGGAGTAAAAAACGGCCCTGGATTTTCTCCCAAATAGGCCCACCACAACTACAAACAGTCACTACTATCTCACAATATTACAGCAATGCAGTCGCATTCATGGCAAATAACATCACAAAACACATGGTGACCCTGCTGACAAAACAATAGAAACCATCAGAGAAATTCTAATGATTTCCACTACAACTACCATTACAAACATTACAAACCATTAACTTTTAATCATTAAAACCATTAAATAATTGTTCCTGTAGTGTGTTTTGGGGTATATTACATTAGATTTAGTGTTTTTTTTTTTTTTTTTTTTTTTTTAAAGCCACCAATAGAAGGTGACCAATTACCAGCAGAGACCAACAGGGACCATTACAGTTTCCATTAAAACCAATAACATTTTCATTATAACCAGTAAAATCATTACAAATTATACGATGGTTTCTATTTTATTTTATTATCTTTTTTTTCAGCAGCGGATTGAAATAAATGTATTAGGCTATCGTATGAACTAAAATTCTTGAAATCTACATTTAAAAAAAAGCATAATGCAAAATGTATAATATGACAATGATAAACAAACCTAGAATCTGTCTCTTTATGAATGAATTGCCAGACAATGCAGAGTGATAAATAACAGTGAACGTTCTAGGGGTGTCCTAGGATTTTACTATAGTGCTCATAGGCTACATGTTACATGAGAGAGGAGAGCAAAGGGTAACCTGACGGAACTGTTCGTTTTTAGCTTCTTCCAAATGCCTTTATCTTCACGTTTTTTGCTTGGCATCACGAGCCCTTCTCCAGAGCGTATATGGCCAGTCCGCCCCTGTTTAAAGCAGTATGTTTTTGGTCTGCGCTTGAGGAGCTGAAGGCCATTGCAGAGTAAGACGTACACATGCATATTCTCGCATTCAAAAACAGCTATGATAGATAAGATGCTGCAGAACGCAACAATATGGAGCATATTGAGTTGCGTTTTTAACAAGACATCAGATTAGTTCCCAGTTGTCCATAATTTAAATGTTACAAACACATTAAACACTGTCAGACAAATGTACAGATGCTGCAGTTGTGACATTTCCACCCACGGCTAGTTCTGTTCAGTCCATTATTTCACTAAAATAACAAATAAACTTAAAAAAAAAAAATTAAATTAAATATAAAAAAACCCCACTATATAGACATTTTATTATTTAAATAAGACAAAAACACAACAAAATTAACTAAAAATAAAATGAATAGAGAAAATATAAGACAACTAAACAGACAAAAAAAAAAGTTTAAAATAATAAAGACAAAAACAACAAAACTGCTAATCAAAATTAAAAGGAATAGAGAAAATATATAAAAAATCTAAAAATAGCTAGTTGTCAAGGCAACATTTCAGATTTTCATTTAGTTTTAGTTGATGTACTACAGTAATAGCTAAAAACCTAAAACTTAAAAACTATATAGACATTTTTAAAGTATAATAAATGAATAAATAATAATGAAAACATAAAGAGAAGGACACAACAAAATTACTAACTAAAATTAAAATAATTTCTGATGGCAACATTTCTGATTTTTCTTACAAAAAAAAAAATACATTCAGGTGATACATTACAAAATATTCCACTTGAACATGTTTCTGAATAAAAGTGTTTTCTGGCAGAATTATAAAAATTGCAGTCCAACACGACATGTTTAAGAGTCAAAGGAATTTGACATGAGATGCATGAAGGAGGAGCTTCACCCATCAGAAGAAACCCATGAGTAAGTCTTGAGTGAGCCAGACGGCACCCAGCGTACACAACTTGGTCATGTCTTGATTTGAAGTTATGAATGCGTATACACTCTTCAAAATAAAGGTTCCAAAAGGGTGTTTTTGCAGTGATGCCATAGAAGAAACATTTTTGGTTCCCAAAAGAACCTTTCAGTGAACAGTTCCTAAAAGAACCTTTTTAAAGAACATTTTAAAAATCTAAAGAACCTTTCTTGACTATAAAGAACCTTTTCTGCATTTGAAAGGTTCCATGGATGTTCAAGGTTCTTCATAGAACCATTGACGCCAATAAAGAACCTTTATTTTTAAGCGTGTAAAATGAAATCAACCATAGTTGGTTGCTTTAGAAATCTAAGTGGCCAATACTCTGTGACTTGGACCAGACCTTCTGCTGTCCAGTCAAAGATGCACTGAAAAAAAAAAAGATACTAAATTTTAAAGGTAAGTGGTTGCAAATAATTTATGTTAGCTACTTTAAAAAAACAAAAAAAAGGTTGAACGTTAGTCAACTAAATTTGTTTCTTTAAATGTAGCTAAAATAAATTGCTTGCAACCACTTACCTTAAAAAAATTTGTAAATTCAATGAATCATTTTTTTCAGTGTGTGTCTACACAAGACTAATATTGTGTTTGACAGTATCCAGTCAGCACTCAGAAGCTCATTAAAAACACCCCCCGCGTTTCTTCATCTGCGTTATGACAGAATATTACCGCTGCCAAAGCAAGCATCTCAATCTGTCTGAGATGCTTCTCCTGTAGTGAAGCACAGATTGGCAGCAGAAAACAAAGCGTGAGAGAAAGAAAGCAGGTGTAGTGATGACGATCAGATTTCACACAGACAGCAGATTTTAGCAGCGCCTCACTGTTTATCAGGGGAATCTGATATATCTGCAAACACAGACGCTGCATCACTGATTACACAATTCATGAGCAGCACAGACGACAAAACTAACTCCCACGACTTCAGGACATCACGACTGTCATATTTCACTGAGATTACAAACATACAACAAACTCTCGGTGCTGCTTTAACAAGTGGCTAACTAAACAGCACTCAACTTCTTTTTAAATATATGTTACTACACTGTAAAAATTACTTTTCAAAGTTCAAATGTCAGTTTTTATACTTCACGATTTCATGTTTAATTCAATGTGTTACTTGGAGTTTCTTTGTAATTGTTTGTGAAATTTATTAGTAATGTCTGAGTTTCTACACCAATGTAAAAAAAAAATAAAATAAAAAAAACAACATTCTTGAATCCAAACACATTTACTTGAGACTATTTTATTTTAGCATCATTGAGATACTATTACAGCTTTTATTAATATTTTGAATTTTTATTTTCATATTTTCCATTTTTATTTTAATTATTTTAATATATTTTTTAATTATTTTTTTATATTTTAGTTTTTGTAATTTTGTGTTTTTGTCTTTTTTTGTAGTTTTTGTTATCAATTTTTATTTCAGTTTTAGATATTTTAATACATTAAGTTAACTAAACTAAAAACTTTTTTTCAGTTAAATGTTATTTTATTTCAAGTAACCATTTTTAATGGATTTTTTTTTTTTTTTCAGTTTCAGTTTTAGTTAACTATAATAACCCTGAATTTTCAAACAAAATTGAATAACCTACTACAGCTACAATTTTCAGAGAATATATCTTTAAGTTGATTGGAAACAGTTAACAATAAAGTCTCATCTGCTAATATTAACTAATGCATAAACTAACATGAACTAACAATGAGCAATTTTTTTTTACAGTCTTCAGTATGTGTTACTGTCAGTTATTAAAATAAAACCGTTAATTGTTAATGTTAGTGTCAGACTTGTGTTCATGTGTCTTGTGTTTTTCTCCCCACGTGCTCCCGGTGTTCCAGTGTTATGCCCATATTTGGTTTCTTCCTGTTCCTGTTTAGTTCCAATTATGTTCATTTGTCTTAATTTGATTCCAGGTGTGTCTTGTCATCCCCTCGTTATTCTGTGTATATAAAGAGCGTTCTGTTTAGTTTCCTTTGTCCTTCACACTCCAATCCAGTTTGGTAGCGGTAATACACCATAAGTTGGCTTGTCAACCGCCATTAAATCATAGAAGAAGAAGAAGAAGAAGAAGAAGAAGAAGAAGAAGATGATGATGATGATGAAGAAGAAGAAGAAGAAGAAGAAGAAGAAGAAGAAGAAGAAGAAGTAGAAGTAGAAGTAGAAGTAGTAGTAGTTTCCTTTGTCTGCTGTTATACGTCCTGTGCTCCATGTGTGACTCTTGTCTACCCCGTTTTGGATGAATAAAGACTGTTCCAGTGAATTCTCCTGCGTCTCCATGTTCCTTGCTCCTCGCAGTGCTAGTCGTGACAGAACAGCGGACCCAAAAACAGAAAGTGAGCGGTGCCTTTTTTTCCCTGTTTTTAGTTTCGTTTTTGAAAAGTCTTTTGTTTTCCTGTTTTTTTTTTTTTTTTCCCCCTCCGTGACAATGGAATTCCCCGCACGGTTCTCCGCCCTTACCTGCCACCCTCATCGTGGGATGATGCCACCCTCAGTTCTCTGTTCTGGCTCGGGGCCAACTACCATTGCCCCATGGACCTCCCAGACACCACTGGACTAAGTTTGAGAGAAGGGGTCTTCCATTGTCTGGGCCTGAGCCAGAACCTGCCTGACGTCGAATCCGACCGCCGCTCCAAAGTCAAGCCCGCCGGTCGCAGCTCACTCCAGGCCCAGAGCTCACTCCAGTGCCAACTCCTCGAAAGCACCTTCCAGTGCCTGCTCCAAGCAAGCGCAACGCAGTTCCCAAGTCCAGCCCACAGAGGGCTCCAGTTCTCCAGTTTAGCCCACGGAGGGCTCCTGTTCCCGAGTTCAGCCCAGTGAGGGCTCCTGATCCCCAGCTAAGCCCAGTGAGGGCTCCTGATCCCCAGCTAAGCCCAGTGAGGGCTCCTGTTCCCCAGCTAAGCCCAGTGAGGGCTCCTGTTCCCCAGCTAAGCCCAGTGAGGGCTCCTGTTCCCCAGCTAAGCCCAGTGAGGGCTCCTGTTCCCCAGCTAAGCCCATGGAGGGCTCCTGTTCCCGAGTTCAGCCTAGTGAGGGCTCCTGATCCCCAGTTTAGCCCACGGAGGGCTCCTGTTCCCGGGTTCAGCTCAGGGAGGGCTCCTGATCCCCAGTTAAACCCAGAGGTGGCTCCTGATCCCCAGTTAAGTCCACGGAGGGCTCCTGTTCCCGAGTTCAGCATAGTGAGGGCTCCTGATCCCCAGTTTATCCCCAGTTTAGCCCAGGGAGGGCTCCTGATCCCCAGTTAAGCCCAGTTAACTGGCTCCTGATCCCCAGTTCAGCCCAGGGAGGGCTCCTGATCCCCAGGATGGCTCCATTCGTAGAGGCGGGGGTGGTGGCTGGGGCCGCGGCGGCAGATCCTGATCCGCCATGGCCTCCCGAGTCCCCTGATCCGCCATGGCCTCCTGAGCTCCTTGCACCGCCATGGCACCCCGAACTGCCTGATCTGCCATGGATCCCGGAACGGGTACCTCTATTTTCTCCCTAAATTCTGTTTCATTTTTCCAAATTTCCGGGATTTTAGATTATATTTTTTTTTCCCCCATTTTTTTTTTTTAAATTTATTTATTTATTTTTTTTTAATCAATTTAATTCATAACTTTATCAGTAATCGTTTAAATAAAATTTACAGTAATAGTTTTTTTTTTAACGTGTTGTCCTTTGATTTTTATGGATTATGATTTATGATTTAATAGAAATGTACAGTATTGGTAATCAATTTAGGGCATGAAACAACTTATTAAATTTTCAAAATTTGTAATAAAATGAAAATGTAATAACTTTTTTATTTTTGGCAGACATGCAAAATATGCATATTTCAATAGCCGTTTTGAGCTTTAATATTTCAGTGAAACTAGTCCATATCGTGATTTAAGTGTACAGATATACTTTTGATTTATTGGTCCAAAAATGGTCAAATTCTGTGACACTCCACGTGACTTAACACAAAAATCACTACATATGCTTAAAGATGCAAAATGCACAAACTAGCATCAAGAAGAAGAAGAAAAAAAAACAAAAAAAAAAAAAAAACCTGACAGTACGTCCCAATACTGAGTCAAGTACAGGTAAGTGCACTGCAGACATATGCAAATTAGGATGCAGACCTGAAGACTATTTGTATTCAGAAACTGTTCAGAATCAGTTTAACACTCAAGGGGAAAGAGCTTCGATCTTTCAGAGCACAGTGAACAAGCTCTCTGGTTTGTTGGATGAGGGTTTGTACACAACCAAACTGTGCAAACGGGAAGAGCCTGTGTGATCTCTCACATCTCAAACACAAATCATCTGAGCCGCGTTTCTACTTCCTGTTTAAAGTCCAGCGGGACACTTTAGACAGCAAACAGAACGGAGACTAAAGCGCTTCACAACCACACTGAACAAGATCAAACTGAGTGCACTGCGCTCAGGGATGAAATATTTGCTGCACATTTTGAGAAGGCCATAAATATTGAACACACTGTACTGCCCCCCACATGGACATTTCAACACAACACACTTCAGGAAAGAAGGGTGCCATTATTATAATTAACATAACATTTATATTAAACTTGTTTTATATTGCATGTTACAGTACATCTTTATTTTGTAAATTAAAAAAAAAATCTCGATTTCTTTCATATTTTTTAGTAAGCATTTCATTTATATATTTTAAATTAGATTTTAAATTCTATTTTTTTATTTTACATTATGACAATTTTTAGAAAGCATTTTAAAATGATTTTATTTTTTCCATTGTATTTATTTTAATAATTTAACATGCATTCATTTCTCTGATGTTGGTAAAAATAAATAGCAGTAGTACATTCTAACTCTAAATATAAGAATGAAGACAAATACATTAGTGAAAGTGAAAGTCGTGACGTATTGTCAAGTATGGTGACCCATACTCGAAATTGGTGCTCTGCATTTAACCCATCCAAGTGCACACACACAGCAGTGAGTAGTGAACAAACGCACACACACACACAGTGAACACACACCCGGAGCAGTGGGCAGCCATTGCTCCAGCGCCCGGGGAGCAATTGGGGTTCGGTGCCTTGCTCAAGGGCACCTCAGTCATGGTATCGAAGGCAGAGAGAGTGCTGTTTGTTCACAATCCCCACCTTCAATTCCTGCCGGTGCGAGAATCGAACCGGCAACCTTTAGGTTACAAGCCCGACTCTCTAACCATCAGGCCACGACTTCCCAGTTTTACAGTTGTAAATTACAATGGTACTATAAAATAAACAAATATTTGATAATTATAATAATGAAATGTGCTATGTATTTCAAATCATGTCACCATCATATCTATACTGCTTTTTACAATATGGACTGTTAAACTGCATCTTTTAAATTGATAATTGCTATTGTTTAGCCCCATTTATTTATTTTAATTTAACATTGGATATCATTGTTTATCATCTGAACTGGTCAGTGTTACTGCAGTGTCTCTGTGTCCTCGGAGAGAGACAGGCTCTTGTTGGGAAGATGAAATGCTGTGGGCAGCAAGAGACGGAGGCGGTTGTCACGGTTACCTGATGTGGCACTGCACTGGACCATCTGCCAACTCACCGTAATTACATCAAATTCTACACTGTCAGCAAAGACAGAGAGAGAAACAATGATGTGCCTCACGCTGAACACTTCACACACAAGCACAGGCCTCCTCAGCACACTAAAAACCAGACAAACTGAGATATATCAGGGACTTTCAGAAAAACTAAGAGCAAACCAGAATTATAAATGTTGTCTTGGCAACAAACTGAAATAAGTTTAAACTGAAGCACAACATTACCAGAAACTATGAAGCTGTTTCTGCCACTGAATAAAAAATAAAAAGTGACTATTTCACAATTCTTTATTTATTTATTTATTTATTTATTTATTTTAGAACTGTGGGATATAAACTCACAATTCTGCCTTTTTTCTCTTGCAATTGCCTTATTTTATATTTATTTTATAGTACCATTGTTATTTACAACTGTAATGTATTTGTCTTCATTTTTAGATTTAGAGTTAGAATGCAATTGACTTTTTTTCTCTTGCAATTGCGAGTTTAACATGCATTTCTGAGAAAAATAGGGAATCGCAAGAAAAACAGTCTGAATTGTGAGATAAGTCGCATTTACCTTTTTTTATTTTTTATTTAGTAGCAGAAACAGATCAAACAAACTAGAAAATGGAAATAAAACCAAACTAAAATCTAATATAAATATTAGATAAAAGTTTAAAGCAAACAAAAAATAAAAAATGTTGCCCTGGAAACTAACTGAAATAATTTTTAAGATGAAACACTAAAAAAGACTGGAATTAAACTGGAAAATGAATAATAAATAAATAAAAACTAAAAAAAGCTAACACTGAACTAAACTATTAAAAACATTTTGCGGATAGAAATAAAGCTGAAATAAACAAATTAGATAAAACGTTAAAAGTAAAGGAAAATAATAAAGGTTGCCTAAGAGAAATAAGTAAGAGAAATAAGTTTAAGTATTAAAATTACTGGAAATAAACTAAAATGGAAATAAAAACCAAAACTGAACTAAAATTAAAACTATTAAAAACATTTTTGCGGATAGAAATAAAGCTGAAATAAAATACAAATATTAGATTAAAAACAATGTAAACAAATTTTGTATTGGCAACAAATTGAAATAACTTTCAGTTGAAGCACTAAATGAAAAATGGAAATAAATACATTTAAACTGAAATAAAATTAAACCTAAATAGCAATATTTAAAAAATAATGATACAATGACAAAAGCACAAAGCAAAATTAATTTAAAATGAAAACTGAAAATATAAAATAGCTAAAAAGATCATTCAAAATATGAATAAAAACTATAATAGTATATAAATAATACTACAATAACACTAGTCTTAGCAAAAGGGTCATTTCCATTTCTTAAGACTGATTCAGTTCAGACAATCCATCAAGCCGTCAGTGTTTAAATTTGTAATTTTGCACATCTTTAATTCTGACATGACTGACAGGAATGATGGGAGTGAAAGTGTCATGTGTTAAAGTCTTGTTTTCAGCCTCACATTCTTTTACAAGTGTAAAAAGTAATTAACACCAAACTTCCTCCTCAAATCTAATTAAAAAGCAAAAGCCCTGCAGATATTAAAGTGGTTATTAATGAGCCTCAGATGGCAGCAGCTAAAAATGACACGAGTCCAAAACTCTGCTGTTTTACGAGCCCTCTCCTCCTCCGTGTGGTCCGGCGTAAATAAATATGTATTTTAAAGTAATTGCATTTTTTAATTGTCTATTAATAAGGATCCACCCCCCAGTGATGGGGGTTTTCATTTAGGCAGTCGATTTCTAGCCTGCATATTAATGACTTCATTTGCATAAATCTCGTCACTTCTTTTTGACTTCTAATTAAAGCCTTGAGTAATTGGTCGTGTGACCCGTTAAATGGAAGCAATGATCAGTCCTGAGCTTATGATGTCAAATCAACACAGAGAGAGAGAGAGAGAGAGAGAGAGAGAGAGAGAGAGAGAGAGAGAGAGAGAGAGAGAGACAGAGAGAGAGACAGAGACAGAGAGAGAGACAGAGAGAGAGAGAGAGAGAGACAGAGACAGAGACAGAGAGAGACAGAGAGAGAGAGAGAGAGAGAGACAGAGAGAGAGACAGAGAGAGAGAGACAGAGAGAGAGAGAGACAGAGATCTATCTATCTCTATCAAAGATATACGACCACATCATATGTATGACCGTGTGCATCTCAACAAGCAAGGAGTGAAAGTCTTCACCAGAGTGATCAAAAGCCCAGCCCTTGGAAACGCAGCAGAAAACAGCAGAAACTCCAACAACAAGAGAAGCTCTCAGCCAACAAGAACCCCTCATCCTCCAACAGAGCAGCCACCGGACCGCCATCACAACACAAGAGCTACGCAACGGCACTTCAATGACCACAAAACCCTGCAGCTGCTGAACTCAACCTGATAAGACGTCTGCTGAACACCGTCTGCTCCAGACTCATGATATAACTCACACATATTTACACATATGTACATATACACGCACACACTTCACAGACAAACCTATTCATGAAGTCTTTTAAAATCAGTTGTTGGAATATACAGGGTCTGCACTCTTCTACTTTCAGTAACAAGTCTGCAGACCAAGACTTACTCAGCAGTGTAACAAATATGGACATTTGCATCTTTCATGAAACGTGGTGTCGCAGTAATGAGGCTTTACATTGTCCAATAGGATACAAAGAAATTATTGTTCCTTCATTAAAAAATTCTAAAATTAAATATGGCCGTGACTCAGGTGGAATACTTATTTGGCACAAAGACAATTTGAAGCACTTGATAAAAATTGTTAAAATTGAAAATTCATCTATTTGGCTTGAAGTGAAATCATTCATATCACAGCATAATCTTTACCTCTGTGCACTCTATATTCCACCTCATGACTCTCTCTATTACAAAGAGCAAAGCTTTCTAAAGTTACAGACTGACATCTTGGACTTTCAGTCAAGAGGATGTATTCTCATATGTGGAGACTTAAATGCCAGGACCGGAAGAGAAATTATGTAAATATTGTAGATAATAATCACATATCCAACGACACCACATTTCATTCTTCATTAATTATCACACCAAGAACAGCTATGATCCAATGGAACCAATGGAAAACAAGTGTTAAAACTTTGTAAAGGTTTAGGGCTACACATCATTAATGGCAGAACCAGAGGAGATAGTTTAGGTAGATTCACCTATTGCTCCAGATTAGGAGCCAGTGTAGTCAATTACTCAATTACAGACATTGACCCAAACTTTATTAATGCCTTTAGACCTCAACTTACCATTTCTGACCACTGCCAAACAGTCCTTTACCTGAAACAGTCATGTGACAGGGTCAGAATTCCTCCCCTCACACATGAAAAACTGTTCCCTTTAAAACCAAAACTCAGCTGGAATCAATCTAATGCTGAAAATTCAAAGAAAACACGAGCAGCTCTGCAGTACTAAAAATACTGGATGACTTTATGTCCACAGATTTCACTCAGATACTAATGGAATAAACTCAGCAACATCCAATCTTAATTATATATTTCAAACTTTGGCCACTATATCTAACACTAAACAAGCATAGAATAAACAAACAAAAAATAAAAAAGAATATGTGGTTTGATAATGAATGCAATTGTCTCAGAAAAGACCTTCGACGACTCGCTAACAAATAGCATAAAGAACCGGCCAATCAGACGCTACGGCTCGCCTACTCCAACTGTTTGAAAAATTATAAAAAGCTCATTTGCAACAAAAGAGATCAATATTATGAAGCTAAAATGAATGAAATCGATGAATCAATAGACCAAAACAATTTCTGGAATCTCTTTAAAAAATTTGAAAGCCCCAAATCAAACCCATTACTCCAGAGCGGCACAATCTGGAGGTCTTACTTTAAAACTCTTTACCAAAAACTTGAACCAGACCTCAACCAGCCCCAAACAAAGAGAAAACTAAAAGATTTAAAGAAAACAATAAAAAATTACCAAAACCCATTGGACATGATTATAACAACATCAGAAATAACAGAGCAAATTAAAAATCTCAAATTAAAGAAGGCATGTGGACAAGACAACATCAGCAATGAAATGCTCAAACTCAGCAGCCCTTGCATAATTCAAGCTCTGGCAAAATTATTCAATCTGATCTTATCGTCTGGTGACTTCCCTGAGACCTGGTCTGAAGGACTGATCACTCCTATATATAAAAAAAGGAGATCATAAATTCGATCCCAGTAATTACCGTGGTATTTGTGTGGGCAGTAATCTAGCAAGGCTTTTCTGCAATATAATAAACAACCGCATAGTGACATTCCTTACAAGACACAACATCCTAAATAAATTGGCTTTTTACCAAAACAACGTACATCCGACCACATCTATTCTCTCCACACTCTAATTAACAAAAATCTAAAGGGCAAACAAAGAAAAATATTTACATGTTTTGTTGATTTTAAAAAAGCTTTCAACTCTATTTGGCATGATGGTTTACTATACAAATTATTACAAATTGGCATTGGTGGAAAAACATTTGATGTAATACAATCCATGTATAAAAACAGTAAATGTGTGGTCAAAGTTGGGAATCTCAGAAGTGCGTTCTTCCAGCAGGGTCGTGGAGTGAGGCAGGGATGCAGTCTGAGCCCAAACCTGTATAACATCTACATCAACAAGCTTCAGAAGCTCTGGACCCCTCCGGCAGCATCCCGGGCCTCGCTCTGCACGACTCTGAAGTCAAACGCCTGCTGTATGCGGACAACCTGCTTCTGCCGAGGGTCTCCAGCACAGCCTGGCCCTGCTGGAACAGTACTGTGAGGAATGGGCTCTGACGGTCAACCTGGACAAAACCAGAGTCATGGTGTTCCAGAAGAAGGCCAGGTCTCAGGGAAGCAGATACCAGTTCAGTCCTGGAGCACAGCACCAGCTACACTTACCTGGGGATCAAGATCTCTGCATCAGGGGCTTCAGTCTGGCTGTGAAGGCCTTGAATGAGAGGCCCAGAGGGCATTTTATGCCATCAAATCACGGTTTGGCCAATTAAAATGACCAATTAAAACATGGATTAAATTATATCACGCAATCATTAAACAAATTCTACTCTACGGGAGTGAAATTTGGGGACCAATAATACATTTTAAAAATTGGGATAAAACTTCAATAGAAAAACTACAACTAGAAATTATCAAAAACATTTTAGGGGTCCACAGATGTACGTCCAATGATGCTTGCAGAGCTGAATTAGATTTATACCCACTTAAGATTGAGATCCAGAAGAGATGTGTTCAGTTCTGGCATCACCTCCATCAATCTGATCCTGATTCAATCCGATATAAAGCCCTCCTCGCCAATGAAACCTCAGCAGAATCTCATCCTCTAAACACACTCGCTCTTCAGCTCGTCCATAAAACCCAGCTCCTCACTGACTACAGCTTCAACCCCAAAACCATTATTAAAGAAATTGACAAAATCTAAAAAACACTCATGATGAATCTCTAAAAATACACTTTGACCTTCAAAATAAACTCCAGTGCTACTCAACCCTAAACAGAACTACTAAATTTGCCAATTATTCATTGATTAAACCATTTAAAGACAGACAGATCCTCTCCAAATACAGATTAAGTAACCATGATTTAGAAATAGAGAGAGGAAGACATAGACAAACATGGACAGAGCAAGAGCAGAGGATCTGTAGACACTGTGATCTACAGCAAATAGAGGACAAGAAACACTTTCTGCTGATTTGTCCTAAATATCACAATGTGAGGGAAACATTTCTCCCCAGATTTGAAGCCCTGATCCCATCATTTACTGAACTTAATGATACTGAGAAAATGCCCTTCTTACTCGGAGAAGATGACAACACAGCTGCAATAGTGGCAAAATATGTTTTAACCATTCACAATGTTAGATGTTAAACATGATTAACTTGATACTGACTTACTTTTTCTTTTCATTTATTTAGATGGATTTTATTTATCATTATTTATAAACATTTATTTATGTTGTTGTTGTTGTTATATATATGTTAATGCTTTGGCAACACTGTATTACACAGTCATGCTAATAAAGCTTAACTGAATTGAATTGAAATAGAGATAGATAGATAGATAGATATAGAGAGAGAGAGAGAGAGAGAGAGAGAGAGAGAGAGAGAGAGAGAGAGATAGATAGATAGATAGATAGATAGATAGATAGATAGATAGATAGATAGATAGATAGATAGATAGGAGATCAAACTTCAGGAGGTTTCATTAGAGATTCAGCCATAATAATAGAATAAAGCAAAGGGACTTCAAAATTTATTATATCTATATCTCAAACACAACAACACCATGTATTTAATCCAAGTGACTCATAAAAGAAAAATTTAATCTCTGAAAATGTTCAACAAGCCCATGAAAGCGTATTATATTTAAAACTATAAAACTATATTTAACTATATTTTTTATTTTGTATTATTTATATTTTCATTCATATATATTTTTTCTATATTTTTAACAAGTGTTTTTTTTATTCCTTATACATACATATGCACATGCACATGCACACACACACACACACTTGCATTTGTGGTTTATGGGGACTCTCCATAGGCGTAATGGTTTTTATACTGTACAAACTGTATGTGCTATTGCCCTACACCAACCCTACACCTAAACCTACCCCTTACAGAAAACTACTGGCAATTTTTGAATTTCATAAAACACCATTTAGTATGTTTTTTAAGCCTTTTGTTTTACGGGGACACAGGAAGTGTCCTAATAAACCATGTTTACATTGTAATACTCATGTCATTATACACGTGTCCTCGTAAACCCTATATACCAGTACACACACACACTTACACACACACACACACACACACACACACACACAGAGAGTGCTGTTCAAAAGTTTGGGATCAGTAAGATTTTTAATGTTTTTTAATTGAGTACCTTATGCTCATCAAGGCTGTACTTATTTGATCAAAAATGCAGAAAAAACTACCAGTAATATTGTGAAATATTATTGCAATTTCTAATATTGGTTTTCTATTTTTATACACTTTGAAATATAATTTATTTCTGTAACGCAGCGCTTAATTTTCAGTATCGTTACTCCAGTCTTTAGTATCACATGACCCTTCAAAAATCATTCTAATATGCCGATTTACAATCAATGTTGAAACTGTTGTGCTGCTTAATATTTTTTGCAACCTGTGGTAATTTTTTCTTTGATTCTTTGATGAATAAAAAGTTTAAAAGAACAGCATTTATTCAAAATAGAAATCTTTTATAGCAATATAAGTCTTTACTATCACTTTTTATCCAGTTAACACATCCTTGCTGAATAAAAGTATTAATTTCTGAAAAAAAGAAAAAAAAATTACTGACCTCAAACGTTTGAATAGTAGTGCATATTGTAACAAAATTTCTATTTGAATTAACACTATTCTTTCTCTAATGTAATTATGCTAAAAATTGAGCTTTGCTTCAAAGGAATAAATTATATTTCAAGTATATTAAAACAGAAAAGAGTTATTTTAAATTGCAATATTTCACAGTTACATTTTTTCATTAAATTTTTCATCATTTTTGTTCAAAAAGATACAGCCTTTATGAGCATTAGAAACTTCTTTAAAGAACATTAAAAATCTGACTGATCCTAAACTATTGAATACACACACAAAATCAAGAAACACCTAAATAATGTTGTTAAAATGAATTTGTGATTAATATCAACCATGAATTTAACTGATCTTGTACATAACCTCCAGTAATGATTTGTGTTCTGGGCCCTCTTGTGGCTCCTGGAGGAACAGCAGCTCTGCGGCTCGCAAGAAACATTCGCCACACAATGAACTGAATTACAGTCTTGACCCCGACATGACCTTTAACCCCAGACACTCACTATAACAGGTCACTGTTTCTCCCTTGAGAACGTCTGTAATGCACTCATAAGTTTTGATCACAGTGACCTTTGACCTCTAGTGGTCAGCACACTTACTGTATAAAACACGCTTTCAGTGATGCAATAGCTTTCATGTCTTTTAATAGTTTACTTCAGCTGAAGCAGCACTATGTGTGTTTAAAGCTGTGATGTGAATCTTCTATATTGTGAAGGTTTTATCTGAACAGCTGTGAAGCTGTTAACATGTTTTATTCAGTAATACTAGTGTTTATTATGCAGCAGTGAACGGAACAGATTAAACCATAAACAAAGCAAGTCATTTCATTAAAACAGAGCTGAATAACACAAAGATCCAGATTATTAAACTGTTCAGACTCAAATACTATGCAACATCACTACAGGTGAGCCAGAATAACAACATGATAAAGACAGAAAATTGTTAACGTTAAAACTCAAACATCTGAGCAGAAAATACACTCATTACCTAATATTGTTCCAATTGTCTTTTTCATTCAGCACATTTGTCTGTGTAGTTTTCGTCCCTATATTACACTGCACCACATTCACTAAATGAAACCCAGCACTTGTTTCTTGCAAGTTTTGTGGTGCTGATTACAGAACATAGTGTCTGTTTTGCTCGAGCATGTCACACATTTTCAATAAATATGGAATTTTTGCTTTCGATGATCATTTGTAAGGTGAAGAAGTCTTGTATTCTCCCTTAAACAGCAGAAAAACACCCCAAACACATGATTCCTGTCTGAATCGAAGCCAGATCACAACTATTTCTTCAATACTCAGTCCATTTTCACATGTATGGATGATTCTGAAGACATGTCTAAACCTGGCAAAAGCAAACATGAGCCAGATGTTTTCTGCATCATCTGTGTGTGTTTTACATACAAACAGATTTTGTGGAGAGAAAGAAAAAAACAAACTTATTTTGTAAAGGACATAGTTTTCCACTCTTCTGCAGAATGCAAGTTTATCAGAAAGAGATTAAGAATGAGATATAGATATATATAGATATATATATATAGATATATATATATTATATTATATATATATATATATATATATATATATATATATATATATATATATATTATATAAATTTATAAAATATATACACATACACAGTATATATACAGTGTGTGTATATACACACGCATTCAATTATTCAATATTTTTGAATTATATATTTATTTATTAAAGTATATATTTCAAATTCTTTTTGTCATTAAAACTCACTTTTTGACATTTCACTGCTTTTATTGTGATAAGTGCATTAGAGCAGATACATACGGTGTAAAAAAATAAAAAGATTTTGTGAAGAAACTGTACATAACGTAATGTTGATTATATTTTTGAACTCAACATCAAATTAGGAAATATTTTTTCAAAAAATAATATTTTGTCAATTAAGTAGTTTTTTTTCCCCCCTTTCAAGATGCATGCCTGTGTTATCAAAGCAACATAATCTAGAGTTCGAGTCATATCTAAACAGAATCGGAGTGAACAAACATCTGAGTGAATTTAGATGTTTTTTCAAAATGATTTGCTCGTCTCATCTCCTGCCTTGTGCATACTCATGCTCAAGACAGGAATCGCTTTCTAATTGAAAGGGAAAGTTTGGTAAACATTACATACTTATCAGTAGCTGAAAGCATCATGAAATTATAATTGTATGATGTTTTCAGGTACTGATAAGACTGTAATGTTTACCAAATGTTCACTCTCAATCAGAAAGTGAATTTTATTTATATAGTGCTTTATATAATACAAATTTTCACAAAGTAGCTTTACACTACAATTACCTTTTAGGTAAAATACTTATTTTATTTCAGTTTCTACTGAAAACATTTGTGGCCTCAAATTTCAGCATCCTTATTTCTTCAGTTTTTTTGTTTTGTTGTGTTTTTTCCCCTAAGATTTTCTGCAATTAAGGTTATTTTTCACTGTGAGCATTTTTTTTCTATCAGTACATTTTAAAAGAAACAAACAGTATTAACATGAAAAACAAAAACTGACAGCCAACTCACATCATAACAGTAAAATCAGTGTGACCATCACAAAATTCAGTTTCAGAAATCAGTGCTTCAAGTCCAATAATAATACGAAAGATGTGCATGTAACTAATGTTAGCAATATACTCTTAAAGCAAACCCAAGCACACAAAACTGCTTGGTTTTGTGTTTCAAGCACACTATAAATAAAGCGTCTCAGCACTGAAAACTGGTGCAATGAGAGCTGACAATTACTGACAGACAGAAAGACACAAAAAAGTACAGATGGGAAAGAGTTTTTGGATTTAGACAAACTGTCACACACACTTGAAATGCTTCGTTTGGATTCACAATCAGATCATCAACACAGGATCTAACAGACTGACTCTAACAGCACCTCTCTATATAGATAAACTGTCCTGCTGCCACAGAAATTAATTTTACGGAGCACCCCAAACTACAGTACATGTCTAAATCCATCTTTACATTGCAAAGATGTCACAGAAGCTGCATCTAAAGAGGCTTTGGTGCATTTACAGTACATTGACTATTTAATGCTGCGCAGAGGTGGCATGCATGCCTTTATAATGCAATTACATCTGTTTAAATGCTATGAGATTAATATTTAAATATAACACCAAATTATAAAATATAGCATATTTATAATATACCATATATATTACCATGACAACAACAAAGTGTAAGGCTGCTGTTTGTTTATAATTTAATGTAATGTCAGCAACAATTACTATTTTCATGGTGAGAAATATGGGTGGGCGATATGACAAAAATATTACACTTGATATGATCTTATCGCACTTATTTTCATGTTGGTTTTAAAGAGTATTTTGCAGGTTACTGAGCAGAACAGCCAAACTAAGTTCTCTACTTCAAAAGATAGCTCTACAAGGTAACAAAAAAGAAAAAAGAATGAGAGATCACTTAGACTAAAGTAGGGATGGCCAAAAATCTTGTTTCACTTTAATTTTATTTCATTATTGTTATCATTGTTATTAAAATGGGGCATATAAATATAAGAAATTACATGTCAAATCAAATGCAAAAATAAAACAGCATAGGATTCACTGTATTAATTAAATATGAATATGTGTATAGTATTAATTAAATATGAATGTGTATATATATATATATATATATATATATATATATATATATATATATATATATACACACACACACATATACATACATACATATATACACACACACATATATTAAAATAAAATAGACTTGTTATAGCACTTGCATCATTATCATTGCACTTTTGTTGATTTTGATTGCTTCCATTGTCCTTATTTGTAAGTCACTTTGGATAAAAGTATCTGCTAAATGACAAATGTAATGTACTGGAATAAAAAGCAAACGTTCTATTTTCATTAATTGTTTCATTAAAAGCTAAATCTCCTAATCACGTCTGTGTCAGATGAAATGTCAAAGCTGTAATGTAGTTGCTAAATAAAAAGATATTTTATAAATGACAGATGAACAGAGAAGCTGTGGAATAGTATTTGATAGAATCAAACCATTCTGAATAGATCAGAATGTTCTAGATCACAGTCGCTTGAAGATATCTCTGGTTGTAAGGTGCTTCAAATAAATAATGTTCTGCGGTGGACCTGAACGCTAGAGGATTCTTTAAGAGCAAACAGCACAGAAAAAAAAAAAATCTACTATAGTACAACACACTGCATTAAACATGAATAAAGAGATGATGATGTGTGCTGACAGATGCGTCTATTTTAGAGCACACATCTGATATCTGTGAATCACGAAGGCCACTAAATAAAGACTGAGAGGAAAACAGAGAGAAATGAGTGTGTGTTCAGAACACAGAGAAACTGATGAGGAGAAAATGTGTTGTGACAACAGCTAATGAAATCAAATATTTCTGTGAGGGCACATTGTACAATCTGCCAAAAAACAAAGATCTTAGAGGATTCAGAAATATTATAGCGGGCTTTAGTCAAGTTTCTTGAACATCTAATGATATTTGTCATTTCTTAATGGAGTGGTGAACTGAACTCAAATCCATAATAACACTTCCTCCAGTGCAAAAGTGCATTTTCTGCTCTGAATCAGGAGAGAAATCTGCACAGATCAATCCAAAACAGTCCAAAACTGCTCTAAAGAAATGTGTGTGTGGATTTTGATGTAAGTGACAGGAGATGGACTTTTTCACTGGAGGAAGCGTTATTATGGATTGATTTGTTTCTTACAAACACACAGATTTTGTCTTCACAAGACATTAACTGATGGACTGGAGTGCTGTGGATTATTGTGATGTTTTTATCAGCTGTTTGGACTCTCATTCTGACGGCACCCATTCACTGCAGAGGATCCATTGCTGAGACAGTGATGCAATGCTACATTTCTACAAATCTGATGAAGAAACAAACTCATCTACATCTTGGATGTGTGTGTAAGCGCCAACTTGTGTCTCTGATAATGAGATGCAATTATGAAAAATGTAGATTAAGCACTGGTTTTGACCTTCGCAGTAATACAGTGCAAAAGGTAACCCAATTTACCTAAATATTCAACACTTACATTAGGAAATTTCATTTATGAGAATAACTAATGGCTATCTTAGTTAGAGCATTGTTTTTATGGTACATCATGATGCTGCCATGAATGATTCTGCACCGATGCATTAAAACCAAACAACTGACTACTTAATGTAATATTAAGGATCATATAGGTGCTGTACCGCTTTATTGTAAATTGAGTACTCTTATTAAATATTAATTTTAAAAGTTGCTTATGTCCATTAGAAGTAAAACACTTACATATTATGTTCAGAGATTTGCAGACATGGCAGAGTTAGTCAAAAACTTCATCAAAGCAGATATTTTGTCACATTTCATGCATCAATAAGAAAATAAAGAGCGGGAAACGCCTGATGTTGAAAAAAAAAACAATTTTTCCTTAAAAATAGCTCAATGCAGTGCAGAAAGATGTGAACGTGTGTATTATTAACAATTGAATTAAAAATTGAAGGACATGATGCATCACGATTCATGGAGAATCGTTTTTTAATCAAATTGTTATCCCTTGAATCGTAATTGAACCAAATCGCGAGGCAAGTGAAGCTTCACATCTCTATTTCCTAGCTTAAGTTGTTTTATGCGACCAGGCTCGTGACCTCTCACAATATCAAACACTAAAAGTGTTAAATAGAGGCTAAAAGCTGTTGCTATTTCCGCTTCATCTCAACTTTAGTCTCACAAAAACAGTACAGAACTCTTATTTCTACATCCTCACTCCTATATGAAAGACAAATTTAACTAGCACACCGAAGAAAATACTTCATATATGTCATAAACAGTGTAAACCACACGTGTCTTCACTACAATCTAATGCAGCCAGAAAACACACTGAATCAAAGATAGCAATCAAACACACGCTCACCTACTGCCATGATGCACATCAGGTCAGGCCTAGGGTCAAATGAACTGACTGTGATCATCCAACACCATCTGAGAGAAGGAAAAACACGACAAATACGAGAAGAACACAAGAGATAACAGAGATGCTGAGAGAAAGATGAGAAACAGCATAAACAACGTTAAAGACAGTTATATAAATGAAGATGCCATAAAAAAACAAGATACATCCAACAGCAAACTATGACATCCATATAAACATCTGGAGCTCAAATGTTGTGCTATATATGACTTATAAATGACAATTTATCTTTTTATGTTATGAATGTTAGCCAGACATAAAAACTGAAGCTCCATTAAAACGGCTCAGTGGCGTTTCATAATGTTTTGGATATTATTTCAGTCTACGTTTGGTTGGTTGAAGATTTTCAGGAATTTTCGCCATTTTGCAACCTGTTAATCAGGTGTGTGATGACGTCACATCCGTACAGACGCAACGGTCACAGGTAAAACCATAGATATGTATGTGTAAAACAGTCATTAGACTCATCAATAAATTAATTAATTAATAAATACATACATACAAAAATTGTAACATAAACTGTGAAATATGATTTAGTTTAACTGTCAAACAAAATGTCAAATAACATCCATTACGCGGTTGACAATCATACGGACAGGTATCAAGAAAAAAAAAAACAGGTTATTATTATTGAATACGTTACTTCGATTATTATATTTGTATATTATTATTGTTGTTCTTTTTATTATTATTATTATCATTATTATTATATCTTGCTTGAGATCAGTTCGTCAAATTAAAAGTCTAAACTTTTAATTAAAAGATTTTAAGACTAAAAGATTTATTTCGGAGAATTAAAAGTCCTCTCAGTCAAAGTAAGATTAATGCAATTTGAATGTTTATGTAGCCTAATAAATACTGATGGATAACAAAACACATAATTCCTATTAAACTAAAGTGTGGTGCTTGCGGTTCAACTAGACGAGTCCAACTTCCTATACAGTATGGCTTTATTTGAAAATTATTTTTCATTCCAAATCATATATGTGGGTCATTATTAAAATATTGTAACAAACATATAATATTTAATAGTTTGCACTGTTAATTGTTGCAGATTTGTTTCCAATTATTTGTTAAATGACAGAAACGCACACACACACACACACACACACACACAAATAAATAAATAAATAATATAAAAAATAATTTATTTTAAAAAATAAAAACAAACCCTTATTTTAAAAAAAACAAAAACATTTTGTGTCCAAAATAATTTGACTTCCCAGGTCACAGTTCAGAGTAAAAACATGGTGCACATTTTGTTCAAAACTGATTTGATGTTACAATTGATTGATCATAGTCTGATCAGAAATAAGAATTTTATTTTTAAAAAGATATTTATACTATTTATATTTTTTAGAAAATGTTTTTATGAGAATATTATATATATATATATATATATATATATATATATATATATATATGTACCGGTATTTATGTGAATTTTAAAATACTTATATGAATATCATAGTCCAGCATTTTTTTTTTTTTTTTTTTTTTTTTTTTAATAAGGTCTTTGGTTTCTTCAGAAGTCTTCAGGGAACTCTGATGAAGAACCACCAGGTGGCGCCGGCACATCACACATCTCATCCAGACTGATTCCTCTGAAAGTGCTGGAAGAGAAATGACCTCTGAGACCTACGAGAGAGGACTGTGAACATGACAATTACACAGAGTACTTTATCTTTAATGAGTAAAATTCTTCTATGAATTCATTAAAATAATTTGTGCAACATCAGAAATATATTTAACACGGATACAATTTCAATGCCTGTTGTGTCCTTCCAGGATTTCTTCAAGTAGATGTTGCCAGATCATCATCCTTCTTGGTCCTAAAATGATCTTTCTGTAAACCAGTCATGTTTTGGGTTAATTCTCAGGTGATAAATGGGATTAGGTATTATCATCCAATCATTTCCTCTGATTTTAAAGAGAAAACACACACATGGAGCCAGTTAAACAGAGTGAGTAAGATCTCATGCAGTGCAATCAGGTTATCCATCCACTTAACATCCTTGGTTAAGCACCAGCAGTCAGCTCCGTTTTAATATAAGCCAAGCTCTCACACCTCAGCTCAACAGCTTGTGGAGTTGGAGGCGATTTTCTTTAAGGGATTTCTAACAAGCCACAGTGCGAACAAAGATAATTTGATCAAACGCAGACTTTTTTTGCGAGAGCCAATTAAACAGAGTGAGTAAGACTTCACACAATGCGACAACAGAAAAAACAAAATGCTCGGCAAGAACGACAGAACGCCTCTGTAATCGTTCTAATTACAAAATCTCCAAAATTAGTCATGCTCCGCTCTGGAACGCTAGCTGACGAGGATCTGAGACGCTTTATCTGCTGAATTAGATCTGAGCAAAGAGTCTGTTGGTACACAGGTGAAACACTAGATAGAGGACTAGATCACAAATGTCAAACTCATCTACTGTCTGTCTGTATGTCTATATACAGTGCTGAGAAAAAGATTTTGTCTTTCTGAATTTTTGTATGTTATTATTGTACGTAATTAGATGTTACTGATGAAATGGACACAATTGGTGCATCTATTCATTTCATTGTTTTCATTATGCAATCTTCAGCTGTGAACAAAGTCTCATGAACAGATGAACTGTTTTGGTAGACAACGAGACAGACTGTGTCTGACAGGTTTTTATTGTTCATAAAGAGTCACTTTTATGCATTCAGAGATTTTATCTGAATATATCTGATGACATTTAGCATTAAACATGCAAAATACAGAATATCAGAAGGGTGCAATTTTTTTTTTTCCAAAGCACTGTATGCATGTACTGTTATAATGTACATGTCTATTTATCTATCTATCTATCTATCTATCTATCTATCTATCTATCCGTCTATCTATCTATCTATCTATCTATCTATTTATCTATCTATCTATCTGTTCAAGTTCAGTTTTATTTCTAAAGCACGTTTTAGCATGGAACAAGGCCGACCAAAGTGCTGCACAACAAACAACAAAATGCAATAAAGCCTGAAAAACCATAAACATGAATAAAACCATACAAAACAAGCATAGCTACATATTAAAAGTCAATATATGACTTGAACTCAGATAAGGTGGAAGCTATTCTAATGTGAACTGGTAAATTGTTCCAGAGAGTGGGACCAGCCACTTCAAAGGCTCTAGATCCTCTAGATGGCTCTAGATGGTCTCTAAGCGGGTTCTTGGGATCCAGAGGAGAAATTTGCCCTCCGATCTTAATCCCCTCGCCGGAGTATGAGGGTGGAGCAAATCAGACAAATAAAGAGGAGCTAGATTGTTTAGTAATTTGTAGACAAGTAGCAAGATTTTAAGGTCAGTTTGACAGTGAAGTGGCAGCCAATGCAATGATCTCAAGAGGGGAATAACATTATCAAATTATTACATCCCTTTAGGAATCTAGCTGCTGCATTTTGGACTACTTGTAGCTGAGAGATTTGGGACTTCGATGTACCAAAATAGAGGGAGTTGCAATAATCCAGCCGAGACGTAATAAAGGCGTGGATAGCAACCTCTATAGAACATTCAGAAAGAAATGACTTGATTTTAGAAAGAGAGCGAAGATGGAGGAAGCTAGAACCTACAACAGCACTAATTGGTTTATCAAATTTTAAGCAGTTATCAAACTCCAGATTCCGAACTTGGGGAGAATTGAAAGAATTTAGGGTCTTAAGGTTCAGATGATCAGTTGCCCTGTGTTCAGAGGGACCGAAGGTGATAACTTCAGTTTTATCTGTGTTCAAGAAGTGAAAAGTTTTAGAGAGCAAAGATTTGACATCATCAAGACATGCTGATAGAGTATCAACATCATACTTTGTATTCATAGTCATAGGCAAGTAAATTTGCCTATCGTCTGAGTAACACTGAAGGAAAGGCCATGTTTCCTAAAACCAGAGCCAAGAGGAAGAATATATAGAGAGAAGAGAGAAGGAGCTAAGACAGAACCCTGAGGAACCCCGCATGTTAAGGTGCCTGGGGAGGAGATAAAGCTTCCGATTTTTAAAGAGAATCTCCTATTGGTTAAAAAAAGATTTAAACCAGTTTAAGACCACACCCCAGTACAGGATAAGTCCAGCATAACTAATAACAGAATCACCAGAGTCAGTAGTCATTAAAATGTCTGTCTGTCCATCCGTCTCTCAGTTTGTCTCTGTCTATCAGTGTGTGTGTGTGTGTATAGAGAGAGAGAGAGAGAGAGCATGTATGTGTCTATCTGTCTATCTATCTATCTATCTATCTATCTATCTGTCTATCTGTCTCTCAGTTTGTCTATCAGTGTGTAGTGGTGTATAAATCTCTCTCTCTCTCTATATGTGTGTGTGTATATATATATATATATGTATATGTATATATATATATATATATATGTGTGTATATATATATATATATATATATATCACTGTCTAGAGAGAGTGTGCATGTGTCTATCTGTCTATCCATCTATCTTTAGTGTTGTGTGTCTGCGGTCTGTATGTGGCCTACAGGCTGTTCTTCACAGACCCTCAGCGGGGGCGTCACATGTGCGCTGGCTGCACTCTCTGCTCAGCGCCGCTAAACGATCCCAGACCGTTCCAAACCATCCCAGGCCGCGCCAAACCAGTACAGAACGCACAACTGCTCCAACATTTGTCCCTGCGTCTGTGTTGATGCACCGGACGCCAAGCACGGGGGTATGAGCCCCTCGTTCAGCTGGGTACAGGCATCTGACGCGCACCCGGTACCCAGCCGGCGGAGGGGCTGTGTTTAAATTAAACAGGCACGCAGGGACGGCCCTGTGTGGGTCCTCGTAAGGCCTCGCACACAGATGTTCCTCGGGCATTGTTATCCAGAGAGCACAGATAATTGGTTTTCTCCTGGATGGGACGGGTGATGCTGTTGCCAGTGTGTGTGTTTTTTGGGTGTGGGTTTCGGCTATTAGGGTGTATATGTGTGCGTCTGCTGGTTGCCACCATATGCCAGCAGTCGCTTCCTATGGTTTTACAATTTTAGCACATTAACACGCCGCAATGGGTCGGTTCACCTCCGTCCTGCCGTACGCCGCTGTATTCTTCATGGTTTGCATCAGAATCACGTGCAAATCGGTCTAAGTCGGTGCATTTAGCGCTCTGGGGAGACCATGGCTGGCTTTCATGTGGTTTCTCTCGAACAAAACCTCTAAGCAGCACAGCTGAGAGTTTCCGCCTCAGAATTATTCCAATTAACACTTCTGTCGGCTGCTAATACGGGCCCAATCCCAGCGCTCAAACCTGCCGCCGATCACCGATCAGCCACTAACGCCTCTGTCATTAGGACACGGACAGCACAAACTGATTCTGGATCAGTGCTTTAACTGGAGTCTGATGTACAGAGAACATCTGAGCGCCGCTTCTCGCCACTAGAGGGCAGTTCATGACTTTGCTTATGATGTGCAATTCTGTCGTCCACATAGACCTGAGACCTGAACTGAAAAGAGACCAGAACACAGAAAGATGTAACAATTGAGACAGTAATTATACGAGGAAAGACAGAAGCAAACTCTTATTGCTCAGGAGACTCAATGAGGACACACTGCATTTAATTAGCAACTTGATCACAGATGTTTCTCAGGAAAGGCCTTAGAATTAAAAATAAACCCAGTCAATAGTTGTCATACAGAAGTGGTTCTCAACATTTTTGACTCAATGCCTTACAATATAATATAATATTAACAGAACTAGTGTTAATATAGGTCAATTAATTAATCAGAATTAATTTTGTAATCTCTGATGTTTCAATTAATGTAAGTTGTTCAGTAAAAGCAATAGTTATTGAGGAGAAAAAAATATGATTTCAGTTTGACATTAATTGTATCTTTTTTTTTAGCATTTTAAATAAGTTAGATTGTTTTAATATATTGTTATTATAATTATTTCAATTAATAATTTTACCGGTAATAATAATAATAATAATAATAATAATAATAATAGTAATAGTAATAATAATAATTATTATTATTATCATTATTATTGTTCTTGTTGTTATTATTATTATTATTAATCAGTGTCAGGAGTGTCAATATAGGTCATTTAATTAACCAATATTAATTTAGCAATTTCAGATGGTACAAAAATGCTCTTCAATAGAAAACAATAGTTCTTTAGGAGAAAAAAAATATTTCAGTTTGACATACTGTTTTAGCATTTTAATTCATTTAGATTATTATTATTATTATTATTATTATTATTATTATTAGTGTCGGTGTTTCAATAAAGGTCAATTAATTAACCACAATTAATTTTGTGATTTATGAATATGCTCTTGAATAAAAACAATAGTTATTGAGGGGCAAAATATATATATAATTTAAGTGTTTTTTTAAGCATTTTAATTAAGTTAGATTGTTTTAATAATAATAATCATTATTATTAATTTAAGTTTATTATTAATTTTAAGAGAACTTCTGTAATAGAGTGCAAAATTAAATATGAGTTCATTTTGAGATCACTGATTTTGAGTGCAGCTCTGAGCACAATTTGAGACACTGTTGAGATCTTTTCTGAAACAGGATGAGACACAAGATTATTCTGGTCTTTTTTTAGGAGAAATGAATGTCATGATTAGCAGAAGTTTCCATTTGCTCTCTATTTCATCTCACTTCAGTCTAGGATGAACTTTTTCAGACATCTCATCAGATGTTTCTTCTGTTTTGTTCTAGCAGACCAGCGTCAGTCGTGTTGGTCCTGCAGATGAACTGTCGCTCTGGAGGACCGGAGGCCCTTTGACTCACTCAGGTGGGATTTTCCTTACTGTTTACATCCACATCCAGCAGGTGAGAGCAAAGCCGAGGGTTCGATTCACACACGTAGATATGAAATACCTAGATGTCACATTAGCAACTGTTGCTTATTACCGCCATACTGTAAAGGTCAAGATGCGCTCATAACACGTGACCTGACACGAGCATCATGCCTGTGTCAGCGTCTCAGTCGTAGGCTGTGTTGTTACTGCAGTTTTGCCGGTTGGTTAGTGATTACATATGATGATGCTTTCAAAACGGTGGCACTTTTTCAGTAACAAGCTAATTTTCTCAACAAGTAGCATCACTACATCACAGTTTGTATGTCACATTGTATTGCACAAGCAAAAATCAAACACGCTCTCCTAGTATTGCTCTCTCTATCAAGTAGAACTGAGAAGTGTGATTCATTTCAGTGAATCAGTTGATTCGGAATGGTTGCTTTTGTAAATAAATTCATTTGAATCAACTGTTTCAATCTGAATATCAATTTGAATCATCAATCATAGTGCTCACAAACATCCCTGTGTAGTATTTTATATGTTTTGTTCAGTATTGCTGTTTATCACAGTATTTGCTCATTAAAATTATCTATTTTAAAAGATCTCATATTAACTAATATACATGCACATAAACAATATTTATAATATAATTAAATAAATATGCAATATTTTTAGATGTTTTATATATGTGTGTGTGTATATATATATATATACACATTTTATTTGACAATAATTTGTTATATAATTATATTTTATAATTATATAAAAATTATATTTTATATTTATATTTTTAGTACCTTTTTATCACTTTTTTATCACTATTGTTGTTTTGTGCTTTTTTATTTGTTTTTAAGCTTTTTTTACATTTATTTGTTATTTGTTTGTTTATTTGTTACCTGAAATTCTCAGTTTTGTGTGGTAGTTTTTTGTTTTTGTTGTTGTTAAAATTAATTTATATAGAATTAACTAATATACACACTCACATTAAAAATCTTTAGAATATATTTGTAATTATAATATTTTATACTTATTTTAGTAGCTAGTTGTAGCATAACGTTTTCAAATGTATAGCTTGACTAGTTAATCTACTTTGTAAACTTTGTAAACTCCAGCAATGATGGGCACATATATAACAATCAATGGGTTTGTGTGTACATCCATGTGGATGTGCTTGATGTTGTGTATATGAAGGTTGTTTCATTGTGTGTGTGTGTGTGTGTGTATGTGTGTGTGTGTGTGTGTACGTGTGCGTGTGCGCGCGTGTGTGTGCGCGCTGACGAAATCCTCTTGACTCATATCTGTCAAATCCATCTCATGCGATGCTGTGACTCAGACTCCGCCTCCGGATAATGTGACTGACAGCGGAGTTCAGTCACTAATGATGGTCACCACACACACACACACAGAAGTGCAGCTGTTGCTGTTGCTACAGAGGCCTGTTCAGACCAATAAACAACATTTGTGTTTTCCACATGTGAGTTCACAGCTCTGAATCAAACTGACTCCTCTGCATTTACATGTAAACACACAATATCTAGAAGAACAATAACTGTCTTTAGATGATAAAACAGTCATTGTGAGTCTGTCTGTGGGCAGACAACATGCAAGCAGTCCTGCAATGAGGCATGCTTCATTAAAACTGCTTTTAAAAACTTTTTTAAAATGTGTCAATAGTTATTACTCAATTATTCATCCAAATAAGCACATACTAATTGAGAAACTATATGGAATATAAGTTTGTGTGTGTGTGTGTGTGTGTAATATGAAATGTAAAATTAAATATATAAAGTATACAAATAAAATATAATTATAATAAATATATTTAAAATTATATATTTATTTATTTATTTATAATATAAATGAATAAAATTATTAAAAATATATCTGTATATTCAATTCAAAAATAAATGTATTATATTTATAATAAGTTTATAAATTAAATTATTATATATTCAAATATATGTAATGACACATATGTCAAAATATATAGTATATACAAATAAAAAAATATTTTATATAATTTATATGTAGAAATACATGTATTTTTTCTCCTGTAGTGTCAATTTAGAATTTTCATGATCTCTTAAGCATGCACATATTCCATGTAGTCTCTCAATTAATATGAGCTTGTGAAAATGAGTAATACATATATTCAGATCATTTTTACAATTAATCTTTATGTTGAAAGTTCCTGTCCATGTTGTTTGTCAGCTGCTGATGTGTGTGTGTGTGTGTGTGTGTGTGTGTGTGTTAATCGGGAGGGAATGTTGTGTTATTCTGAAAAAGCTCATTAGTGATGATCCAGTATATCAGGGTCTTTGTGTGTGTGTGTGTGTGTGTGTGTGTGTGTCACAGGCATTCATTCATAAGCTGTATTTCCACTAACAGGGTCGTTTTGTGATTTAGCGTATATCACAGTGTATTCAGAGTTTGTGAGTGTTTGTCAGAGAAGCTACAGGTCGCGTGTGGTTTGTGTGGAAGATGCTGGTGTGTGTTACTCTGTAGGATTATAGGAGTAGGTGGTGTGTAGTGAGGTGTGTGTGTGTGTGTGTGTGTGTGTGTGTGTCACAGGCATTCATTCATAAGCTGTATTTCCACTAACGGTCGTTTTGTGATTTAGCGTATATCACAGTGTATTCAGAGTTTGTGAGTATTTGTCAGAGAAGCTACAGGTCGTGTGTGGTTTGTGTGGAAGATGCTGGTGTGTGTTACTCTGTAGGAGTAGGTGGTGTGTAGTGAGGTGTGTGTGTGTGTGTGTGTGTGTGTGTGTGTAAGTGTGAATGTATGTGTGGGGTTGGGTGTGAACTATAGTTTGATGATGTCTGTATGTGTGTGCATGGACAAATAAAAAAAAAAAAAAGTATTGATGTTCAAAAATAAAGTCCATAAATATGCCATAATGTCACATTAAAATAGAAGGGAGGTTTTTATAAATATGCGTGTTCTCACTGTGATGCTGTCAGTGATAAATGACTTGCACCAATGTGTTTTATGAAAACAAATCTTCTCACAATTACACTTTTATGTTAATAAATGATGTTAAACATTCTGATGACAATTCAGTGTAGAATAAGGAGATTTTTTTTAAATGATTAAAATATAAATATATAATTATACAATTATATATAAATACATATTATAATAAAAAATAAAATAATTTTAATTTTACAATTAAGTAATATTTTTAAATACTTGTATTATTGTTTAATTATACAAATATAATTTGCATTTAATTAAAATAAAATAAAAATGCATAAATACATAATTACACATTTATTTTAATTAAATATACATAGTTATAATTATTGATTAGATATTACTTCATATTATAATTACAACTAAATATATTTAATTTACATATTGCATACTATTATTAAATATTATATATAATATTTTATATAATGCAAATAAAATAAAAAAATCACAAATATATATGTATATTTAAATTCCATATACAGTATATGATTTCCTATATATATATTAATTATATACTTTGTATTATTAACATAAAATATATAATTGTACATATTTCATAGTTTAATTATTATTATATTTTAATTCAAAAACTATTATTCTAAAACACATTCTAGAATCCGCAACGTCTGTAAAAAGTGACACTTTAAAATGTCTGAAAGTCATTATAATGCATACAAAAATATCAAATATAGTGTCATTCATTGTGAGAGAGCAATGCACAAACACACCTTACAGTAAAAACATTTGATGGACTGGAGTGTGTTGGGTTTGCATTGCACTGCTAAAGACTACACGTTTTACGTCACACTGTTTGTGATCAGATGACACTGTTTAATCTAGTAATCTAATGCAACGGCATCAGCCACGTCAGAGAGCACCCTGACTCCAGTGTGTGAGGGGAGATGTGTGCAGCCTGCCGTGAGGTCAGAGGTCAGCAGCTGTTTCTCATGTGTTTCTACAGTGCTGCTCTACTCTCTCTGTGTCTTCTGGTGTCAATGATAATCCGACCACAGATTCGCACCCATTCTTTCTCAAACGCTGCTTCTGCCAGCTCTTCTAACTATAGCTGAAGCCTCACAGATGTGTCAAAACTGATTAAAGCCCCTGCACCGTTTGCCACCAGCCCAGAAACTTCATTTAATTCTGCCGTTTTGCCTTCCACTGCTAATCTACATCAGCATCACATACCATGCTTTATTTTTGTACAGTACATGTTCAATCAACTTCTACAAATACTTTAAATAAATATTGTATTAGAATTAGTACGTAACTTTTATGATTTGTATGCATTTTTAGTATTTTTTTACATTTTTTTTCCCTAGATGTATGTATTTCTATTGTGATTTTCATTTTTATTTAATAATTTGTTGTTTACTTTCATTATGAACAACACACAAAATAGTGGGTGTTTGAGTGGGATGAGAAAAACTGGGGAAAAAATGCACCTTTATAACTTTTGTTGAAATCAATTCAATTTTAGATTTTTTTAAAAAAAAATAAAAATAAATAAATATAAATAAAATAAATAAAAATATCCACTATCATTTATCATTTGTCATATATTTGTGTAATAATTTATTTACTTTCATTATGAACAATGTACATAATAGCGGGTGTTTAAAAAAAGAATTTAAAATTAATGCAGACTTTTTATATAATTGAAATACAATAAACAGTATGTGCATTTATAATTATATATATACTTATTTTAATCATATTAAAATATTATATAATTAATTATAATATTAAATTAATTATTAACATTATATATACAATTTTACATTCATTATGAACAAAGTACAGACAGAAGAGTGGATGTTTGAGTGGGATGTGAGAAAAATATTTAAAAAAAAGAAATAAAAATGCTCCTTTACACTTGCAAAAACATATATTTATGTTTGCTATATGTTTAACTATGACAGCATTATTGATGACTAACAAGGTTTCAGAAGAAAAATCAGTTCTGTTTTTGCGCAGCCGTGCAGCGTGTGTGTGTGTGTGTGTGTGTGTGTGTGTGTAGGTGTGTTTGCGCGCATAAATGATTGAGTTTTATTGCAGGTGATTTCACACGTGTGTGAGAGTGTGTGTTAGTGTTGAAATTGTTATCTAGCTGCACGTTTGTCTGTCACTTTAATGCAATAAGATCGTCACATGAAAATAACTAGCAGCAATATAACAATATGAAAGTGTGTGTGTGTGTCTGTGTGTGTGTGTGTGTTTCACAATAGGAGTTTAACGATAATGACCAGCTAACATGTGAAACTCTAATAGAGTGGCAGTGTCAGAATTACCAGGGGAGGACAACAGTGTGTGTGTGTGTGTGTGTGTGTGTGTGTGTTGACAGTAGATTTAGTAATGATAGTTGTCTCAAATGGACGCTATGGAGAAAGAAATCCCCAAACACACGTGAAGAAGAGGTGTAAATGAAAGTAAGGAACTCTAATGTGCTGGAGATTTTACACTATTTCTCCTCTAGACTCGGGTCACGTGGAGAAACACACAGTTTGGTCTCTGAGGCCTGAAGAGTCTCTCAGAGGATCCTGTTCATTCTGCTCCGGGGCTTTTACAATGACAAAACGCTTTATTTCCAGAGAGATGCAGATACACACCTGTCTTACACACTATCTATATATATATATATATATATATATTCATTTTAATATTTTGAATTCTATTTTACTTCTATACTTTCTTTTCACTTTTCTTTTGTTTTTATTTTATTGTGTTTTTGTTATTTTAAAAAACACATCTATATAGTTTTTATTTATTAGTTTTAGTTATTGTACTTCAGTATTTTTTAATTAAAATTATATTTTATAAATGTAAAATATTAATAGATAGATAGATAGATAGATAGATCTATCTATATATGAAAGGTATATGAAGGTATATGAAAAAAACAACAAATCTGTTTTCACTTTAATTTTTATTTAATTTAATTAGTAATTTTATTGTATTTTTATTAGTAGTTTTATTATAGTTTAAATGTATCTATATAGTTTGTATTTATTAGTTTTAGTTTTAGTTATTTTAGAACTTTTTAGTACAAAAATGAAAAATGTTGCCATGGCTACCAGCTGGAATAAAATAAGCTTAAGGTTTTTTTGTTTTTTTTTAATATATTTTATTTTTTAATGTATTGTTTGTTTGTTTTAGCTAATAACCCTAACACACACACACACACACACACACACAGAGTTCAATTTCACTGTGCCAGTCGATAGGGTGTGAATGGTTGCTATGCGGTTGCTAAGGTGTTGTGAAAGGTTGCTATGTGGTTTGTTACTGTCTGATCACTAACATAACACACATCTACTCAACAACTCAATCTAAGGAATTATTTACACACTCTAATACTCACTGCGAAAAGACAGAAAACAAAAATGATGGAGAGATTGTCAGCCAAGGTCAAAGGTCAAAGGATCAAGTGCAGGCTTTAAAAGGTCAAATCAGGAGAGAGAGATGTTGAAGTAATGTGTGATTGCTCAGAAGCAGCATTTACTCATTTCTGAATCTTCACCTGAACTCACTTCACTGGTGTATTTTTACTGAGCACAGATCAGCTGAACGCACCTGTTTCACATCAGTGAGAGATTATAATAACTGATCCCAGATCAGACCTCAGCTTTTCATCAGTCTGCATGGAAACAAAGTCACGTTGTCAAAATATAATCAGATATATTTCTAATTTTTAAGTAGTATAGTATATACAGTTGTGGTCAGAATTGCGGTAAATATGAGCAAAGAAGGATGTGAAAATAAATCTGCATTGTTAATCCTTTTGATCCTTAATTCAAAAAAAAAAAAAACAATCACAAAAAGCTAAGCCTTCATTGAAGTAAAACAATTGAAGATGGGGGAAAATCTCATTATGAAATAAATGTTTTTTCTCCAATACACGTGTAATTTAAAAATAAAGTATGTAGTTTACTAATATATGTATATATATATATATATATATATATATATATATATATATATATATATATATATATATATAATATTTCTTTTGTTAGATTCTCAAAAATGAAACTTCTGTCATTATTTACTTGTCCTCTAGTTGTTTCAAACCTGTACAAGTTTGTTTCTTCTGTTGAACACAAAAGAAGAAAATCTGAATAATGTATGTAGACAAACAGTTGCCGGTAGCTATTGACTTCCATTGTATTTTTGTTCATACTATGGGTGTCAATGGGTACCAGCAACTGTTTAGCTACACACACTCTTCAAAACATCTTCTTGTTTTGTTTAAAAGATGAAATAAACTCATACAGGTGTGGAACAACAAGAGCACAAGTAAATAAAAATAATTTTGGGGTGAACTGTGCCTTTAAAACCTGAGGTTTGGTGAAGTCTGATGCTGAGACTCCGCTGAAGGAGTTTGGGAGGCTCTTGTCCAGTTTCTCTTGAGGTCCCATAATCAAGACATGTGTGAGACGGAGCCCGTGTCAAACACACTGTGTGTGTGCGCTAGCGTATACGTATTAAGCCGAGGATTTAATATAGCTATTATACTTACACAGAGAGGCCAAACGAATGAGTTTGCAAGAGCAGAGAAAGTGTGTGTGCGCGCATGTGTGTGAAAAGCGTCATTAGAAAGTGTCAGAACTGCCTGGGGCCACATTGGCTTTACACAATGATCAATTCTGCTACTGAAAAGAGGAGGAGACACACACACACACACACACGCCACCCGCTGCTTTAATTACCAGTGTCTGTCCCCCTTTACCAGCGCGTCTATGCTGCATCTGAAAGCTGCTGCGAGAGGAGAATGGCAGAGCGTGAGAGAACGAGCGCAGTAGACGAACCCAAATGCTCATTAACGAATGATAATCTGCCGTCCGAGAGCTCTGGCCTTCATAAAGAGCCACATGTCAGTGTATTGAGAGGCGATCCGCCCATCTTTCTCCGGACGCATGGCCGCGGGCTTGAACATGTGTCATCTGATGTAAACACGGCCCGATGCGCTACCTGTGCTGGGCTTCAATGGAAACAAAACACCTTAACAATCCTTTAACATCAGGTTGACGACCTTAGCAATGATGTAGCATCATTCATGTTTTATTAAGAACATGGACAAATCTAGTAAAGTTTCATGTTCTGGTGCTTTAATGAAGCCAGGAACCAAAACTCTGATCTAATGAACATATAATGAGACATTAAGAACGTTATTAATTAAATATTTGAAAGATAGTCAGAAAAAAACAATTTAATTAATTAATATACATACAATAATTATTAATTTAAATGTATTTTTATTTACATAATATATTGATAAAAATGCAATATTAATAATAAAATTATATAATTATGTTTTAATTACTGTATATATATATATATATATATATATATATATATATATATATATATATACAGTGGGTACGGAAAGTATTCAGACCCCCTTCACTTTTTTCAATTTTGTTATGTTGCAGCCTGATGCTACAATTGTTTAAATTCATTTTTTTTCTCATTAATCTACACTCTGTACCTCATAATGATGAAGTGAAAACAGAAATTTAGAAATGTCTGTAAATTTATTAAAAAGAAAAAACTGAAATATCACA
Organism: Spinibarbus caldwelli; assembly: GCA_039654775.1. Lineage (NCBI taxonomy): Eukaryota > Metazoa > Chordata > Actinopteri > Cypriniformes > Cyprinidae > Spinibarbus > Spinibarbus caldwelli. The sequence continues at coordinate 2,455,737 of CM077244.1, read as the reverse complement.
TTTACATAAGTATTCAGACCCTTTGCAACAACACTTGAAATTTTGCTCAGGTGCCTCCCATGTCTCTTGATCATTGCAGAGATGTTTCTACACCTTGATTGGAGTCCGCCTGTGGTAAATTAAATTGATTGGACATGATTTGGAAAGCCACACACATCTCTGTAAAAGGCCTCACAGCTGATAATGCATATCAGAGTGAAAACCAAGCCACGAGGTCAAAAGAACTGCCTGCAGAGCTCAAACACAGGATTGTATTGAGGCACAGATCTAAGGAAGGCTACAAAAAAAATTCTGCTGCACTGAAGGTTCCCAAGAGCACAGTGGCTTCCATAATTCTCAAATGGAAGAAGTTTGGCACAACCAGGACTCTTCCAAGAGCTGGTCCCCAGCCAAACTGAGCAATTGATGGAGAAGGGGCTTGCCTAGACTGGTGACCAAGAACCTGGTGGTCACTCTAGTTGAGCTCCATGATCATATATGCAGATGGGAGAAACCTACAGAAGGACAAACATCACTGCAACACTCCACCGATCTGGGCTTTATGGGAGTGTGGCCAAACTCAATCCTCTCCTCAGTGAAGACACATAAAACACACTTGGAATTTGCAATAAAGCACCTAAAGGACCCTCAGACTCTGAGAAACAAGATTACCTAGTCTGATGAACCTCAATTCTAAGCATCATGTTTGAAGGAAACCGGCTCTTCTCATCACCTGCAGAGTACCATCCCAAAAGTAAAGTGTGGTGGTAGCAGCCTCATGCTGTTGGGCTGTTTTTCAGCGGCAGGGACTGAGGAACTCATCAGTGGAAGAAAAGCTCAATGCACCTAAATATTGAGATAGCCTTAATGAAAACCCAGTCCAGGGCATTCAAAACCTCAGACTGGGCCGAAGGTTCACCTTCTAACATGACAATGACCCTAAGCACACAGCCAAGGCAACACAGGAGTGGCTTAGGGACAACTCTGTGAATGTCCTAGAGTGACCCAGCCAGAGCCCTGACTTGAACCCTATCGAACATCTCTGGAGAGACCTGAAAAAGGCTGTCAACAGACGGTTCCCATCCAACCTGACCGAGCTTGAGAGGATTTGCAAAGAAGAATGGCAGAAATTCCCCCAATCCAGTTGAGCAAAGCTTGTTGCGTCATACCCAAAAAGACTCGAGGCTGTAATTGCTGCCAAAGGTGCTTCAACTAAGTACTGAGTAAAGGGTCTGAATACTTATGTAAATATGATATTTCAGTTTTTGCTTTTTAATAAATTTACAAACATTTCTAAAATTCTGTTTTCACTTTGTCATTATAAAGGACAGAGTGTAGAGTAATGAGAAAAAAAAAGAATTTAAACAATTGTAGTATCAGACTGCAACATAACAAAATTGAAAAAAGTGAAGGGGGTCTGAATACTTTCCGTACCCACTGTATATATATAAAATATAATCATATACATATATACATATATATATATATATATATATATATATATATATATATATATATATAGGTGCATCTCAATAAATTAGAATGTCGTGGAAAAGTTCATTTTATTTCAGTAATTCAACTCAAATTGTGAAACTCGTGTATTAAATAAATTCAACGCACACAGACTGAACTAGTTTAAGTGTTTGGTTCTTTTAATTGTGATGATTTTGGCTCACATTTAACAAAAACCCACCAATTCACTATCTCAACAAATTAGAATATGGTGACATGCCAATCAGCTAATCAACTCAAAACACCTGCGAAGGTTTCCTGAGCCTTCAAAATGGTCTCTCAGTTTGGTTCACTTGGCTACACAATCATGGGGAAGACTGCTGATCTGACAGTTGTCCAGAAGACAATAATTGACACCCTTCACAGGGAGGGTCAGCCACAAACATTCATTGCCAAAGAAGCTGGCTGTTCACAGAGTGCTGTATCTAAGCATGTTAACAGAAAGTTGAGTGGAAGGAAAAAGTGTGGAAGAAAAAGATGCACAACCAACCGAGAGAACCGCAGCCTTATGAGGATTATCAAGCAAAATCGATTCAAGAATTTGGGTGAACTTCACAAGGAATGGACTGAGGCTGGGGTCAAGGCATCAAGTGCCACCACACACAGACATGTCAAGGAATTTGGCTACAGTTGTCGTATTCCTCTTGTTAAGCCACTCCTGAACCACAGACAACGTCAGAGGCATCTTACCTGGGCTAAGGACGTGACTTCCTGTTTGTTGCTGCTGTGTTTTGAGTTTGAGCTCCATCAAGTTAATTCTTTGTCGTCTATTTTCTAATCCTGAAATCTATTTTACACACCATCATTTTCGTTTCTATGACTTGTGAATATATCCCCTATCGTATTCTACAAAAAAACAATCAAAGCGCCTTGTTATCACTAGTTTTATTTTGATTTCCAGAGTCCGCTATTAGCTTATAGCCCGTTAGCATCGCCAGCGTGGTTGCATCAGTGGCAACCAAGGAAGGTTGCCGCTAATCTCGCTTACATTGCTAATACTCACACACTACCATTGTTTTACTCACTGCTGCTTGCTTTAATGGCGGACGTGTGTCTACCTTTGAGTGCAGGAGAGGACACGTTCGAGCTGCATTCGGTGCAGCTGGAGCTGGAGGCCATGGAGAAGCAGACCCAGCTGAGAGACCGGAGAGCCGCGCTGGAAACATCTTGGGCTGACGCTCACAAGTCCGGGGTAAGTATACAGCGCGCCGCTAACACTCCCACCACCTCTACTCTGTGTGTTTCTCTGCACAGACCCTGTGCACCCAGGACACGATCTTCCCAGATGTCCTTCACTCTGGCGCCGGGACACCACGAACCCTGGGTGCAGCAGCAGCGGAAGACACGAGCCAGGCCCCGCGCGAGGACTTCTCCCCCTCCGCCGCCTCCAGTCTTCGAGATCTCCACCCGGAACCGCTTCGCTCTGCTCCGCAAGACGGAACGCGATGCTGTGATCGTCGGAGACTCCATCGTCCGGTGTACCGACGAAATATGCTACCCATCAGATTGTGCTACCAATAATATATTTGCATTCTTTTAAGGGTAAGTTTAGGGTAAGGGTAGGTGTGGACTGGTAGGTTTAGGGTAGGGGTAGGTATGGACATTAAAAATAAAAAAAAGCCTCAAACCACATGAATAAGATGCTGGTAGCACAAACTGATAGGTAGCATTTTTCGCTATCGATATGTGCTACCTATCTTTTTAATGGGAGGTAGCACAATCTGAGCGAGTAGCACAAATCGTCAGAACACCGGCACGTCCGTGCTACGTTAGCTGAAGGTAAAGCGCACACTCACTGTTTCCCTGGCGCTCGTGTTCTCGATGTTTCTGCGCAGATACCCGCGATCCTGAAGGACGACGAGAGTATCGGTGCGATCGTGCTGCATGCGGGGGTGAACGACACCAGGCTGCGGCAGACGGAGACACTGAAGAGGGACTTCAGGAGCCTGATCGAGACGGTGCGCAGTGCTTCACCCGCGGCGACGATCATCGTGTCTGGACCGCTTCCCGCGTATCGACAAGGACACGAAAGGTTCAGTAGACTTTTTGCTTTAAACGAATGGTTATTGTCATGGTGTAAAGAACAGAAACTGCTCTTTGTTAATAATTGGAATCTTTTCTGGGAGCATCCTAGGCTTTTCCGCGCTGATGGCCTGCACCCCAGCAGAGTCGGAGCAGAACTCCTGTCGGACAACATCTCCAGGACTCTACGCTCCATATGACTAGTAAGCCCATTCTCAAATAACTGCTATGATGCCTTTTGTTCTACCCACTTAAATGATAGAAATACTTGTGCTGTCCAATCTATAAAGACTGTGTCTGTTCCCCGAACAGTGAAGCCAAAATATAAATTTAATGCAGGATCTAGAAATAATCTGATCGTGATTAAACCAGAAAAATGCAAAACAAATAAACAAAAGCAATTTTTAAAGCTTGGGCTCCTAAACATTAGATCACTCGCACTCAAAGCAGTTATTGTAAATGAAATGATCACAGATAATAGTTTTGATGTGCTCTGCTTGACTGAAACCTGGCTCAAACCAAATGATTATATTGGTCTAAATGAGTCTACTCAACCAAGCTACTGTTATAAGCATGAGACCCGTCAGACTGGCCGTGGCGGCGGTGTTGCAACAATATATAGTGATATTCTCAATGTTACCCAGAAAAAAGGATACAGGTTTAACTCCTTTGAATTTCTTCTGCTTAATGTTACACTGTCAGATATGCAAAAGAAATCTCTCCTATCTCTTGCTCTGGCTACTGTGTATAGACCGCCAGGGCCGAATACAGATTTCTTAAAAGAATTTGCAGATTTCCTCTCAGACCTATTGGTTACTGTTGATAAAGCGCTAATTGTCTGAGATTTTAACATTCACGTTGATAATACAAATGATGCGTTTGGACTTGCGTTTACTGAACTAATAAATTCTTTTGGAGTCAAGCAAAACGTCACCGGGCCCACTCATCGTTTTAATCATACGCTAGATTTAATTATATCGCATGGAATTGATCTTACCGACATAGATATCGTACCTCAAAGTGATGATGTTACTGACCATTTCCTAGTATCGTGCATGCTGAGTATTACTGATATTAACTATATGGCTCCGCGTTATCGTCCAGGAAAAACTATTGTTCCAACCACTAAAGATAGATTCAGAAATAACCTGCCTGATTTATCTCAACTGCTCTGTGTACCCATAAATACACATGAACTAGATGAAATGACTAGCAACATGGGCACTATCTTCTCTAATACATTAGAAGCTGTTGCGCCCATCAAATTGAAAAAGGTTAGAGAAAAACGTACTGCGCCATGGTACAAGAGTAATACCCATTCTCTCAAGAAAGAAACTCGTAAACTTGAGCGCAAATGGAGAAAAACTAACTTGGAAGTTTTTAGAATTGCATGGAAAAACAGTATGTCCAACTATAGACAGGCTTTAAAAGCTGCCAGGGCAGAGCATATCCGCAAACTCATAGAAAATAACCAAAACAATCCAAGGTTTTTATTTAGCACAGTGGCTAGATTAACAAATAAACAGACGCCACCCGATCTAAATATTCCCTCACAATTTAATAGTAATGACTTCATGAATTTCTTCACTGATAAGATAGATAACATCAGAAATACAAAAACAAATGTAGATTCTGCAGCGTCTAGTACTTCAGCTCCATTCATCGCACCCAAAGAAAAACTGAAGTGCTTTACAACTATAGGACAGGAAGAGCTAAATAAACTTATCACTGCATCTAAACCAACAACATGCCTATTAGATCCTGTACCCACTAAATTACTGAAAGAGTTGTTACCTGTAGCAGAAGAACTGCTTCTCAATATTGTTAACTCATCGTTATCTTTAGGTCACGTTCCAAAATCATTCAAGCTGGCATTATTAAGCCTCTTATTAAAAAAACACAACTAGATCCTAATGAACTAGCAAATTACAGACCCATTTCTAATCTTCCGTTTATGTCTAAAATTTTAGAAAAAGTTGTGTCTGCTCAGTTGTGCTCTTTTTTTTTTTTTTTTTGCAAAAAAATGATCTCTATGAAGAATTTCAGTCAGGTTTCAGGCCCCACCATAGCACAGAAACCGCACTTGTTAAAATTACAAATAACTTGCTTCTTGCATCAGACCAAGGCTGCATCTCATTGCTAGTTTTACTTGATCTTAGTGCTGCGTTCGACACTATAGATCATGACATACTCATAGATCGATTACAAAACTATACGGGTATTCAAGGGCAGGCTTTAAGATGGTTTAGATCCTACCTGTCTGATCGCTACCACTTTGTTTATTTAAACAGGGAGTCATCTCAATTATCACTAGTAAAGTATGGAGTACCACAAGGATCTGTCCTAGGTCCTCTGCTATTTTCAATATACATGTTGCTCCTTGGTAATATTATTAGAAAATACGGGATTAGTTTCCATTGTTATGCTGATGATACTCAACTATATATCTCAACAGGACCAGATGAAACTTCTAAATTATCTAAGCTAACAGAGTGTGTTAAAAATGTAAAAGATTGGATGACCAATAATTTTCTCCTATTAAATTCAGATAAGATAGAGATATTACTTATTGGACCAAAAAACAGTACACAGAATCTCTTGGATTATAATTTGCAACTAGACAGATGTACTGTTACTTCCTCTACAGTCAAAAATCTAGGTGTTATATTAGACAGCAACTTGTCTTTTGAAAATCATATTTCCCATGTTACAAAAACAGCATTCTTCCATCTTAGAAACATTGCCAAGCTACGAAACATGTTAACCTGTTTCTGATGCAGAAAAGCTAGTTCATGCATTCATGACCTCTAGACTGGACTATTGTAATGCACTGCTAGCTGGTTGTCCTGCATCTTCAATAAACAAGCTACAGGTAGTTCAAAATGCAGCGGCTGGAGTCCTTACCAGGTCAAGAAAATATGATCATATTACCCCAATTTTACAGTCTCTGTACTGGCTACCTATTAAGTTCTGCATCAGTTACAAAATATTATTACTTACCTATAAGGCCCTTAATGGTTTAGCTCCTACGTACCTAACTAGTCTTCTACCACGCTACAATCCATCATGCTCCCTAAGGTCGCAAAACTCTGGACTTTTGGTAGTACCTAGGATAACAAAGTCAACTAAAGGAGGTAGAGCCTTTTCACATTTGGCTCCCAAACTCTGGAATAGCCTTACTGATAACGTTCGGGGTTCAGACACACTCTCTCTGTTTAAATCTAGATTAAAGATACATCTCTTTAGCCAAGCATTCACATAATGCATCTCATAATCTTGTACTGCAGTTATATCTGATCAAACACACATTATTGTTCTTTAGCTTGGAGTGAACAAATAATTTTTGCTTGGTTGGACCAGCAGCTACGCTAATTATGTCTCTATTTGTTTCTCTGTTTCTGCCACGCCGTGCTGTTCCACGTGTTAAATTTGTTTAAAGTGTTTGCAAACCAAATGTTATTGCACATATTTTGTTAATATAGCAGTACTTTTAAATGAAAAAGGTGCACAATACACTACTTTTGAATTCATTATTGAATTTTGTGCATAACAATGTGATTAATCGTGATTAATCGAAGAAAATCATGTGATTAATCGCGATTAAAAATTGTAATTGTTGCCCAGCACTAATATACACACACACACACACACACACACACACACACATTTGTTTTGTAATTTAATAGCAAGATATACTATATTCTTTATATTTAATAAACGCAGTCATTTTCATTGTGTGTGTGTGTGTGTGTGTGTGTATATATGTATATATACATATATATCAATAATAAAAATGGATGTATGTGTGTGTGTGTATATATAATTTTGGAAAATTATTTTGTAATTTAATAGTAATATATGTAATATATGCTAATATAATATGTTTTATATTTCTCTTTTGTATCCATATTTTCTTTTGTATCTATTATTTATTTATTTAATGTTTTATTTGTTAGGGACAGATACAATAAACAACCCATGCATGCACCATAGTGCTTGTAGCCAAAGCTAATTTGCAGCACTTGTCCCTAGGAGGGCTTTTATAAATTACAGTTACAAAAAACAACAAGTAGTATACAAATTTATAATATAAATACACAAAACATGATTACAAGTTTGCTGATGTATCAACCAAGATTTTTTTTTTTAAATGATCATATTATTATATATACACCAGGGTTTTTTTTGTTTTGTTTTGTTTTTTTAATTTAACTATTTAATATTTTTTTTTATTTATTTACAAATAAAGCAACTATTTGCTGTGTAGAGTTTTGTAACCTTTGTCAAATTGATTGACTAGTTCTTCCTCAGTGTTATTGCAGCATGCAGCCCATGGGAGTGTTTTCTGGTCTTTAGTGAAGGGAAAGTGAAGTTTTGTGCAGCTCTTGTCATGTTTGTCTGATGCTCTGCTCTCTTGCATCTCTGTTTGAGTGTGTGATTTGTGACACTGCTGTTATTGGAGTGCAGTTGTGGTCGCGTGGGCAGGAAACAGGCATGTTTAGTTTCAGCCCGTCCTAAAAAACTACAAGAAAGAAACGAAGAAAACAAATCACCTGCCTTACTGACAACTACAGTAACTCACCTTTAACTGCAGACTGAAGAAACTGACTCAATACGACATTCTGTTTCACTCTCACACCATCGTCTGCTGCACTGTACACTCAATGTACAATCAACACGCTAATGTAATGACTTCATTGACACTGAACTCAGCACACAGAAATCGCAAGCAAATCTCTAGAAGATTTCACATTTCTCTCAGACACAAATGAGCTCAATAGAGAGCAAAGGAATGCTTCAATCTCCGGCTTCTCAGATGATTCACACCAGAACAAAACCACACTAATGTCACATGTAAGAGTTCTTAACAAAACTCTGCTTTCATACACGTGTGTGTGTGTGTACGTGCGTTTTTGTGACATATGAGTACACAAATTTGTATAATGACATGGGTATGACAGGTATTACATGGAGATGGTGATTTATGAGGACATTTCCCCATGTCCCCATATTTCAAAAGGCTTATAAATCATACAGAATGAGTTTTTTTGAGAAAGTAAAAATGCAGAAAGTTTCCTGTAAGGGGTAGGTTTAGGTGTAGGGCAATAGAAAATACGGTTTGTACAGTATAAAAACCATTACACCTATGGAATGTCCCCGCAATTCACAAAAACAAACGTGTGTGTGTGTGTGTGTGTGTGTGTGTGTGATGATACTAAAATGTGCTAACAAAAGTCTAAAAATTATATCTCAGAATGAATTCAAACATCAAGTTATCTGGGCTGATTTACATGAGAACTCATGAGAAATTACAGCTGGCATTTTAATGTTTATTTAGCAGTGAATAAACATCATTGATCGTTGTTTAATTTTGTTTTGATTTTGCGTTGATAGTCACTGGATTTGACAAAGTTTATAAACTTCAAATCATCAAATATCTTCTTTTATGTGTTTTTAAGTAACTAAAAATATAAGAATTAAATAAATATATAATTGTATATATTTATTATTACTATCATATATAGAAATTAAAATAAAATATATTTTTATATACAATTATACTTAGAATTGTACATATTATTATTATTATTATTACATTAAAAAAAAAAAAATATATATATATATATATATATATATATATATATACACACAGTATCTCACAAAAGTGAGTACACCCCTCACATTTCAGCAACTATTTTATTATATCTTCTTGTTACGGCCCATTTTAATAGGGTGAGACGCGAACGAGTGATGTTAACGGGATTCCGGCCACAGCCAACAGATCACCAAAACAACACATAAGTTTAAATGATTTATTAAAGAAGAGTATAAGGAATATAAGGAGCATTAGCTTCGGAGAGGCCCAAGGCCAAAAAAATAACAAACAAAAGAACTAAATAAAATAAAAATATATAAATGACCTAATTAGAAAGAAAAGAAAATACAAATGAACTTCCCTAACTCCCTAAACAAAAACACATCGCAAAATCAGATCAAAATAAATAGCAGGCCCCTCCTACACTCAGAAGAATCTTCTTTGGATAAACAGAATAAATCACAAATTGAAACAACCACAAACAATAACCACAAAGCGGTTGGTGATCTGTTGACGGAGGTGGAGCTCTTCACACCACAACAGCAAACGCCAAAGTGAGCTCGCCATGTGTTGGTAGCGCCGCCCTTTTAAAGTCACCCGCTTCAGGATCCACCAATCACGTTCCTTGATGAAGAGCCAATCCCTGCACACATACACAAGGATCGTAACATCCCCCCACACAAAGAATCAACTTCTAGTTGATTTTAAATAAAATCAAAAGAACGAGACAAGGCATCGGCTAATAGGTTGTCCTTACCCTTTTTATACAAATTTCGAGATTAAAATCCTGAATAAACAAGGACCAACGCATAAGTCTTTGATTAGCATTGCGCATTCGTGATAGAAAAATCAACAGATTGTGATCAGTAAAAATAAGTACAGGGATAGAACTCGATCCGACATAGACTTCAAAATGTTGTAACAACAACAACAATAAAGCTAGTGCCTCCTTCTCAATGGCACTGTAGTTTTTCTGGTGTGGTAAAATCTTTTTCGAGAAGTACGCTACAGGATGCTCAACACCATCATCATCATCCTGTAAAAGGACCGCACCAGCTCTGGTGGCACTGGGATCAACTTCGATTTTGAAACCATGCGAATAATCCGGATCGGAAAGCACTACACAACAGGGCTTTAACAGATTTGAAAGCATGTTGGCACCCATCAGACCACAAAAACGTTTGGGAGGAACAAAGCAAATTGGTTAAAGGCAAAACAACATCGGAAAAATTTCGACAGAAGGCTCTATAATAGCCTGCCATTCCTAAGAAACTTCGTCTGAGGCACGGGAAAATCAACAATTGCCTGCACTTTTTGGGCAACAGGACGTACTTGACCTTGTCCAACTTGTTTCCCTAGGTAGGTAACAGTTGCCTTGGCAAATTCACATTTTGTCAAGTTCAACGTGAGGGAAGCATTAAGCAAACGCGTGAAGATAGTAAATAATGTGTTCACATGTTCTCTCCAATTAGACGAGAACACCACAATGTCGTCCAAATAAGCCTTACAATTCGCAACATCGCCTAATATGGTGTTCATTAAGCGTTGAAAGGTTGCCGGAGAGTTCCGAAGTCCGAAAGCCATCACTGTATAGTTAAGGAAGTTATCAGGAGTGACAAATGCAGAAATTTCAGCTGCCCGTTCTGTTAATGGAACTTGCCAGTAACCCTTCAAAAGGTCTAATTTCGTTACAAACTGAGCCGATCCCACATTATCTACACAATCTTCCATTAAAGGTAGAGGAAACGAGTCAGGTTTTGTAATTGCATTACGGTAGTCTGTACAGAAGCGATGAGACCCATCTGGCTTCGGGACAAGCAGACAAGGTGAACTCCAAGCACTCGAACTAGAAACGGCAAAACCATTTTCCATCAAATATTTCACCTCAGACTCGATGATTTTTCGTTTAACTGGATTTACTCGGTACGCATTTTGTTTGATTGGTGGATGCTCATTCACTTCAATATCATGTTTAATTGCATTTGTTTAAGTCGGAACATCAGAAAACAACCCAAGAAATGATTGAATTAATGTCACAATGTCAGCTTTCTGGTCTTCAGTTAAATGCAGCAAATGAGAGTTAAAATGTGACAAGATTTCAGAATTATTTAATCTGACACCAGACGCGGGCGTATTTCGCAGGCATAGACCATCGTCATTCGTACTAGATGGTGATACCATAGCACTAGAGGCAACTGGGACAACAGAGCTTTTTGACTCTTCTCCCTTACCTCGAGCAACATAGCTTTTGAGCATATTAATTTGGCACACCTGAGTCTTTCTCTGCCGATCAGGGGTACCAATAATATAATCAGTGTCACTGAGTTTCCGATCCACAACATAGGGTCCTGAAAACTTTGCCTGCAAAGCAGAGCCAGGGAGTGGTAACAAAACCAAAACTTGATCTCCCTTCTCAAATGAACGAAACACTGCATCCTTGTCAAAGCATTTCTTCATTTTTATCTGAGCATTTGACAGAGCTGACTGAGCTAAATCACGAGCTTTATGAAGGCGTTCCCGAAACGAACTAACATAATCCAACAGATTACAATTGGACTTCACGTCAGACAGCCAATTTTCTTTTAGGAGTTTAAGTGGTCCGCGCACCGTGTGCCCAAAAACCAACTGCGCGGGACTAAACCCCAAAAACTCCTGGACAGTTTCTCGGAGGGCAAATAAAAGCAAAGGCAGCCCATCATCCCATTCCTTTTCAGACTCAATGCAATAAGTTTTCAACATGGTTTTCAACGTTTGGTGGAATCTTTCCAGAGCACCCTGCGACTCGGGATGGTAGGCACTCGAAACAACATGCTGGATATGCAACTGAGATAAACTCTGATTAAACAGACGGGACATAAAATTTGTTCCCTGATCCGTTTGGACGACCTTCGGAAGTCCAAAAGTAGAAAAGAAAAGAGTCAGGGCTTTCACAATAGCTTTAGCTCTAAGTGAATGAAGTAGTATTGCCTCAGAGTAACGAGTGGCTGCCCACATAACCGTAAGCAAATAAATATGGCCTGATTTCGTTTTCAGTAAGGGTCCTACACAATCTATAATAACGCGTTCAAACGGCTCACTGATAACTTGGATCGGTTTAAGAGGTGCAGATGGAATAGCTTGATTAGGCTTTCCAACCATTTGACACGTATGACAAGATCTACAATACTTCGTAACAGCAGATTTAATTCCAGGCCAAAAGAAATGACGCATCACTCGATAAAGTGTTTTAGTGATGCCCAGATGACCGCCAACATTGTCATGCGCAACACTCAGCACTTGTTCACAAAAACTTTTAGGGACTACCATCTGGTAAAACGTGTCCCAGCCTGAATTATCTGATATTGAAGGTGTCCATTTTTGCATTAAAACTCCATCTTCATAAAAATAACCAATTGGTTTACTCGTAGTATTCTCTCTTGTGACAGCAGAATCTCTGCAACATGCGTTTTTGCTCAGCAGCAAATGTTGCACGATCAATAGACAGTAACAGATCAACAGAATCAGCGTCAGCACCACCAACACCAGCGATGTAGACACGGACACCTCAGGATGAAATGAAACAGGGTCAGAATCTTTATCAACAAGGAAACTGTCAGAAAGATCAACCACACTAGGAAACTTTCGTGATTGGGCTCGAGTAATCACACATGCAGGGAACACAGTTAAGTACAGTTAAGTCTTCCGCATCTTTACTTAAAGCAGAATTCGCACCAAGCGGATTCTCAATGACTTCAGGGACGGGAAGTACTTTTCCACCTGCTAAATCGTTCCCAACGATCATTGTAACTCCCTTCACAGGTAACTGTGTTCGCACAGCCATTTTTGCGAAACCAGTTATCAAATCGGAACGAATATGCAACTTATGCAAGGGAACCTTCATAACTCCCATCTCAATTCCCTGCACTAAAACATCTGAGCCATAGTACGTTTCCCTCGAGAATGGCAGTGCATTTTCTAAAATGAAGGATTGAGCCGTTCCTGTGTCGCACAGCCAAGTAACAGGGACTTGGTCCTCCTCCAAACCACTCATCGAGATCATACCTTGACCAATACCAATAGTTCGTACAAAACCAACACTCTTCATTTATCTAAACTTATTTTTCTTTTTCAAAGCGGGACATGCCGCAATCAAATGATCAGTCTCGTGACAATAAAAACATTCACGAACATCAGATGATCCTGACAATTTCGTTAATTTAGATGTTTTAGGTTTATCCGAATTAGCGGAAAACGGTAATTCTCGCCGAGCAGGTGCTACAAACACATTTTTGTGCGTTAATACAAATTCATCAGCGCTCACTGCGGCCTCTGTGAGAGTGGAAACTTTTTTCTCATTTAAGTACACCACTATTTTATCTGGCAACGAATTCTTAAAATCCTCAATTAAAACAAGTTCACGAAGCTGCTCAAAATTAATCGTTTTGCTAGATTGACACCACTTATCAAAGAGAACACTTTTCACGAGCATACTCAACGAATGTTTGATTGGCAGATTTCGCATGTGAGCGAAACTTCTGGCGATAAGCTTCGGGGACAAGCTCATACGCTGTCAACACAGCGGACTTCACTTTTTCATAATCTAAACTATCATTAATAGACAAGGCAGAACAGACTTCCTGAGCCTTTCCAATCAAACGACATTGCAACAAAAGAGGCCACACTTCTTTTGGCCATCGCAAAGCCACGGCAATGCGCACAAAAGCGCCGAAATACGAATCCACCTCGGCCTCACGGAAAGTTGGCACTAAATTAATCTGCTTACACACATCAAAATCGGACAGACTGGCAAGAGGCATAGGCAGCAAAGAATTATCAGTCTGATGCAAATCCTGACTAGCTTGAACAAGAGCAGGTGCGGGTCTAGAATCTGGCGTCCGGTGACCAACCTGCGTCTCCAATTCACGTTGCCTAAAGCATAGCACCTGTGTTGTGTGCTCTTGATGCTTAATTTCCAAGTCAAGTTGTTTTAGCTGGATAGCCAGTTTTAAATCTGCCGTACCCAACCCACTACGTGAGCCCTGTTCTCCACCACTCACGCCCTCACCTACGTTCGCATCATCACTCTCAAGAGGTTGAACTGCTGTACTAACGCCACTTGTATCACCTCACGCACTTCTTTTTTACGACCTGTTTTTGTGACAGGAATGTCAAAAATCAGCAATCACGTAACGATCGTTTTTACGACATAAACCTAAAATTTCATAAGAAGGTTTCTGTCAAAATACCTCAATACTAAACTCCATTTTATATTCCTCTCCCCGACACACAAGAAAAAACTGCCAATCAAAATGATTAATTACAAGCCAAACAAGAAGGAATATACATATCCTGGATGAGCCCCCATTTGTTACGGCCCATTTTAATAGGGTGAGACGCGAACGAGTGATGTTAATGCAATTCCGGCCACAGCCAACAGATCACCAAAACAACACATAAGTTTAAATGATTTATTAAAGAAGAGTATAAGGAATATAAGGAGCATTAGCTTCGGAGAGGCCCAAGGCCAAAATAACAAACAAAAGAACTAAATAAAATAAAAATATATAAATGACCTAATTAGAAAGAAAAGAAAATACAAATGAACTTCCCTAACTCCCTAAACAAAAACACATCGCAAAATCAGATCAAAATAAATAGCAGGCCCCTCCTACGCTCCGAAGAATCTTCTTTGGATAAACAGAATAAATTACAAATTGAAACAGCCACAAACAATAACCACAAAGCGGTTGGTGATCTGTTGACAGAGGCGGAATCCGGAGCTCTTCACGCCACAACAGCAAACACCAAAGTGAGCTCGCCATGTGTTGGTAGCGTTAAAGTCACCCGCTTCAGGATCCACCAATCACGTTCCTTGATGAAGAGCCAATCCCTGCACACATACACAGTCACATACACAAAGAAAAACACACGAAAACGATGCCAAGGATCGTAACACTTCTCAAGGGACAATACTATAAAAAATGAAATTTGGATATATTTTATAGTAGTCAATGTGCAACATAGCAGTATAGATTTACTGTGCTCTGAAAATAACTCAACATACAGCCATTATTGTCAAAATAGCTGACAACAAAAGTGAGTACACCCTAAGTGATAACAGCTATACGTCGTTTAACCATGCAAAGCCACATGTTCTATTCATCATGTTCATGTTTTTGTCTGCTTGACAGGACTATACAAATTTGTGTATCTTGTATTAGAGCAGTTAAAATTTGGTGCTTTGAGTACAATTCTCTCATACTGACCACTGGATGTTCAACATGGCACCTCATGGCAAAGAACTCTCTGAGGATTTGAGAATTAGAATTGTTGCTCTCCACAAAGATGGCCTAGGCTATAAGAAGATCAGTAACACCCTGAAACTGAGTTACAGTACAGTGGTCAGTGTCACACAGAGGTTTTCCAAGACGGGGTACACCCGGAAGAGGCCTCGCAAGCGTCGATCAAAGAAGATGAGTCCTTGTGGTGTGCGTCAGGTGCAGAAGCTGGCTTCAAAAAACATACGCATGAGTGCTGCCAGCATTGCTTTAGAGGTTGCAGAAGTGAAAGGTCAGCTTGTCAGTGCTCAGACCATACGCCACACACTGCAACAAGTCGGTTTTCATGGCCGTCATCCCAGAAGGAAGCCTCTTCTGAAGCTGGCTCACAAGAAAGCCTGCAAACAGTTTGCTGAAAACAACCTATCCAAGAGCATGAATTACTGGAACCATGTCCTGTGGTCTGATGAGACTCTGATAAACTTGTTTGGCTCAGATGGTGTCCAGCATGTGTGGTGACACCCTGGTGAGGAGTACCAAGAAAATTGTGTCTAGCCTACAGTCAAGCATGGTGGTGGTAGCATCATGGTCTGGGGCTGCATGAGTGCTGCTGGTACTGGGGAGCTGCGGTTCATTGAGGGAAACATGGATGCCAACATGTACTGTGACATTCTGAAGCAGAACATGATGCCCTCCCTTCAGAAACTGGGTTTTCCAACATGATAATGACCCCAAACACACGGCCAAGATGACAACTGCCTTGCTGATGAAGCTGAAGGTGAAGGTGATGGAGTGGCCAAGTATGTATTCAGACCTGAACCCTATTAACCACATGAGGGTCATCCTCAAGTGGAAGGTGGAGAAGCGTCATGTGTCTAACATCCAGCAGCTCCGTGATGTCATTATGGAGGAGTGGAAGAGAATCCCAGCAACAACCTGCAGCTCTGGTCAATTCCAAGCCCAGGAGGATCAAAGCAATGCTAGATAACAGTGGTGCTCAAACAAAATATTGACACTTTGGACACAGTTTTGAAATGTTCACTTAGGGTGTACTCACTTTTGTTGCCAGCTATTTTGACAATAATGGCTGTGTGTTGAGTTATTTTCAGAGCACAGTAAATCTACACTGCTATACATGTTGCACACTGACTACTCTAAAATATATCCGAGTTTCATTTTTATAGTATTGTCCCTTGAGAAGTTATAATAAAATAGTTGCTGAAATGTGAGGGGTGTACTCACTTTTGTGAGATACTGTGTGTGTGTGTGTGTGTATATATATATATATATATATATATATATATATATATATATATATATATATATATATATATTATTGTTATTATTATTATTATATAAACAATACAAATATGTAATTTTTATATAGAAAAAAATAAAATGAAATTATAAAAATATATTTTTATATTTTTTTCATATTTGCATTATTATAATATAACCCTTTTACAACCATTTAGCATTAAATCATGGTTTAATTAATGATGTTTCATTGTTTTTCAACTTTAACTACTACATTATTTCAACCACATTTCAACATTGACGGTTGGTCATGTGCTGACTGGGACTATGTCCTCCTCTGGGAGTATAATATTTGCATAATGTAACATAATTATCACGTCTTTCATAGTAAAATGAAAGGTTCCAGAAAGGGTTTATCAGAGGAGAATTTTTGAAGTTCTTCAGTAAACCACATACGTACTTAGGAATCCAGAAAGCTTTAGTACTCGAGATGAACTCGATGTGAGAGTCAGAGAGCAGATGAACAGATATCTGTACAAATGTCATCTGTACTGCTGACCTCTGATACAGTGAAATCAGTCACAGACAGTATATTGTTGAGAATGAATACGGGCTAAGAATCGTGTTAAATGAGCTAAAGTTTAGCAGCTAACAGAGGTGCAGCATTCTGGAAAGTGTGTGTGTGTGCGTCTGTTTGCACACTTACACAAATACTCAACTCAAGACGTTTTGGGTCTGCGGCTTGTCCTGCAGAAAAGTAACACTTCAGCTCAGAAACTCACAGTTCTCACCAGAACGCTCAAAATAACTCGCCTGCAGCGCTGGAAACAGCAAACTGGAAACAGCACACACGCGAACGCTCACTGATGCATGCAGACACAAAGCAAGCACAAAAAGAGTCCAACAAACTGAGTTTGGGATTGAGATGGAAAGGAAGTTCATGCCTGAGTATGTAAGAGCAGATTCTGTAAACAGCCGTGACAGTGTTAGTAGTGAACGCGTGTGATTAGACATGTCAGTCATACAGTACTGCTGGAGTTAGTTATGTATCACCAATGAATGAAGCATTTACAGAAGTTATAGATTTTTATATGTGCTGAAGAAAATGTGAGTGGTTTTACCCATGCAAAAGTCAATGCAGTAATGCTGGGCTATTGAGCCGTCTATGAGCCGCTGTGGTTGCTTGGGCGTTGCTACGTAGGTGTTCTGGGTGATTGCTAAGCAGGGGCGGATCTACCGGGGTGGCACGGGGTGGCAACTGCCACCCTAAGAAAAAGCTGTGCCACCCCACCTGCCACCCCAGAATTATCACAGAATAAAATATAAATGTAAGCAGTGTTTCATGTGCTACTTTTCTGCCGTGGCGATGACAGCGTAATGGAAAATAATGGCAAAAAAACGAGTCTTTCACTAAACTGTGCACGATGGTTGCACGCGCACGCAGCGCGTCCACTGTAATCAGCTTCATTAACAAATGACTCTTATGAACTGATTCTTTGTGAGTCAAAAACACAAAGCGCAGCCTGTTCACTAACGAATTGTTTATACATTTGTTCGTGAATCAGATACTGCTTCTCGGTTTATTCAGAAGTCCTCTGAGAAATCTAATCCCGCCTGATATGTCTGAGATTCATCCCGTAATTGTTTGATCCGATTCTCCGACCGCTCGCTCCACTTTCTGCCATATCAGACGAAACAATAACATGAAATCAATAAGAAGATGCCGATCACAAAAACTAATAGCAGAGTTAGGTAGGAATCTTGTATTGCAGTTTTCTCGATTTTTAACATAATATAACTGATTTTAGTTGGCCCATTTTCCCAAACCATTAATTCAGTTCTCAAAACAAAGACACATTTCTCAAAGAGTTTAACAACGAGAGTTAAACATTAGGTAGCAAAACTGATGACACCAATCAGAATCTCTGCATCCTAACAACCGAGAGAGGAGAGAGCTGAACAAATAATATACATGGGTTTTATACTTACACATTCAGTATGATTACAGTACCAGTACATTAGATGATGGAAATTTCACTATTCTATATGTGCAGTAAACTGCATATGTTGTACATCTTCAAACGTGTGACTGTCAAATTTTATTTGTAACCATTTTTTAAATTTTTTTTTTTATGTGTGTACTGCATGTTTGCAGAACTAAAAAAATGACTGCCTTGAGATATAGTCTTGTGTCAGGAGACCAGGAAACTGCTATAGTACTGTATACTGTAATGAAATTTGACCAAATGTGCAGAGGATGCTGAATTTACTTATTTTATTTTATTTTTTTACTGTACTGTGTTGTGGTGCATACCAAGTTCATATACAATTCTTTGGTATTTGAACTTTTCTAGTGTTTTTCATCTACTGCAAGATTACTTTACAGTATAATGAAAATTATCTGTTCCCAAAAGTTCATTGCTGAATTATTATTATTATCTGTAATTTATGTTGTATACTGTAATAGACATTGAGCTGCAAAAATAAT
This sequence comes from Spinibarbus caldwelli, assembly GCA_039654775.1. Taxonomy (NCBI): domain Eukaryota; kingdom Metazoa; phylum Chordata; class Actinopteri; order Cypriniformes; family Cyprinidae; genus Spinibarbus; species Spinibarbus caldwelli. Next base: position 2,436,626 of record CM077244.1, on the reverse strand, counting down.
TCCTGAATCCTAATAAGAGTTTTTTAAGTGTTATTGATCTCATGAGTTTTCACTGGGCAGGAAAGTCATCTGTGTATTTTAATTGTTTGTAAGTATTTAAGAATACCTGTAATAACTAGATTGAAAAGTTTGAAAGACAAATTTATGCTGGCTTGTCTTAAAGTCTTGTTTAAGAAACATAAATAGTTTGGTCAGTTAGATGTTCTAGATGTTTGCTAAAGTGTTGCTAGTTGGTTGCTAGGACATTCTGGGTGGTTGCTAGGCTCTTGCTATGCAGTTGCTGGGGTGTTGCTAGACTATTGATAGTGTGTTCTGGGTGGTTACACCTCTGGTAATCACAGAAAATCAAACATTGTTTTCAAAACTGATCCAATTTCAATGCTTTGATATTATTGTATTTCTTTCTAATGTTAGGAAATTCAAAAGTGTTACTCTTAAAATTGCTCTTAAACTTGCGCTAAAATGTGATTTAGACCATCTAAGTAGCCTATGTAATATTAATAGAACCGCATGTCTTCTTTAATGATACAAGCTCAGAAACATTTATAACCTGTTGAAGTTTTTTATATTGTGTATTGACTTGGTGCCATGATGGATACTGAAATGTTGTTATTTATTTTTAATTTTAAACAGTATAGATGATTACTTAATGGCAATGCAATATTTGTGAACGCAACTGTGCATGTCAGACAATAAATCCCCAAAAACTATGCATGGGGGCTTGCTTTGGTGTTGCCACCCCTCATAGACCCCATGCCACCCCTTTGCCACCCTAAAAAATATTTTCTAGATCCGCCCCTGTTGCTAAGCAGTTGCTAAGATGTTGCTATGCAGTTTCTAGGGTGCTCTAGGTGGGTTCTCAGGTGTTTCGGGTGGTTTCTAGGGTCTATGAGGTTTTCAGGATGCTCTGGGTGGTTTCTCAGGTGTTTTGGGTGGTTTCTAGGGTCTATGCAGATGGTAGGGTGTCCTGTGTCATTCCTAGGGCATTGCTAGGGTGTTGCTTTGGAATTCCTAGGATGCAGAAATAGGATGCATTTTCTAGAGTCGTCTGGCTAGTGAGTAGGGCATAGCCATGTACAGTAGTTGCTAAGGCGTTATTATGCAGATGCTAGGGTGTTCTGGGTCATTCCTAGGGCATTGCTAGGGTGCCCTAGGTGGCTGTTAGGGCCTTTCTATGCAGTTTCTATAGTCTTCTGGAAATAAATTGAGCACCATTGTCATCTATAGAGCTGATTTACAACTAGGGCCGGCCCAGGCTCTGTTGGTGCCCTAGACGAAATTTTATATTTCTGCCCCCACCCCCCACAAAAAAAATTTCAGAAAATGCAGATTTTTCAAAACTTTACTATAATATAATATAAATACTGATAAGTATTAACATAAGTAGTAAATAAATTGTGATAATAAATAACAAACAAATCTGACTAACAGTCACTTGAAGAATCACACAAAAATTAAACAAAGTCCAAATCAGTGGAAAATGACATACTTAAACTTAAATTATTTAATTTTACGAATGCTAGATTATAGTCCTATGGTCATGGTCTTTTTCAAAAGACATTTAGACACTTTTTGGTGAATTAAAAGCAAGCAGTAATGTAACTGAAAATAAAACAACATTACAAAAGCTTAAATTTATTTTAAAGAAAATAAAGTAAAAATAAATAAGCAGTTAACTCAAGCAAAAACGTTCCACAGTGTCAGTATTGCCAGTTAAGATGTTCTAAAAAGGCTATTTCAAAATACTACATAAACATCACGGGATATACACAGTCATTAACTTGCGATTTTTACCTCTATATTGCTATTTTTTCTGCTCCTCTTCTTTGCGTCTTTTCCTGCCTTGTGCCCCTGATAATTTTCTTTTTTCACTCATTTTTTAGAAATGATACTTTAAGAGCACATAAACTGCAAATCTATTTTAACTGCGTGCGCCATGCTGATGTATTATAATTACGTCATGACGCAGCAAGTGTTTAAATTATGCAGCGTGCCAGTCAACTCGAAATTAGGATTTTTCCCACCTCCTACTTGGAAATAACTTCTGGAACACCACTTGAAGTCTGATATCCGACCTGTGAACTTGGGGCAGATTGATCTACCCTGACCTCAGTAGGACGCGTCATATGACGTCACTGCTTCCAACTTAAAAACATTAGACATTAAGTTTATAGACATTAAGTTTATAAAAAAATAAATAAATAAAAAAGGATATTAAGTTTATAAAATGATACCTTAATTTTAGCTTTTCATCTGCTGTTTTCAAAACGAAAGGCTGCATTTTGTTATTTTTTTTTTCTTCTGTTTGTGATTGACTGGAACTCACTGAAGTTGGAAGTGGGACATTTTAACTCGGATGTTCCCTCTTCCGACCTTGTCTGGAACGCGGCATCCAACATGACATGTTGTCAAATCTTATAATTTTTCATTGATTTTCAATTTTACATCAACATTATTTTAATTAGTTCGATGATCGATCAGGACTAAAATTATGAAATTGAAGTCATTTCATAATTGATACATTTGGCTGCATTATCACTGTTATTTTCCTCTTTATTACTGTATATCTGCTTTGAAACAATCTGTATTGTACAAAGCACTGTAGAAACAAAAGTGGCTTGACTTGGTTGCTAGGGCTTTGCTATGCAGTAGCTAGGATATTCTGGGTGGTTGCTAGAATGTTGCTAAGGTGTTCTGAGTGGTTTCTAAGAAAGTGCTACAGTGTGCAGTTGCTATGGTGTTCAAGGTGGTTGCTAGGATGTTTATATGAAGCTTCAAGGGTGTGTGGGTGGTTCCTAGGGTGTTGCTAGGTGTTTTTTTACATCATCGAGTGAATTTAATCTACTCTTAGGTCTCTGTGGTATTCTGGATCTTTAACACAAGTCTGCTTGATTTGTTCTAATCACAATGTGCGCTAGTAACAGTGCTGCTTGACTTCATAAAATGATGCCAGCAATGAAGTTCTTCCCTGTGTGGATTTGTGCATGTGTGTGTGTGTGTGTGTGTGTGTGTGTGTTGGTTCAGCCCCTGCTGCCCGTGTCCCTCTCTGGCACTCGTGCATTGGCACCGAGGCATCAGGCACCCCCGCCGGTCCGCCTGGCATCTCTGCGGCCCCTCAGGGCTTGGTCAGCACCCGGGTGGGAGTATTTCCAGTCCCCGAGGAAGACGACAAGGGGGAGGGTCCTGCTCCCTGGGGAGACACCAGAGAGCCAGAGTCCAGCGCAAGACAAACCCATCTGCCCCAGAGAGCATGCCCACTGCACACACACATACACACAATGCCACCACATGGAAACAACCAACTGCTGTCCTACAAAACCATCTCATTAGTTTTACTGTACATGAAGGTTTTTCAGTGGGAGCAGCTTCACTCCTGAATCTCTGAAGTAATATAACAGGGTCAAAGTCTGCTTCTGAGGCAATATTAGGTCTTTTCAATAATTATTGTTGTTAAGCCCAGAGTATACTTAGACCATCCGAGTTTCTCGATGGTCCACATTACACAGTTTTTGTCATCAGAAGTATCTGAGGACATCTGCGAACACTGTATGTGTGCAGCCCAATTTTTGTGTCTGTATGGACAGTCTGCGTACAACAGCGCAGGCACAATGTAATGATGAGACAGAAGGAGTCCACTAGGTGTCACTGCACATGTGTCCAACTCGTTTATCCGAGGTTAAGTATGTATATTTTGAAAGCTGTGCATGAGATGGAGCGGGAATGCGGAAAAATAGGTATATGTGTTAATGTAAGCAGCAGCACCATGCGCATGCATCGTTTACATGAAGCGGAAGGAAGCACGTGCGTCGTGATACTCTCCACAATGCCAGCGCGCGGCTGCAGACAGGATAAGGAGGAGAAGAATTGTTGAATAAAGTTGTTATTTTTGTTTTCTTTGCACACAAAAAAGTATTCTTGTAGCTTCATAACATTATGGTTGAACCACTGATATCACATGGACTATTTTACCAATGTCCTTGCAACTTTTCTGGACCTGGGAACATTTCAGTTGCGTTGCTGTCTACGCAGGGTCAGAGAGCTCTCAGATTTCAACAAAAATATCTTAATTTGTGCTCCAAAGATGAACAAAGGTCTTAAGGGTTTGGAACAACATGAGGGCAGTAAATAATGACAAAATTTAAATTTTTGGGTGAACTATCTCTTTAAGTCAATCATCACTACTACTAATAAATGCACTAGCTCACCTGCTCCACCATAAAATGTGAAGAAGAAAAAAAACCTCACAGTCGTACATTGACAGAGGGACCTGAGTCAAATCTAGAGAACAGAAATAGGGGGGCTTGCTGACAAAAAGTGAAACATGACGTGGGAATCACCAAAACAAAACCCTGCGTGTGGGAAGGTGTCACCACGGGGGCTTCCGTGTCAACTCTGTGCCCATAAACACCAACTGAAGTGATCAAACTTCATCTGTGCAGAACACTAGGCTATATAAACCCTCAGATTAGACACATCCAACTCTGGTTGCTAGGGTGTTCAGTCTGGTTGCTATAGGATTGTGAGGTAGTTGCTAGGGAGTTTGGTTTAGGGTGTGTAGTTGCTTGGACACTGTTAGGGTGTTCTGGATGGTTACTAGGGCATTGATATACATTTGTTAAGTCTGGTCTGGTCTGGTCTGGGTGTTTGCTTGGATGTTACTAGGAGGGATGGGATGGTTGCTAGGATGCTGCTAGGGTGTTCTGGGCATTTGCTAGGCCATTCTATGTGGTTGATAAAGCTAGTTGCTAGTGTCTTCTGGCTGGTTGAAAGTGAAAGTCGTGACGTATTGTCAAGTATGGTGACCCATACTCGAAACTGGTGCTCTGCATTTAACCCATCCAAGTGCGCATACACACAGCAGTGAATAGTGAACAAACACGCACACACACACACACACCATGAACACACACCCGGAGCAGTGGGCAGCCATTGCTCCAGCGCCCGGGGAGCAATTGGGGGTTCGGTGCCTTGCTCAAGGGCACCTCAGTCATGGTATCGAAGACAGAGAGAGTGCTGTTCATGCTCCCTAACCATTAGGCCACAACTTCCCACAGTTGCTAGGCTATTGCTAAATGGTCACAGGGTGTTCTGGGTGGCTGCTAGAATGTTTTTATGTATGTTTAACCAAATGGATGTGTTTGAGAGATTATAAGCGTCTGAATGAGATTTCAGTTTATAGCCGTTTGCATGAAATAGAATGAGAGGGTGTATGTTGTGGTTTTTCATTCTTTCTTAATATCACAGTGTGTTTGAGGGTCTGTAACTGCTCTGATCACAGGGTGTTATGTGTGGTTTCAAAGACACTGCAAAATATTCTGTGTGGTTCCTGGGGCATTGCTATGCAGTCGCTAAGGTGTTTTGTATGGTTTCCAGGATGCTGCTGGGGTGTTATTGGTGAGGTTGCTAGGGCATTGCTCTGTGGTTGCTAGGGTCATCTGTTTGGCCACTAGGGCACTGCTCCAGCCGCCAGAACCAAATCTCTCTGTACTAGAGAGCTTATAAAAACGAACATCATTTTGTTGGTTTGTGGTTATGTGACTTCGTTGTGCAATTTGATCTAATAATCATGTGGGTCATTTTCTCATGAAGGTGCGACATAAAGTGGGAGAGAAAGAGGAACGGTGAACGAGAAGTGAGTCTGTAAGACACCATAAGCAGCTCGACTGTGATCAGAGCAGTTACAGGCCCTGAAACACACTGTGATATTAAGAGAGAGTGAAAAACCACAACATACACCCTCTCATTCTATTTCATGCAAACGGTTATAAACTGAAATCTCATTCAGATGGTGTAGAAACAGACCAATGCATCTGTTGATGCACTTAACGATACTCAAAATATCAGCTCAAGTGTCTGAAACTCTCACAGTTCAGTCTTGGTGTCTTTGTACATGGTTATTTACAGTAAATGATTTGATATTTGCAATTAGGGTTGCAACAAATGATTATTTTGATAACCGTGCTCGCTCGCTCTCTCTCTCTCTCTCTCTCTCTCTCACACACTGACACACACACAAACACACACACACAATGTCTGGTGTTAATCTACTCATACAATCATACTTATAATCTCTCAAACACATCCATTTGGTGAAACTGGAAAAAAGCAAAGTTAATAATTAATTAAATCATAAAAATGTAAAAATTTAAATAATTTAAAAATAAAAACAAACCAAAATAAAACACTTACTAAAAAGATGAAGTATTTTATCTAACACCAACACTGCATGTCACTGCATGTCAAAAATATATAAATAAAATATAAATATTAGCTAAAAAAAGTTAAACATACATAAAATATTATACTACTGTAAAATAAATCTAAAGTAAATATAAATACTATGATAAATACTAAAATATGTAAATGGTAAAATAAACACTATTATAAAATAGTATATAAATAATACCGAAATAACACTTCCATTAATATAACTGTATAACACTGCCATTAATAAGTAAATGTATTGTTAAATGATTAAAATGTTAAAATATTGATTTAAAATTTCAGGGGGCTTTAACTACTGGAGTATCGAATTGCAGAGCTGGTCCACATCGCTATGATCAAATGCTTTCTGATCTGCTGTTTTCTCACCGCTGTCATGTTAGACGTGTGCTTATTTTGTAATTGCAAATGCATCTAAATGTTCGCTAACAGTAAAGTGCTGATTGCATATATCAAACTTCTGTTTACGCCTAAGCGAAGAACGAAATAGAACTTTGCCGAGTGGCCTTTTTACGCATGACAGCATTTATTGTTTGTAGTTTTATAAGACTTTCCCACACTTTACTGGTTCGGTTTCGTTTACACTTTTCATAAGTGCTGTCTTCTTCTAATAGAATGCATACAGGAGGGCTGAATTACAGTCTTGCACAACAGCACCACACTGGTCAAACTGTGCTATTGCATTACATCACATGAGATCAAACGACTATTCGACAACGAAAACATTTGTCGATAATGTCAACTAATCGTTCTAGCCCTATTTGTGATTTAATGAATCACATTCAAGCATTTTTAAGTGCGACTCGAGTGTCCAAACACTTTTAGGCCTGTGAGAATTCACTCAGAAGTGAATGAGCAGAAGTCTGTGTGTTTGATGTAGAATAGCATCGCAGGAGTCTTTATGAAGGTTTGTTTGAGAGGCGAGATGCTGAATGGATTCAATACGTCCTTCTGTGCGTTAAACAGCTGCTGAGAGACCTGCGGAGAACACACACACTCACACACACACACACACACACACACACATTCACATCTTATTCATTAGCATAGATAAATTAGATCAGCTCTGGCAAAGCAAACTACACACACACTCTCTCAGAGCTCTGAATTACCCTTCCATTCAGCACAATGGCCCTTTCTACCCCCTGAAAGTGAGTTCATTTGCCCCTCACACACTCTTTCAGTCTTTTTCTCTCGGTCAGTGGTCCAAGAAAGCTTCGTTCACGTCCTGGACGGTTTGATAAAGGCCCGTATAAACAAACAGCTGTGAAAACCCGTCCGATCGCACATGATGCTGCTCAGCGCTGAGAGACTACTTACTGTCAGGAGATGCTTTCATATTTAAATAGGTTTAAAGGTGACGTTTGGGATGTTTGAATCTGTTTGAGAGGCCCATATATTTATTTATATTCTGTCATTGCTTTGCATAAAAGCATCTGGTGAATTAATAAATGTAAATGAATGAATAATATACACATTTTAATTGCCCTGTTGCTCTTCATAATTTTCAATTGCATTGAAACTTTCAAACTTTGTTTTGTAGATCATTTTAGCCTTGTGGCCTTTTACTGTGTAATGAAAATTTCAAATTAAAGTTTGAAAAAAATTTTTTTTGACTTACACTTCAAATCTATATATCTCAATATATTAACTATTGTTTTACCTCAAAAAATGCAAAAGCAATATTTCATTCATTCAAAAATGATTGTTTTTAATAATTTGAAGATATTTTGTTAGGGTTAGGTTAGGTTAGGTTAGGGTTAGCTCTGTTCTGATGCAGTTTTGTTTGTTCTTGTCTCATCTGCAGGCATCTTTATTGCATATAAATATAAATTTATATCGACATAAACTGATTTATATTAGACTTCTCAACATTTATAATTATCATTTTACCTCAAAAAATGTTAAGAAAATATTTTGGTCATTTAAAAATTATAGTTTTGTTATTTTGATGGATCTATATCCATCTTTATTGCATGTAAATATTTATTTATATTGATATAAATTTAATTATACTGAAATTTACAACATTTCAAACCATTTTAATTAAAAATAAATGCAAAGACAACATCACAGTCCTTCAGAAATGATCATTTTTGATATTCTGAGGGTTTTTTGTGACTAATTCTCATCTCTCCACATCCTGTTTGCTTGTTTCTGTCTTTTTTCTTTTATTGTTTTTGTTGCAACATTTGCGTTCCACTCATTTGCTTTCATGTGTCGTTTAGTGTGACATTTCAAGATGTGGCAGCAACAAAATATACATGATCTATATTTAAAACGAAAGACATTCCCCACCAAAAGAGAAAGAGGCTGTTATCTTTCATCTCCAGTACACGAGGTGTCAGAGTTTGTGGTTAAACTGCATTTCTACAGACCCAAGGCCATCTGACTTCTTGTTTTAGACTATTTTAACATGCATTATTGTTCCAGCATTATTAAACTACTGTACATTTAAAAGCTCATCTTTTAGTTCTTTCACAGCTCTAATACTGAGATCAGTCTGAATACGACTTGTTGATGAAGAAAATTTTTTTATTTATTTGTGTTTCCTGCTCTGCGAGTTTCATTAAGAAACATGAAGAGCTTAACAACTTTTACTTCACTACCGCCCAGCTCTAAACTGTGCAATGAGGACAATTCAGCATTAACATCATGAGACGCTGGTGTTTTTGGCATGTATATTCACTTTTGAAGGCGATTCAGTGGGATTTACTGTATGATTTCTATTTACTGTTGCGCTTTAATGTCCAGTCCCCATAATTATCTATCTATCTATCCATCTATCTATACACTAATGGCTGTATTATATAATAAAAGCTATATGACCAGAGTTGATATATATAGATAGATAGATAGATAGATAGATAGATAGATAGATAGATAGATAGACAGACAGATATAAGAATAGATAAAGATATATAATGGTTGTACTATATAATGCAAGGTATATATATAAATAAGATAATAAGAATTGAAGTTGAAGTTAATATAATAATAACAACAACAATACAATAAAAGCTAAAAGTCTAAACACTATATATATATACACACACACAAATATATATAGCTATATATTTTTATATAGATAATATTTCTATATTATACTTTATATTTTTATTTTATTACATTATAATCATATAATATTTAAAATAACATTTGTTTTTTTTTCTTTCTTTGTGATTTGAATATGCAATGAATATAATACAACCTAAATGCCTCATCTAAATTAATACACACACACACGAAAAAATATATACATGTATAAATGTAGATGTATAAATATATATTATGTATATAGTGATATGTATTTAATTTTTATACATTTGGTGCAAATGCATTTCATGAAAGAAAGAAAGAAAGAAAGAAAGAAAGAAAGAAAGAAAGAAAGGATTAGATGAGTTTGATCTCTTATGGTCTGGTGATGTTTGTGTTTTTTGTCTGTATGTTCACAGATTCAGGGGAACCAGAGGTGAGAAGGCCGGGTCAGGTTCCAGCTCGACCCGAGCGTGAGTGTGTGTGTGCATGTGTGTGTGTGTGTGTGCGTGTGTGTGTGTGTGTCTCATTTGGAGAATCTCATTCGCAGCTCAACATTCAGGGGAGAAGAAATCGAACCTGTCAGAGCCTTCAGGCAGAACACAGCGAGGTGTGGAAGAATTCAGCTCAAGACGGATCAGAACACACACACAAACACACACACACACACACACACGCAGGGAAAGGGCACGCTCTCAGAACACACACACACAGACACCAGAAACACACGTTATTCTCCTGTTCGGACTTTTATTCCAGATCAAACGTCACTAATCACCGCACTGACACTCTGACAACAGCGATCATCTTCACACCGCGTTATTGGCCGCCACGTCACATGACCTATCATCATCATCAGCATCATCATTACCAGCATCATCATCATCGGGGTCAAAATGCCAAAACATCTCGCTGACCTTTCAGCCGCGTGGAGGTGCTAAAATCAGACCGCTTCCAATTATGTCATTCAGCGTCACGTTTCTGTCCGGATCTCAGCATTTGATTAACAATTCATATTACTGCTAATTAAATTCAGTGGCTGTGATTGGCTTATTGCTTTCAGATCGTCCTCAGGAAATCATTTGAGGGGTTTCTCATTTGAAAAGGTTACAAAAAATCATATTCTCCCAGTCCAGGCCCAAATATACCACTATGAGATGCTCAAAACACAATAAATATTCATAAACTATCACCAGAATTCTCAATATGAGCTGATGCAAACGACCAGCAGTTATTTATCAGATCAGCATCATCACAGTAATTCTGGAATCTGTTTAATTTTCCATTAATAGACAACACACTCAATTAAATTCTAGTATTTCTCAGTTTTGGTGTGCTTTGTAATAAATCACACTTTATTAAAGAAATAAAATTAATAATACAAAACATGCTTTGTGCAGCGACCATACAAATGTCTAATAATGACAAATTCTGCATTTTCTCTTCAAAAAAGATAATAAAATAGAATTATAGTATAAGTCTAATGTTTAAAATGTCTATTAAAATGTCAAGGTGATAAATATACAAATATATACAGATAAAAAAAATGTGTAAAATAATATTAAAATATTATATATTCAATTTTAAAATGTATTATTGAATTTCATTTGCATTTTTAAATTTATTGATGCTTTGTTTTTAAAATTCATTATTACATTTTATATAAAATTTATTTTAAAATATATTTATGCTTTATTTTAAATTTATTATTACACTTTATTTGCATTTTAAAATATATTAATGCTTTGTTTAAAAATGCATTATTACATTTTATATAAAATTTATTTTAAAATATATTTATGCTTTATTTTAAAATGCATTATTACATTTTATTTACATTTGTTTTTCAGTATATTCATGCTTTACTTTAAAATTTATTATTACATTTTATTTAGGCCTATTTTTTTTTAAATATATCAATGCTTTATTTTAAAATGTATTATTACATTTTATTTACCATTTATTTTGAAATCTATTTTTTAAGTTCTAAAATGTTTTATGAAATTGCATTTAAACTATTTTTTAATTTTTTAATTTAAAACAAAGCAATATGATAAGTAACAATAATATTACTAAATGCATTCAATAAAATAAAATGGATTTATCACAATAAATAATTCTTCTGCCAATTTATAATGCAATAATTGTTTAGCAAAGCTTGCAGCTTTCACAACAGCTCTGAACGCAGGAGATCTGATTGGATGTACGACACGTTCCAGAGGTTCTCACACACACACACACATACACACTCATGCACTGGGCATCAGCTTCAGTGGAAAATGTAATATCAGCGGGTGGGTTTGGTCACAGCGTGCTCTATATTATTGCGGTAGGCAGGGATTCTGGTGACACACACACACACACACACGCACGCACGCACGCAGTGACATCATGCACACACACACACACACACACACACACACACACAAACACACACACATGCGAAGGGTCTCCCACAGACCTGGCAGATAAAAGCATAACAAAGTTAAAGTGTTACCTGCCTCTCCCACCTCGGGCGTGTCGCAGTGCCAAACACACGGAGACGTTTCCATGCCAACGCTGAGTACATCAGCATGTATGACCACACACAAACACCTGATGTATCTAACACGCTTCAAACATCCTCATAACTGCATACTAACATACTATTTCTGCAGCGTGCACTACATCAGGATTATTATAGTATATGTAACTAAAACTAAAATCATAAAAAAATTGCTATATATAAATATATAATAAAATAAATATTAACAGAAATAAAATAATAAACTATTAAATAAAAAGTAAAAATGTTAAATTATTTTATTATTATAATATTAAAATATTATAAAATATTAAAAGTTATTAGTTTAAGTTGAAGTACTAAAATAACAAACTAAATAAACTAAAACTAATCAATAAAAATAATAAATAATATATACTGTTTTTATAAAACTAATAAAATAAAAACATAAAAATGAAACTCTGAACTAAAATTAAAGTGAAGATAAATAAAAAAAAAAAAAATATATATATATATATATATATATATATATAAAAATCTAATGCAAAATATTAACAAAAACATCATATCAAATGATACTTAAAAAATAACAATATTCACAAAATAAATATAACATTATAACACAACATTATAAACATAATATCACAAAAAAATAACATTATTCACATAGTATGTGAATTGTCATATGCATCAACTTGGATGAGTTACAACAGCTCATGTAAATATCTTTATCATCTTCATCTTCATTTTAATTTTAGTTTAATTTGTAATCATTTTTTATGTGCTTTTGCCAATTTTAAATATTACTATTTAGGTTTATATTTATTTCAGTTTAAGGTCAGTTTTAAATTAGCTTTTATTTTACGTTTATTTTATTTGTTTTATTTTAATTTTGGTAATTTTGATATGTTTGTTATGTTTTTGCAATATTGTTTAGGTTTGTTTTTTTATTTCTGTTTTATTTTTAGGTCAGTTTTAGTATTTATTTATTTATTTACTTACTTACTTACATGCAACATCTCATACTGTATAAAAAGCATTTGCTATTTACAGTGTAACAAAAGAACCAGAAGCATCATCTAGTGTTCATCAAAAGTTATGACATTTCTACACAAAATTGGCTTAAAATGTAAAATACACTATAATGAATAATTTTTCTAAGTTTAAAAAGAAAAAACCTAAAGTAGTATTTCTTACAAGATTTCAGTTTTTTTTACTTCAAAATGTCGTTTAATTCAATGTGTTACTTGCCGTTTCTTTGAGTGCATATTGTTTTAAAGTAAATCCTACTCCATTTTTTTCCAACATGACTCACCATAGGAAACATGCAACATAATAAGGTGTGTTTTGTTGCATAATGTCTGACATATACAGTAACCTGGCATTGTACACTATAAATATTGTTACAGTAGCTCTATTGTAAGTGGCTTTGGACATAAGCATCTGCTAAATGCATGAATGTAAATGTAAATATACAGTTCACTATGTAGTGCACTAGTATTGTGTATGTTCTTTTCTGCAGTTTTTATTCTTTATTCTAATCTCAGAAGATCAGAAATATTTCGGGTGACCCGTCCAGATCTCTTCAGGCCTGCAGCATCACACACACACACACACACACACACACACACACACACAAGGGCAATAATGATGGACCAGATGGGGTTTTTGAGCGAGCGGTTTAGACGAGCAGCAGGTGGCTCATGAAGGACACACACACACACACACACCAGGACTGACATTCACCCCTGACTCACTGAAGTATCAACAAACTGTCCTCTGGATTCAAAGAAAACTGATTTTTATCAGCCAAGTGTTAAAATACAAATTCTCAGTATTGCATGGAAATGTATGTGCATGGAAATGTGTGTATGTGTGTGTGTGTTAGTCAGTGGAAGTTAAAGGTTTCCGCAGGTGCTGCTGGAGAGTAAACGTGCTGTTAAAGCTGCTGTGTGTGATGCTAGGTTATTTTAGTACTATTTGCATACTATTATAGTTTGTATTCATATTTTAAATTAGCTTTTATTTTTATATTTTAAGTTTCTTCATTTTAATTTTAAATGAATTCTTAGTCATTTTATGTGCTTTTTTAAAGGGGTCATGACACGAGACATCAAATTTTCCTCGATCTTTTGGAATATAAGAGGTCTTTGTACCACTAAAACATCCTGCAAGTTTCAGAGCTTAAAACATCCTCCTCATTATAAACAAAGCATTTATTTAATCAAGCTCTAAAAACTCTTGGAGGCAAAAACATTTGCATAAACACCCCCTCCAGAGCAAGACATCGACCAATAGAATAGTCTTCTTCTCACCATAGGCCTCGCCCACTAGTGTTCAGTCGCTTACGGCTGACACTTGATTACGCTGAATGCAAGTGTCGCGACGTGTCAAAAGCAAATAGAAATGACACTCACTGCGCTATCTTGTCTACACTGGATACAGTATAGAGATACGCATTCACTTTCTGACACAGTCCAGCGCTCGAGTCTGTCGTCGGGACACATGGAGAGAAAAGACGTTCGCTTTGATGCGTCTGGTTTAAGGAGCTCGTTCACGTCTTTGTACAGATATCAGAAGGATCCCAGTGTCATGAACAAGTGTATAGTTTATTTTCAGTGGTATCCCGGATCGTGTCAGGATTGATCGGAGTGTCTTGTTTTGTAAATGTGGCACAGTGTCATGAAGAGTTCACAAAGAAACATTTGTTAAAAGATGAAGCGGTACTAGATCTGACTGCATCAACCGCAAGTAAATGAGTTCATAATGCTTTGTCTGGAAATTACCATTTTATTTTGATTATGTTGTCAAGACATTCACATGCAGTAGTGAGGGGGTGTTGATACTGTTTCCCATGCAACGATGTTAGCCAATCAAAACAGCAGCTGATTCCTGAGAAGCCTTAAAGGACCCGCTCTTTAAAACAGGTCGCTTTAGACAGAGGGTCAGAATGTGGGTTGAAAATAATAATTTTTCCACATATTTATTTGTTTTGTTTTGTTTTGTTTTGTTTTTTTTGTGCAAAAAACTTTATGAACTTTGTAAGTAAACCTTAAGGAACACTTTAAAATAATAATTTAAAAAAAAAATCGAAATTATTCTAAATTAGCTTTTATTTTTATATTTTCAGTTTTCATTTTCATTTCTGCCATTTTTTCCCCCTCTAATATTACTATTTAATTTTGTTTTTTTTTTTATTTTAGTTTTAGGTCAGTTTTTATTTATTTCCAGTTAGTTGTTTTTAATTATAATTTAGAATTAGCTTTTACTTTTACATTTTCCGTTTTCATCTGTAATTTTACTTTGCTTTTTTAGTAAACACTTAATTTTTTTTAGTACTAAAATTTATTTTTATTTCAGTTTGTTTATATCAGTTTTAGTTATTATTTTAGTGCTTCAACTTAACTGAGTTAATTAACCAAGGAAACATTTCTAATTAGCAAATATTTTGATTTCAATTAACATGATTTTAATAGTTTTTGTTCAGAAGTGTCAGTTCAGTGTTTACAGTGAGTCACTAAGTCAATCATTGTTAGTTTAAGGTTTTTAAAAATTGATCTTTGTCAACTTCTGACTCAACCAATCATGTTAGTCCGGGGGTGGGGATATCTGTATGACCGACCAATAGCAGACGAGGGTGGTGTTCGGGAAACCTGTCAGGGTTAGCGATGACCTTGCAGGTCTTGTAGCTGTCTGGACATCATCTGCTCTGATGGGCAGCTGTCACTGTGAATCTCCTGGAGCTTCGTCCCAGCGCTGAGCATCATGGCTTCTGCACACCTGCAGGGCACAAATCAAATGCACGTTTGACTTCATGAGGAGGTCTTTATGGTCTCTCACCTCTCTCTCTGATGTCTCAAGCCCCAGGAGCAAAGCCTTTGCCCCCTGCTTAAAGGTCAACAACCCCAGAGAGAAAGACAGAGACAGAGAGAGAGAGATGGAGGAGCCTGATTACTGAACAACATTAACACAACGCAACACACACTACAGCTCTGTCCCAAACAAATGAATCTAATCAAAAAAAAAAAAAGTTTTGCAAACA
This sequence comes from Spinibarbus caldwelli, assembly GCA_039654775.1. NCBI lineage: Eukaryota > Metazoa > Chordata > Actinopteri > Cypriniformes > Cyprinidae > Spinibarbus > Spinibarbus caldwelli. The sequence continues at coordinate 2,420,823 of CM077244.1, read as the reverse complement.
GAAATAAAGAATTGCAAAAGTTAAAATATAATTCATTGCAAAAATCACTGAGAGTTGTAAAAGAATCATATGAACTGAGATTCTGTTTTATCTCTGCAACACATATTTTCCATGGTCACACCTACTAATTAATTTGTAACGCGCCATTTATTTTGCGTTTCAGTGAAGCGTGAGCTCGCGATACCGTTTTCCCTTTGCGCTTCACTTTTCTGCGTGTTTCACTTCATGGCACTGTTTAGACGTGGGGGGCGGAGTCAAGAAACTGGGGCGTGTTCAGCGGCCCTGGTCAGGCCCCTCCCACACGTCATTAGCTGGAGACGCAGATAGCAACAGTTTGGAGCGTCAGCAGGTCTGCGGGTGGATTCCAGGTGTGTAAAGTTGATTGTTTCCTTTTATTTCACTAACATAAAATGTGTGTCGTTTTGTTAACTACATACGATTACTATCAGTCGAGTGTTTGAAATAACTTCATTTTGTGAGCTGATGTGAGGTTTTTGTCACGAGGCAGATAATATATTCTATATGGTATTAAAGGCTATGTCCATTAGCACTGGATTATAAATATACTTTATTATTTTGAAAATACCAGAGATGGCTTGAAGAACACGGCTAAACCATATATTGTCGCGTCATATGTTTATTGTTGGATATTTATATAAATAGTCAGATCGCCAACAGATTCAATCACCCACGCAATCTTGTTCATAAATGACAGGATTCAGCTATATGTATATAAAGCCTTGAATCACACTGTTACATTCAAATCTGCTGATCCAGAGAGCAGTTTACGTATTTTACGTAGCTATGTGAAACATCTTTACAAAGTCTTTTGTATCGTTATTTCTGTTACAAACATTCAAATAATCACAGAAGTAGGCCTACTGGAATTAAAGTTTATAGTTCGAATATAAACACTGCTAAGCGATCAAAATAGAATAAATTTTGAAAGTGACGATGCTTCAAATAAAGATTGTATCAATTACACCGTAACGTCAGCAGGTGGAGACAAGTGACTTAAACTGAGATTCGTTTAAAAAACGTTGATTCGTTCAGGAATGAAACAAGTGAAGTCTTAATGAGCAAGTCATGAGGTTTTTTTTAAACTTTCTTTAATCAATTCGTTGAGTGTAATAAAATATATATATATATATATATATATATATATATATATATATATATATATATATATAATTATTATTATTATTATTATTATTATTATATTTTTTTTTTTTTTTTTTTTTTATTAATTGATGTAATACATAAATCAGGGGTGCAGAACTCAGTTCCTGGAGGGTCACAGCCCTGCAGAGTTTAGCTTCAGCTCTAATCAAGTCATTTAGGCTTATTTGAAAACTGTGTTGGAGCAGGTTTGGAACTAAACTCTGCAGGGCTGTGACCCATTAGGACCTGATTTCTGCACCCCTGACATAAATATAACATTTGATCATTTACCTCAGATCATGTACCTTGGAGCTGCTACAGATAACAAAGCATCAACTGCCTTCAGATTTTTCCATCAGTCAGTGGAGAGACGTGGATTTCCGTTAAGGTAAAACAGTTTGTACTTTAAAGCATTTTTTGTTTGAATAGATCAGTGCTTCTCAAACCTGTCCTATGGACCTCCCTCCCTGCACTGCACAATTTGGATGTTTCCCTCATCAGACACCCAATTCAGGTCTTGCAGTCTCTATTAATGAGTTGAATCAGGTGTGTCTGATGGGAGGGAAGGTTTGTGAAACACTTAATTACAAAAATAGAATTTAGTTTTTCCATCTTGTGTAAAAATAGTTAAACGAAAAAATAAAATAAGACAGACAAATAGAACATTGAGGGTGAAATTTTTTCACCATACTTCCATATTTTTCTGAAAACAGTTTAAAAGCATACAAACATGGCAAACATTAAAGGGGCAATGATTTTACTTATTAGACTGTTCTTTTCTAAAACAGCTTTGCTCTTTTTAATTACTTCTGCATTTAGAGTTCGAGGAGACCAAGGAGTAGAAAATGTGGAGATCGCTAGATGCATGTTTTCTGTGCGAGGCTGCGAAAGGGGAAGTTTCATGTCAGGAAAAAGCGTGCATAACCAGCGGTAAGCATCAAGATTAATTAAATATTCATACCCCGAGCTAAACATATGAGCATTCTATTTGTAAGGATAACTGTGTACTCAACATTTATGCTATAAGGTGCTGTTAATCAAATAATTACACACTTTTGTCTGCATTTCTCAGTATTGAACGCCTTTGGTGCGACATATGGATGGCTGTAACCAACATCTTCTATGATGTTTTACACACACTCGAGGAAGAATGGTTACTAGATCCAGCCAACAGCCTCCACATGTTTTGTTGTCATTATGTGTTCCTGCCACGCCTCCAGGCCAGCCTTGATTCCTTTACTTGTGGATGGAATAACCACCCTCTCCGCACAGAGGGCAATCGAAGCCCCAACCAAATGTGGGAAATCGGGCTGATACAAAACCCTTTCGATCCTCCAGAATCTGAGGTAATGACCATAATTTGACTGAATTTGTTCTGTGCCAGAACATGTATTTACATTTTCACCTAATGTATTGCAGCAATAAAATATACCATGTCCATAAACTATAACCAATTTTTCACAGAATCCTCAAGATGAAGACTCTGACCAGCCGTCTGGAGGAATTGTAGTTCCTCCAGTAGATTGCACATTAACTGAGGAACTGAATGCCCAGCTGCAAGCTGTTGTTGACCCAACCTCACAATCTCAAAACTTTGGCAGGGACAAATATTTAGCGGCATTACATTTTGTGATCCTTCATTCTTAAATGATAGTGAAATGTTTACAATGTATTCCCAATATATTCAGAACAAAACCAGATATAGTACAAAATGAAACTTTTGATAAATCTTTAATAAAACAGTTTTGAAGGTTTTCTTTCTAAAGTAAGCAGAACGGTAAGAATATTTAACAATTAATTGCAAGATTCTAAAATCACTGTATATACAGAACATGTATTTTCTATGGAATCAGAATAAAAATAAAACAAATAAAATTTGATTAACAATACACTTTGCCTGTTTTCTTTCTGGTGTTAGGGTTACAATAAGAACATTTAACAACATATAGCAGTATTCTATGCCCTGAACATGGAGCAATGCAACTGCATTTAATACGGCATTGTATGCTACTCACAAATTTACACTGTTAAATCCAAAATCAGAGTTGATAGCCTGCAGCATGACTACCTTGAACGAACTGTAGTTGTCCATGTGTGCTACAGGAAACGTTATTTTTCTGGCACAGGCACTTACAACGGGGTAGCAGGCATCCTCTGATGACAATCATGATCAAAATGCAAAGCGATTTTGAAATCTTGACGCTCTGACGAGAAGTGGCTTGTGTCCCTATCCAGTAAGCCATTGCATTACACGGGGGACAGTTAAGGGCAGGGTGTCTCCGTCAGGGATATCATCTGCAAGCAAAAGAGCATGTCATCTCAACCTGAAGTGATTTTACAATATAGCTGACCATAAACATTTTCCATTAAATCACAAAAAAAAACAAGTGGCAGTGTAAAAAGTTTGTATGACAGGTGTTAATGTCTAATGATGTCACATGAACTTTCAGACAACATTTGTCTTTTTTTAAAGCATCTACACCAAATTAGAAACTTCAAGTTAATGTCATACCAGCACTTTCAATTTCCTGAAGGAAATCCTGCAGGAAGTTGATAATAGCCGTTTCACATGCTTATCGCAATGTTCCTTTCTCTGATAGCTTAGGCAGAATGTTCTGCATGAGAAAATCTGCATCAGCCTGCGGGATGACAACCAATATGCATTTCCAGGTACTGAGAGAACAATTGCTAAAAATGCTTATCACTTGTATCTTATATCTCAATTTTTATGTGAAAAACAAAACAAAAAAAAATTACATATTCAACAAGAATAAATCAAGAAAAATTGATAAAATGATACCTCATTGTCATCGTCAACCGCAGTGAGGACGAAGAAATGTTGGCACAATCCACAATGGTCTTGCAGGATGTCCACAAAATTGTACACTTGAAGACCTTTTCTGAGTTGCTTCAGCAAAGGGATCAGACGCAGGGTTGCATGCAGCACAATAGATCTGAAATACACATTTTTAAGAAAACCTGTTATGATATACACTCATCACCCACAAAATGTAGTTTTCTGGGCTCCACTCTGAATAAATTCTAGAGACTGTGTCTATCATCATAAAGCCATTGAGATCAGCATTTCCAGAAATACTGAAACCAGCACATCAGGCACCAACAATCATGCCAAGCTTCAATTCACTGAGATGACATTACACAGTACTGTGTACTTAACGGTTTAGTAAACTACAAACCCATCAAGCATTGCAGATTATATTATTGAATTAAAACCTATGGAGAAATGTAACTATTCAATAACATTTGTTTGTTATATCTGTAGAAACAATATATTTTAAGGTTATTGCAATATATGTACCCACAATTAAAAGAGCCTGCAAATGTTAATGTAAGGTTGTTGTGCCCTGTTGGCTGACATAAGCCCATGTGAGGTCTGATACATTTTTTTCTTACCTTATTATAGCCTCTTTGTTGTCTGGTTTAATCAGACCAGTATAACCACAAGTAATGATATCATTGGTCCAAACAGAAAGATCAGTCTCTTCTTCCACCTGATATGATGAAATGGATTCTTTCAGATATATTTACATGAATATATATAGCATAAATATACTTACAAATATATTTAAATACAAACGGGTGTTGTGCAGGTTAAGAAAGAAATTTATAAGTATTTTTTTTTTTTTTACTACCTTTTGAATCAATTCAAAAAGTTCAGCATCATCCACATCATCTTTAGTGAGATTCGCTTCATCCAAATCTCCTGCTGAGAGATAATCAAAGCACCACTGTCTCAAGAAACGGGACTGGTCCACCCTGAGCAAGACTAACTGAAAACACCTCTCCTGCAGTCCTGAAAGAGAAAGCACAAACATACACAAAGATCAATCCTGTTAAAACATAAATAACATGTAAATACAACAGGTAGAATAACTAAAAAAGAAAAAAAAAATCTAACCTGAAATATCCCTTCTCCAGATCACTTAAAGATTAGATAGGGCTCTTCCCACTCTGGTGTCCTTGATGCTCAAAGAGGCGTTTCTCAATCTCACCAATCAAATCTATAAATGCATGTACACATTTTGTAGGAACTACATATTAAGAAAAAACATTTTATTCACTTCAATACAGTTTAGATCCAATCTCATTTCTAAATGAGAAATGTTCCCATAATGGATTTATAATGGAGCACAAACAGACACTAACTACAAACAGAAAACAGTGCGATGTTGATTCTTGATTGGTCATTGCTTAGTTTGTTACAATCTTGAATTTGTACAACCACTAAGGAAAAACACTTTGTCATTGTTTAATTTTGACATTTGTTAAAGTTTGTTTATTTTCAGGTGGTTCCCTCGTTCTCCTCCTTCAGTTCTCACTTCCACAATGGGAAGTGTTACAGTGGTGCAAACTCACAGCCCAGTCACACTATCATCCTCATCACACAATCTTTATAGATTCCCAGTTTTCTAATACTCTATCCCTAAAGGCCACCTACATGCCCACATCTTACCCTAACAATTGAGTGTAGCCAATGATGAGAAGAAAGCAATTCTGGGATGTGGGTTGCTGCTGTTTTGGTAGAACAAGGGGGACAAACACAGGCAGGTGGGTTTATTGTTTTGATGATTGTGTATTGTATAGTTATAATACGCACATTCATATATTTTGGGAACCTATAAAATAAGTAAAAATAAATACAAGCTATTAACAGCTTGTGTTTTTTAGTTAAGTTATATGACAAGAATAATGTAAAATAAAAGGATTAGAGTTAGAGCAAGAACACAAAATCAGTCAATGAAAAAAAAATACAAATAAATTATGATTCCTAACAAGTCCATAACTAGTCCCAAAAATGAATGCAATTTCTAAAACTGTTTCAGGAATACAAAATTCATAATAGAGAAACTGACTTGCCTGTAAGAAATTCCTTTCTAATGGCACCTGAATCAATACCTGCTTCCCCCAAAAATGTTACACGCAAAGTGTTGCCAGGGGTCCCTTTCTTTTGTCGTTGCCACTGTACCATAGCTCTTTGAAAGAAGTCTGTGCGAGACACGCAGATCTTGAAATCCTTGCTGTCATCTACCCTACTTGCCAACAACTTCAGTACATCATCTGGACTGTGAAAAGAAAAACAGATTAGTCAAATAGTACATTCTTAAGTGTGTTTACCTGTATTGATTAAAAATACTCTACCATTGGATTTCTGGGCTTTGGTTGTGGCGTTCAGGTGAGCCACATGTAGGACTGTTCGCATCAAATGACTGTAATACACTGAGAATTCATCCAAAGGTTATATTCTAGTTCTCACTACATTAAACTTGTTTTTACTCAGTAATCTCAGATGAAATCGTTGGCAAAGAAATATTTTTAAAAATCATAAAATATTACCTATCGCCACATATACTTGCATGAATGAGCAACTGTCTGTGTGTAAATATCTCTAAACAAATGGGACACTGTCCTTCATCCCACAACATCAAGAAAAGATAAGTGATGAAATATGATATGGCAAGTGAACAGATTCATAAGGAAAAAACATGTTTATATGAGTATGTCTGTAATCCACATTCCAAGATCACATGCAAGTTACCTGGATTCTAAAATTTTATAAGCACAAATTAGCTTAATATTTTTTGGATATTACACCTTCACAGAAAATCAGCAAACCAATTTAAAAATAATTACACTAACTGCACTTAAGCACATCTCTTATAATTTACAGCACAACTTTTCACAATACATATTCATATCACCTCATAACTTGTGGTGGGTGTAGAACAGGTTCGCAGAGGAGTGGTAGGTGTAGGGCTAGAAGTAGGATTTGGGGTGGCAGTGGTCTCAGTACTGGCTGTCACAGCAACTATTTTTACTTCATCATCAGCATCAGTAATCTGAAATAACAAAATTGGGTATATGTGCAGCCTAATACCAAAGTTATTTGAAATGTAGACAGTTACAATTGTGCGCTATTGTTTAAATCAGGGGTCACCAGACACGGCCCTGGGGGCTGTTTCATAAAACAAGTTTATCAAATAAGACAGGCTTACTTCAGTTAGTCTGACTTATTGTCACTTGATTTGGATCAAAATAAGTCAGACTAACTGAAATAAGCCTGGACTATTTGGTAAACTTGTTTTAGAAAATAGACACCTGGAGGGCCGGTGTCTTGCAGGGTTTAGCTCCAACCCTGATTAAACACTCCTGAACAAGCTAATCAAGCTCATACAAGGTATACTTGAAACTTCCAGGCAGGTGTGTTGAGGCAAGTTGGAGCTAAACTCTGGAGGACACCGGCACTCCAGGATCAAGTTTGGTGACCCCTGGTCTAAATCTGTGGTTCCCAAACCTGTCCTGGAGGCCCCTCTGCCCGGCACCTTTTGTATGTCTCCCTTATCTAACACACCTGATTCAACTCATCAGCTTGTTAGTAGAGACTGCATGAACTAAATTGGGTGTGTCTGATTAGGGAGACCAACAAATGTGCAGAGCAGGGGGGCCTCCAGGACAGGTTTGGGAACCACTGGTATAAATAACATACCTCATAATCATCAGCTGATTGTGTGCCACCACAGGACTTGACATTCATGTATAAAACTGGTAATGGCATGGTTGTTTGACATGTCCGACACTCCACCTTTGGCATCTTGGCAAACTCCTCTGCTGAGAATGGAAGTGGATCAAGACACAACTCATCTTGAAGAGGGACCATGTAGAGTGCTGCTCTTCCACTGGATGTTGCCATTTTGATAAGGCTGCCAGTGTAGCCCTCTGAGTCTGGAGGGACAACAGTAAACCTTCTCCTTCCATTGCCACCTGCCAATTCAAATATACATTACAACACATCAAGCCATTACAGTATAATTAGGCTTTTATCTGTTGAAGCTAAAAAAAAATTATTAGTAATGACCAGTGCCCGAGTTTATCCCATACTGTAATATGACTTCCTTGTGCAATATTATAAAATAATAACTTCTAACAGGGTAAGTATACAGGTGCATCTCAATGAATTAGAATGTCGTGGAAAAGTTCATTTATTTCAGTAATTCAACTCAAATTGTGAAACTCGTGTATTAAATAAATTCAATGCACACAGACTGAAGTAGTTTAAGTCTTTGGTTCTTTTAATTGTGATGATTTTGGCTCACGTTTAACAAAAACCCACCAATTCACTATCTCAACAAATTAGAATACTTCATAAGACCAATAAAAAAACATTTTTAGTGAATTGTTGGCCTTCTGGAAAGTATGTTCATTTACTGTATATGTACTCAATACTTGATAGGGGCTCCTTTTGCTTTAATTACTGCCTCAATTCGGCGTGGCATGGAGGTGATCAGTCTGTGGCACTGCTGAGGTGGTATGGAAGCCCAGGTTTCTTTGACAGTGGCCTTCAGCTCATCTGCATTGTTGGGTCTGGTGTCTCTTATCTTCCTCTTGACAATACCCCATAGATTCTCTATGAGGTTCAGGTCTGGTGAGTTTGCTGGCCAGTCAAGCACACCAACACCATGGTCATTTAACCAACCTTTGGTGTTTTTGGCAGTGTGGGCAGGTGCCAAGTCCTGCTGGAAAATGAAATCAGCATCTCCATAAAGCTGGGCTTCAAGCAGCTTGGATTCTGTGCCTCTCCAGTCTTCCTCCAGACTCTGGGACCTTGATTTCCAAATGAAATGCAAAATTTACTTTTATCTGAAAAGAGGACTTTGGACCACTGAGCAACAGTCCAGTTTTTTTTTCTCCTTAGCCCAGGTAAGATGCTTCTGACAATGTTTCTGTTTCAGAAGTGGCTTGGTAGCCCTTTTCCTGAAGACGTCTGAGCGTGGTGACTCTTGATCACTGACTCCAGCTTCAGTCCACTCCTTGTGAAGCTCTCCCAAGTGTTTGAATCAGCTTTGTTTGACAGTATTCTCAAGCTTGTGGTCATCCCTGTTGCTCGTGCACCTTTTCCTACCCCATTTCTTCCTTCCAGTCAACTTTTCACTTAATATGCTTTGATACAGCACTCTGTGAACAGCCAACCATTCAGTAATGACCTTCTGTGACTTACCCTCTTTGTGGAAGGTGTCAATGATTGTCTTCTGGACAACTGTCAGATCAGCAGTCTTCCCCATGATGGTATAGGCTATTGTGTAACCATTTTGAAGGTTCAGGAAACCTTTGCAGGTGTTTTGAGTTGATTAGCTGATTGGCATGTCACCATATTCTAATTTGTTGAGATAGTGAATTGGTGGGTTTTGTTAAATGTGAGCCAAAATCATCACAATTAAAAGAACCAAAGACTTAAACTACTTCAGTCTGTGTGCACTGAATTTATTTAATACACAAGTTTCACAATTTGAGTTGAGTTAGTGAAATAAATGAACTTTTCCAAGAGATTCTAATTCATTGAGATGCACCTGTACATGGGAATGCTTTGGGATGCCAAGAGAATGTGCAATTGTAACCCTGTGTAACACCACTCAAATATGACTTGTACAATTTGCACTAAAACAGCTGTGTTTTAGCTCTTCATATGCGTGTGTCTGCTCTGATATTTTAATATACATTTACATTTACATTTATGCATTTATGCATTTAGCAGACGCTTTTATCCAAAGCGACTTACATTGCATTCAAGTTTTCACATTCAGTTTTTACATTTTATCAGCTCTTGCTTTCCCTGGGAATCGAACCCATGATCTTGGCGTTGCTAGCGCCATGCTCTACTATTTGAGCTACAGGAAAGCTCATATAGTGCACCTGGTGCCTTATAAAGCAGCCACCCTCCAGCGAGTGATCTCATTTTTGGAAATTCAGCTTCAAGTAGCTTGCATAACTACAGAAAACATGAAACAGAAAAAGGGTTTGCAAACATGAGCAAAAAATTTGAAACAGAAATGGTAATGTAAATACATATGAAATACGATTATGAAATTCTTAACCGAGCCACTCATAAACAATGGAAATCAGGGTTTGCACTGTATATTCACAAAACATCTAGTAATACTACTGCTAGCTTGTCAATGACTGTGATTACAAAAATACAGCTTGTGGTGATACAAAAAGAGGTTAGTAACTGCATATCAATGGAACACCTTATCTATGGAAATGCTGCATTTTACTTTTCTTTTCACTTTTCCCCAGATTATGAGTATATGCATGACTTTCCATACGCATAGGATTGTTCAAAGTACATAAGCAATTAAGAAAGCAGGCACTGAGCTTTACTTGACTGTTTAACAACTTGTTGGGGTTGTGTGACCTTACATCGACATGGCCACAAAGTTGTACAAATGTTTTGCAATACTACTAAGACTTGTACTTCAGAATGGTTCATGTTCGACGAAACTGTAATGGTACGTTTTCCCAGCCCTGCCTGGAGTAACTCCAGCTCATCGGAAGGAGAGGGTGAGGTTTCAGTGATTTTGTTTAAAAGACAAATATTAATTGTAAACGGCTTCCACGCTGTTGCTTTAGATTGTATTGGTGTGTTTACAGTTTTCTTTTTCTTCTTAAACAATCCAGGAAATGCTCTATAAAACAATAAGAGTGTTAATAATGTTAAATGTGCAAAAGAAAGACAAATAGAACAGTTTAAACGTTAGGTGAGGGTGCTGATAACCTGGTCATATCTTGATCTATTCTTGGTGAACAAACAGCAGGTGAAGGCTGCTGCTGACCCTGAGCTGGCTGTATCTGACCCAGACTTTGGGTCAGAATATTAATTAAATTTTGTGCTGCTGCAGTAAAATCTTGGTTCTCTCTCTGCTAAACGTGTAATGGCAAAATAATTATATTTACCAAAATCATCGTACATTAACAGTGGGCATAAACTTAACAGCAGTCTAAATGCAGAATTATGAAAAAAAGTGCACACTTGAAATCAGTTTACTTTTTTATCCATTTACAGTCTGCTTGAAGAGACACAATATATCATATTTTGCGTACTTTGTAGTGTAAGAATATCATAATCAATAAAAGTAAATAACAATCCATTAAGAGTATAAAATCGTGCATATTGAGATAACGTTAAATGACTAGCAGATGCTAACTTTTTCCAACACGTTCGCGCGCGCGAGTAAATGATCTCTAACTTCTTAAACTTTGGCAAACAACGTTAATAGTAATCGTATGTAGTTAACAAAACAACACACATTTTATGTTAGTGAAATAAAAGGAAACAATCAACTTTACACACCTGGAATCCACCCGCAGACCTGCTGACGTTCCAAACTGTTGCTATCTGCGTCTCCAGCTAATGACGTGTGGGAGGGGCCTGACCAGGGCCGCTGAACACGCCCCAGTTTCTTGACTCCGCCCCCCACGTCAAAACAGTGCCATGAAGTGAAACACGCAGAAAAGTGAAGCGCAAAGGGAAAACGGTATCTCGAGCTCACGCTTGACTGAAACGCAAAATAAATGGCGCGTTACAAATTAATTAGTAGGTGTGACCATGGAAAATATGTGTTGCAGAGATAAAATAGAATCTCAGTTCATATGATTCTTTTACAACTCTCATTGATTTTCGCAATGAATTATATTTTAACTTTTGCAATTCTTTATTTCTGTTTGCAAAACTTAATTTTTTTTTCTCTCAACACTTTATTTTTATTTTGCGATCTTTATTTTTGTTTGCAAAACTTTTTTTTCTTTTGCAAAACTTTATTTTCTTTTGCAAAACTTTATTCATTTGCATATTTATGTGGCATTATATTGACTCCATAGCTGCCATAACAATTGGATTAAAAGAAGAGAACAATTGCACCAACGATGTTACGAACACAATGTGAAGCGGTCGGAGTGTTGTGGTGCACTTTACAATTTACACCCACCACCTAAAGAAGAGGAGCACCTGAGGCAATGGCGGAAGGCGCTAAATTTGAAGCGCCCACCCAAGCGCCCTTATGTGTGTTCGTACCATTTCATGGACGGGAACCCGTCTGACGAACACCCTTACCCCGAGAAATGGCTCGGCTACGATGTTCCGGTAAAGAAGTCACGCCGGGTGCTGAAAAGGTTGTCAGATTCAGGTAAGCTAACGTTAACAATGTGCTTGTTCGCCTAAAGTTAGATTTGTGAAGCCTGTTCTATGAATACATTTAAGATCAGTAACGAGCAGTTAACAAAGTACAACGAATTTTGCATGATTACCATTGCACACCTATTTATTTCATATTTACGATAGTGCAAGATATTATGGTACATTACAATAGCTCACATTATTCCTGTAAGTTACAGAGATTGCAAATGATAGCAGGCCAGCTAGCTACAGTTCTCATTCAGATACTGACCTACAACACTACAGTTAGAGAGTGTGTATACTGTTTTGTTTTTAATGTATCTGTCTCTCTCTCTCTCACACACATACACTGTTCTAAGTATGGGTCCCATCATATTTTAATTCTCATGATGTATTTTAAGTACCAATGTAAAAATATGTTTAATATTATTTCCACAGATGTATCGATGACCTCCAGTGATGCAGTGGATGACTGTGAGGGTGATCACATCCACATGCCCCTGAACTGTGATGCAGAAACACAGTGGGAGGATCCATCGGTCTCTGACCACAACTACAGTTCAAAATCACAACTCAACCTGAAGCCACCTACATCTGATATGGGAACACAATGCATTGAGCCGGCACCATTCTACATAACTCTGCTGAGAAAAAACAACCTTTGTCAGCTCTACACAGGGTTGACATTGGATGCATTTCATTCAGTTGCCGAGCACTTTACCAGGTCCAGTACATACACCAACAGCTTCCAGCTACACACTTGGGATCAGCTCCTGATGACTCTGATGAAGCTGCGTCTTAATTTATTGCAGGATGATCTTGCTGAAAGGTTTGGTGTTTCTCAGTCCATTGTAAGCAAGGTGATTTCATGTTGGATTGACATTATGGAGGAGAACATGAGGGATTACATACCATGGCTTCCCAGGGAGACAATCCAAGCAACAATGCCTCAGTGTTTCAGAGAACATTTCCCAAATACAACATGTGTGATCGACTGTTCAGAGACACCCCTTCAAAAGCCACGCAACCTTGACTCAAGAGGCGAGTCTTACAGCCATTACTACGGCCAGAACACCATCAAATACCTGGTCTCTATTGCACCATGTGGACTGATCATGTTCATCTCACCAGCGTATGGAGGAAGGTGCAGTGACAAATTCATAACTGCAAATTCAGGGTTCCTGGAATACCTTCGTCCAGGCGATGAAGTAATGGCAGACAGAGGCTTCACCATTACCGATCTCCTGTATGAAAGAAAGGTGAAACTTGTCATTCCAGCATTCACCAAGAGAGGCATGCAACTCTCTGAAGAAGACACCACCAACACTAGGCGCATTGCCAATGTACGTGTCCATGTTGAGCGGGTCATATGCCGACTGAAAAACTTCAAAATCCTTTCTCAAACAGTTCCAATTAACCTCACCCCTAAAATTGATAAAATTTTGAGAATTTGCGCAGCCCTGTGTAACCTTTGTAGCGACATAATTTCTGATGTAGAGGATGAATAAGTGTTGATTTGTAGGTGCGTTCCACAACTGTCGATACATTTTGCTGTGGTTTTTCTTTAATCAGTGTAAATAGTGTAAGTAGTTATTTTTATAAACCTTTACAATATGACCAGACGTTACCTGCTGTAATAGTTATTTTTTATAAACCTTTACATCACCAGACATTACCTGTTGTGAAAAGTTTTTATAAACCTTTACAATGTCACCAGACGTTACCTGTTGTGAATTGTTATTTTTATAAACCTTTACAATGTCACCAGACATTACCTGCTGTAATAGTTATTTTTATAAACCTTTACAATGTGACCAAACTTTACCTGCTGTAATAGTTATTTTTATAAACCTTTACAATGTCACCAGACGTTACCTGTTGTGAATAGTTTTTTTTATCTTAATTTTATCTTTTTTTTTATCTTTAATCTCTGATTTGAAGGAATAAGTCATGTCAAGTTTGCAAATTAATTCCATCCTGGTTTATTACATATGGAAATTAAATGGTGAAATATTACCTCTAAAGGATGGTCAATAGAAGGTGTCTCTTGCTTCCTGAAAACAACAAACACTGATAAACAAATCACATCTGATTTTATACAACTTATATTAAATTATACATTTTCTAAAACACAAATCACAGTCTGTCTCTTAACACAACTGATTTAAAACAACTCATTTAAAATGGTTCCAGTCTTCACCTACACCCTCTACATCCCACCCCAATTACGTAATATCCTATCCTTAACCCTAATTATTCTCATTCCTGCTTATTTACAAAGCTGCAAGTATCTTGTGGAAAGCAACAGGCGGCCTGCCTGAAACTCATCTGACACATGAGGAAGCATATAGTTAAAATAAAAGGTTTTTAGTCTAGCTACAGTCTTGGCACAGAATTGCTCATTGTATGGGACATATAGCAGAACTTGCTGTGATGGAACCCAGATGAGCAGCTTACAGGCCCTCAGCTCTGTACAGAACATGCCAAGCTGCACTTGCATATAGAAGCCCCGTGGCCCATTTGGCTGCAGCTGAGGTGTCCCCTCCACCATCCTCACATCATACCTCTGACTTCTGAACAGGTCCTCCAGAGACTCATCACTCTTAAGAAGAGGGTATTTGATCTCTAGCAGTTCCTCTAAGTTCAAAACTCCATCGGGGCTTGCTGACAGCCAGGGCTCGTTTTCACACACGACAGTGCCTCTGTGGCTGACTGTAAACCCACAACCCTCTAGCCACTGTAAAGCAGATGCCTCGCTTTCTAAGCCATGGTGAGTTGCTGCATTCCCATGGAACCTGGGGTAGAGGTGCTCTCTGATAAAGGACTGAGGGTTGCCTATAATGGGAACCTTCTTTGTTGTGCTCGCAGTGATTCTAACCTTACGAGAGTCATACCACAAGTGAGAGGAACTCTGCTCAAGGGTTACACGCTCCAATGCTGTACATTTGTTGGGATCAATGGCCACGAAACTGTCATAAAATAACATACACCTCTGGCAGTTGTTGGTGCCATCATGGTCAGCATGTGGTGAGGACGCAGGATGTTCTGGCTCCTGTCCCTGCGCAGCACTCAGACACTTGTGCAGAAGGCTTGACACAGTGAGCCCACTGGACACAGCATTTTCAACCTGAGACCAAACATATTTACTGATGAGTTTGTATTAGCGCTGGGCAACGATTAATTGCGATTAAAGCATCCAAAATAAAAGTTGTTTATATATATATATATATATATATATATATATATATGTGTGTGTGTGTACTGTGTATATTTTTATGTATATATAAAGACACACACATACAGTATATATTTTGAAAATATTTCCATGTATATATTTATATTCATATAATTTATATTATATAAAAATATATTTAATATATAAACATAACATATTTTTCTGAAATATATACATGCTTGTGTCTGTATTTATATATACATAATAAACATACACAATACACACACATATATTATGTAAACAAAAACTTTCATTTTGGATGCAGTTAATCGCAATTAATCGTTGGCCAGCACTAGTTTGTATACTTAAAAGCAATTTCAAAACTTTCAGTTGTCTTATTTCAAAATCATTCATTATTATTACACTTGATGTTTACTTACCTTATTCCTTGTATCAGGTGATAGCATGATTAGACTTAATGTTACACTTAATGTACACCTACCAAATCTTACCTTTTGCATATACACTGTGTGCAGAATTACTAGGCAAGTTGATTTTCTGATCATATTTTTTTCTCAAGTACATTTTACCAATTCCAAACCACATCAATCTTAATAACAATTAATTTTGTATTTAATCTTTTATAAGTGATATATATACATATACATATATAAATATATATATATATATATATATATATATATATATATATATATACATATATAAATATATATATATATATATATATATATATATATATATATATATATATATATATACACATATATATATATATATATATACATACATATATATATGTTAATATACTTAAGTTTATACATTTATAACATACTTATGTTAACAATACAATTGTTGCAAGATATTATCATGAATAATAAATAATAATGACGTGTGTGATAGTCTTACCTTCCATAATATCGAGGCTGCGTGGCTACACGACCTTCCCAAACCAGCGATGCACAAACATCCAGTAGTCTCCACCGATCCCTGCTTACTAACTAGCACCCACGCCGAGTGGTCTGGACTGCTCGACTGGCTGGGGTGCACATTTGCTTTTAAAAAGACGAAATCACCCTCGCTGTGTAACAGTACACGACCCACTTTCCCACTATGTAAATATTGGTAGGCCTCGGTACTTTTATAATTTTTCATTGCTGCCCCATCAACTCCTTCTGATAGGACGAAGTAGTTAAATATGTCCCCATAGGTTACCTCTGGCCACTTCTTCATATCGTCTACCCACGTTAACAGTGACGATGGATGGGACAATTTGAGACCATCTGATCGTCGTAAGAAGTTTTCACCGTGCTCCCAATTTATAATATTTAACCTTACGGCATTGACGTTCTTTGCCATTTCGCCACAGTTATAGCTAGCTATAAACAATCTTACAAATACTGAACTTGTTACCGGATGTGCCATATAAGTTTAGCGGAAGTCGGATGACAAAATGCGGAAAAGCGAAGAATTAAAAGTGGGCGTGGCGGAATAAGGTGAATTACAACAATTCTGCAAAGATGAGTGGGCCAAAATTCCTCCACAGCGCTGTAACAGACTCACTGCAAGTTATCGCAAACGCTTGATTGCAGTTGTTGCTGCTAAGGGTGGCCCAACCAGTTATTAGGTTTAGGGGGCAAGTACTTTTTCACACAGGGCCATGTGGGTTTGGATTTTGTTTTCCCTTCATAATAAAAAACTTCATTTAAAAACTGCATGTTGTGTTTACTTGTGTTATCTTTGATTAATATTTAAATTTGTTTGATGATCTGAAACATTGTGAGTGTGACAAAGTGTCACAAGTGTGACAAACTATGGCGTTATTTTACTGCCAAATGTTGAGAGCGCATTTTTGTAGATTAATATAATGCGCGAGCACGGATTTCCTTTGCTCTCGCACAAAACCGGATGCGCGCTCTCGGATATACGCTGCTCTTGCGCAGAGAGAGTGCGCGCACTTAAAACGTGTCTCTCCTCTCGCTCAGTGTGCATGTAAGCGCTCAAACTTTGTCCTGTGCACTCGCAAATCTCTCCGTGCTCTTTCTCTAGATTTGAATTCTTTTCACACCTGGATTAAACGTCAAAAGTTATCAACCAATCAGACTGTTTTACGACTGACCTACGTGAAGAGGGAACTGATCTTAGAATTTCTTTACAATTTAATAATATTTAAAAAATATCTTCTGTTTAGGTTCAGTAATTTTACTCTAATGGCAATGTATAGGTCCTTTTATGCAATTAAAGTGAAATAACATAAACAGAGGAGCCTGAGAAAAAAATCAATAAATAAATACAAAAACAAAAACTCATTTTAGATGAAAATTTCAGACGGCACTTAAAGGCTTTTGCATCTGAACTCTTCATATATACAGTTTATACAGTATTATACAGTATAACTGTACTCGAGTTGAATATTAGTTACTGCAAAAAGTACTTGAGCCATATCTACAGGTCAGAAGATCAAAGACACTCTTTTCACATCAGACAATAAAAAAAAAAACACCTAAAACAGTAGCAAAGAAATGCTGAAGCCACACTGTCTCCTCTGGTTTTGTGCTTCTGAGTTATCAGTGATGCTGGATGTTTCTGTTACATGTGTGGTAAACACACACACACACACACACACACACACACACACCCCAGAGCTGCTTTCACAGTAACTAACCACACACGCCAGCAAACACTCCTCAACAAGCGCACGGGACAGAGAGAATAATCCAAAGGAACTGGCCTGATGTCCTTCCCTGATACCTCGTTCACACCGAGACCTGATCAACATGACAAGCTGTCCCTCCACACACACACACACACACACACTCACACTCGTGTTTAAAACAGGCCTGTGTGTGTGTGTGTTCTCGGTGATCTGCTGCCGTGCTACAATCTGGCTCTGATCTCTGAGCTAAACCCTTTGACACAGAGTTTTTAATTAAAACTATATTATGATTAACCAGGCAGAAGCCCCCCCACCTGTCTCTCTCTCTCTCTCTCTCTGTCTGTCTCTCCATCACACCGATTCTGAGCAGGTCTCTATCTCTCTGTGTGTGTGTGTGTGTGTGTACTTGTTTATGCTACATTGTAAGGTCCAAATGTCCCCACAAGGATAGTAAAACCTGAAATTTTTGACATTATGGGGTCCGGCCTGTGGTCCCCATGAGGGAAAAAAATATTAAAAACAGTAAATGATGTTTATCTGAAAGTGTAAGAATGCAAACATGTTTTCTGTAAGGGGTAGGGTTAGGGTTGGGTTAGGGATAGAAAATATCGTTTGGTCAGTATAAAAACAATTGAAGTCTATGGAAAGTCCCTACAATTCACAGAAACAAATGTGTGTGTGTGTGTGCGTGTGTGCGTGTGCGTGTGTGTGTGTGTGTTATAGATGTGATGACCTGAGCGTCTCGCTCACTTGATCATAACATCATTTGATTATATTTTGTAATGAAGATCATGAACAACAACCCTGATCTGGTCGTTTCAGTCTGATCTCAACAGTTTGAGTGACATTTCTCAGCCCAAACAGATTTAAAGGGACAGTTCAACGAAGCTGTTTACATGCAGCAAACTCAGCATAATCATCTGTAAATAATAAACATTTATACTGCATAATTCACATTAACACATTAACAAAAATACTAGCTGCACATTTCTGTTTTCAAACCCTCTAGCATGTCTTCCGTTGTAAGTGCAGTTCTGTAAAAACTATTTGTTAGTGTTTTATACAAACTGAGGGACGAGATGAAATCATTTTCTTATATACACATATGTAACTTGAAATTATGACCCAGAACATTAATACAACTGTAAGGGGCCGTTCACACAGAACGTGTCTTTGCATCTAAAAACACGAGAAAAAATATAGAAAAAGAATGGAAAAGTAGCGTGTTGGAATGGAAAAATGTGTTTTGTGTGAATGGCCCCTTTAAGACAAATTCACAAAACTACATAAAGCAAGGGTGTAGAGTTTAATTGAGATGCTGCAACATGTCTCTACCAAAATCCAGCGACTACTACATTGTCTCTAGCAATAATTTTGATCAAACAATTAAATATATGTGTATGTAACCACTGTTGTTGTAATTTCAGCTTTATCTGAAATAGCTCACATCAGTAGCTCAAAAGTTTTATCCATCATCTGGAAGCTGAATACATATGTTTTCCACTGATGTATGGTTTGTTAGGATAGGACAATATTTGGCCGAGATGCAACTATTTGAAAATCTGGAATCTGAGGGTGCAAAAAATCAAAATATAGAGAAAATTGGCCAAAGTTGTCCAAATGAATTCTTAGCAATGCATATTACTAATCAAAAATTAAGTTCTGATATATTTACTGTAGGAAATATACCAAATATCTTCATGGAACATGATCTTTACTTAATATCCTAATGATTTTTGGCATAAAAGAAAAATGGATCATTTTGACCCATACAATGTATTTTTGGCTAGTGCTACAAATATACCTGTGCTACTTATGACTGCTTTTGTGCTCCAGGCACTTCAATGGTATGAGATGACTGGATGCTTTCAACTGATTTCCTATTGAACTGTCAGCAACTGAACTGCAGCTCAAACTATTTCAAATATAGTGAATGAAGCTACAAACTCGATCATAATGCACAATGTTTCCATCTAACATGTATTTTTAGCTGCAGCTCTTCATATTAATGGAGTGTTTTACTAGTTAGCAGTAAACCGGTTACCTCACCTAAATATGTTCATAGATTTGTGTTGAATGTTATCTTTGAAATGGAAATATTTACATTTTATTTGTAAACCTCATACTGTTGGACTTATTGCATGTTTGGCTTAGGGTAACTTGCATGTAATTATGCATAATTTATTGTTATTATAATAGTGAGTACATGTAACATGCGTATCAAGGACACCTTAAAATAAAGTGTTACTGCTTTTTATGAAATTTGGATTAACTGGTTAATCTGTTGCTTGAGCTCTTCATATTTAAAGGGGTCATCGGATGCCCATTTTCCACAAGTTGATATGATTCTTTAGGGTCTTAATGAAAAGTCTGTAACATAGTTTGGTTAAAATTTCTCAATGTTAGTGTAAAACAACACCCTTTTTACCCTGTCAAAATCAGCTCTGTTCACAGCAAGCCGTTTTGTAGCACTTTCCTTTAAATGCAAATGAGCTCTGCTGACCCCGCCCCTCTTTTCCGAGCCGCTCTCTGAGGGACTGTTTACTTTAGCCGCATTCATCGTGAAACTTGCTAATTAGCACATTGTTAGGAAAGGCGATTTGCAAAGATTCATTAAAAAACCTTATACTCACTTCTTCTGTAGGTGAAGCTGGATCATGAATGATTCGTGTGAACATAAACGCATTTAGGTAGATCAGAGGAGCATTCCCTTTAAAAACAAAAGTAATCCACTGCGTCTTCAGCAGCTCAGATGTCGGGAGTAAATGACTAATGCTATGTTCATTATTACATCCAACAACAAAACACCTCAATCGCTTAGGAGACATTCTTGTCTACATCTGCTCCGGCGGTGAAACAATGGTGGACTGATGACAGCTCACTCAGGGCGGGTCTGAGGTAAAACACCAGTCCAGTCTGTGCTGAAACGCTACTGTCAATCAAACTGTCGTGGGAGGGGCCTGTCCGTGTGACATCACGCAGACAGGCATCTGAGATCGGCTCGATTTGAGAAAGGGGAAATGATTTAACGAGATAAAAAATAAATAAATAAAAAAATAAAAACATTGGGTGGATTTTTATCATTATAGGGTGGTTGTGTACACACACTGCCAACAAACATTTCAGTTCAAACAGCTTGTAAAAGTGCATGTAGCATCCGATGACCCCTTTAAGGAGAGAACTACAGTTTACAGTTTTCAGATGTTCAGCTCGCTAAAAATGCTTTGGTGGACACGTGGCCTATAACCACCCAAAACATCCAAGCAACACACTAAAAACCACCCAGAATACCTTAGCAACCACCCAAAGCATCCTAGCAACCACCTAGCGTCATGTTCAGAAGATGAAACATCAGTCAATGTTGCATCATCACGTAAAGTAGATCCAGAGAGCAAACGTCAGCTCACAGCATCCTCACGTCTCTCAGAGCTGCTAAAAGCCACACTTTAGCCGCGTGAAGAGGGGTCAGAGGTCAGCAAGCTACAGGTCACGAAACAGACACTTTGTGTGTTAGAAAACACTCGTCAGCTTCTTCAAACACCTCCATAAAGTTCAATTAGAAAAGTTGATTAGACTGTATAAATAACAAAGAAACAGATGCATTCATATATATGCACTCATAACTAACGCTGACAGTGATGAAGACTAGAAGTGATTTGTCATCATCCCGATCTGAATATTCAGGAGTCAGATGAGGTTGATTATTCTTTGATGCGCTGTGAAACATTTGCTGCGCTTGCTTTCAGTCGTATTAATTAAGCAACACTGTTTTAAAGACAAACCGTGTGACGTGTTTCGTCCTGAAAGAGAAAACAGATGCAGCACTCGGAGCTCGAGCGGGAGGTGTGAAGAAACGCAGTCCTGTAGAAGAACAGCGTTCTCGCTCTGTCTTACACTCCCTCTGACAGCAGCGTGCGTGTGTGTTTGTGCCTCCAGCACCACTGCTCTCACTCAGGTACGTTTACCTCCACAAATCCACTGCTACATGTACGTGAATCACAGTTCAAATCAGCATCATCTGTGTTATAGAGCTGTTTATTATTTCAGGTAATTCTGCTAGAAATCAAGACATTTACACATAATCCAATCAACATTTGAAAAACTCATGTATGCAATAATATTCCAAAAATCTTGTAAACATGAGAAATATTCTATTTTTAATAAAATAAAGTCTTCTTTGTAAATTTTTGTTTTAATTTTTTAATATTTTTAATTTCATTTTTAATTATAATTTTAATTTTAATTTAAAAAGCTTTGTAATTTTGTTTATTATTTTTTATTTTGGCTTTATTACAATTATAATTATATTATAATAATTTTTTAAACATTAAAAAGTATTTTATTTTTCTATTATTATAATTATTATAACTTCTATTTAAAATAAAGTATTTTAATGCTTATAGACTTAAAAGCCTTTATCATATTTTGAATTAAAATAAATTTATTTAATTAATTAATTAATTAATTAATTAAATTAAGTTTTTTTTAATTAATTTTTATTTTTATTTAATATTTATTTAATTATAATTTTAATTAAAATAAGAGATTTTTAATTGTTATTTCTTATTTTGTCTCTATTTTAATTTAAAATAAATAAAGAATTTAATAAGTTCATAAACATTTAAAAGCATTTATTTTGTTAGGCCTTTAATTTAACTATTCTAATTTTTAATTAAAAAATTTTAAAACACTATAATGTTTATACTAGTGCTGTCAATCGATTAAAAAATGTAATCGAGTTAATCACAGTCATGGACTGTGATTAATCATGATTAATCGCACATTTAAAATACAAGGATTTACCTGTAAATGTGTTGAAATGAAATGCATGACAAACTAGTTTAAGGAAACAGAACCTTTCACACCTCCGCCAGGTATGAGACAGAATCCTTATTATTCTTTTATCATTATTCATTTGTTTTTATTCAGCCATTATCAGTCTTTATACTGGTAATAAAACGTTTACCAAGCCACATCGCTTCAATCCCAGTTTACATTTACCCAACTATTATCAAAAGTATTTCTAAATAAATACTACAAAACATTTTCTATTATTATGACAAAATACCCCATAGATTCTCTATACAGAATACAGAATCCAGTCTGATTGATTGCTTCAGTCTGTTCCTGTCTGTTGTGCTGCTGAGAGGTTTGCGATTGTAGCTCCGCTTTTTTATTGAATCTTTACCTTACTTTCACTCTCTGTTGTTTAAAGTGATAATATATAACTTAACTCCCACCATATTTCTGGTATTATCTATCAAACTAATCTAACTAATTTGATCGTTCGCTTTTAAAACCGCGAGTGCAGGGCGCGTGCAGCGCGTTAGCATTCGTTAGCCGGTTAGCTTGTTACTCGCGGTTCCATTCACGTTTCTATTCGCGCCTATTATTGTTTTCTTTTTTTCTCGCTCCGTTTTTATTTCTCTCTCGCTCCGTTTTTTCACAAGTTCATCAAACAACAGTGGTAAGTGGTAAGTTAAGTTGGTATCATTCATCAATCACGGTGAGTAATGGCTTCTCCTTCTCTTGTTGTTTGCACTTCATGCCACATGTACAGTTTATCTCTCTCTGTCGGCGACGAGGGATTCACATGTGATAAATGCAGGGAAATAGTTAGGCTGACAGAGAAGATTTTAGAACTAGAGACACGCATCCAAACTTTAGTTGAGGATAGTAAGAATGTGAGGGCTGTAGATACTGCTTTGGATGCGACTAGCTCAGGGACTCCTGTACATTGTTCGGTTCCGGTTGTGCCCGTGCAGCAGGGCAACTGGGTGACTGTAAGGCGGCATAGTCGCGGGTCAAAACACCGCTCTTCCGTTCCGATCAGAACATCAAACAGGTTCTCCCCACTCAGTGACGCACCCACTGAGAAACCTGATGAAAGTGCTCTAGTAATTGGCGATTCTATTGTACGGAACGTGAAAATAGAGACACCAGCCACCATAGTCCAATGTTTACCGGGAGCCAGAGCGCCTGACATCTTGGCAAATTTAAAAGTGCTGGCTAATGCTAAACGTAAATTCAGTAAGATTGTTATCCACGTCGGCGCTAATGATGTTCGACTTCGCCAGTCGGAGATCACTAAAAATAATGTTAAAGAGGTGTGTGAACTTGCAAGTACGATGTCAGACACTGTAATATGCTCTGGTCCCCTCCCTGCTTACCGTGGCGATGAGATTCATAGCAGACTGTCGTCACTCAATGGCTGGATGTCTAAGTGGTGCCCGCAGAATAACGTAAGTTTCATAGACAATTGGAAGAGTTTTTGGGGCAGACCTGACCTGTTGAAAAGAGATGGTGTTCATCCCTCCTGGGGTGGTGCCGCTCTTCTCTCTAGAAATATGGCACATAGTCTTAGAGTTCGTACTTGACTAACTAGGGCCCAGGTCAGGAAGCAGACAGACTGGCTAAAAACCGACCGTCTGCTAGCCACCTCACGCCACAGAAGTCAGTTAATTCTCAGCACATAGAGACTCCTTCACCTAGATATCACACTATAGAGACTGTGTCTGTTCCCCGTACTAGAAAATACAGAAAACGTCCAAACCAAAGTAATAGTAACAATTTAATTGATGTTCAACAAATAAAAAATGTTTACAATACAGAGAAACAATTGATAAAACTTGGCTTACTGAATATCCGGTCCCTTTCTACAAAAGCACTATTTGTAAATGATATGATCACTGACCATAAGCTAGATATGCTTTGTTTGACAGAAACATGGCTAAAACCAGATGAATACATTACTTTAAATGAGTCTACCCCCCAAGATTACTGCTATAAAAATGAGCCACGTCCAAAAGGTAAAGGGGGAGGTGTTGCTACAATTTATAGCAATATTCTCAGTATTTCTCAGAGGGCAGGCTTTAAGTATAACTCGTTTGAAGTTATGGTGCTGCGTATAACATTATCTAGAGAAACACGTGTTAGTGATAAATCCCCTGTGATGTTTGTATTGGCTACTGTGTACAGGCCACCAGGGCACCACACAGACTTTATTAAAGAATTTTCTGATTTTCTATCTGAGTTAGTACTGGCTGCAGATAAAGTCTTAATTGTTGGTGATTTTAATATCCATGTCGATAATGAAAAAGATGCATTAGGATCAGCATTCATAGACATTCTAAACTCTATTGGGGTTAGACAACATGTTTCAGGACCTACTCATTGTCGAAATCATACTCTAGATTTAATACTGTCACATGGAATTGATGTTAGTGGTGTTGAAATTCTGCAGCAAAGCGATGATATCTCAGATCATTATCTAGTCTTGTGTAATCTCCATATAGCTAAAACTGTAAATTCTACTCCTTGTTACAAGTATGGTAGAATCATCACTTCTACCACAAAAGACTGCTTTGTAAGTAATCTTCCTGATTTATCTCAATTCCTCAGCATATCCAACAGCGCGGAAAAACTTGATGATGTAACAGAAACTATGGACTCTCTCTTTTCTAGCACTTTAGATACAGTTGCTCCTTTACGCTTAAGGAAGATCAAAGAAAACAGTTTGACTCCGTGGTATAATGAGCACACTCGCACCCTAAAGAGAGCAGCCCGGAAAATGGAGCGCAGCTGGAGGAAAACAAAACTAGAGGTATTTCGTATAGCTTGGTGGGAAAGTACCCTATCCTACAGAAAAGCATTAAAAACGGCTAGATCTGATTACTTTTCGTCTCTTCTAGAAGAAAACAAACATAACCCCCGGTATTTATTCAATACAGTCACTAATTTAACGAAAAATAAAGCATCAACAGGTGTTGGCATATCCCAAGAGCACAGCTGTAATGACTTTATGAACTACTTTACTTCCAAGATCGATACTATCAGAGATAAAATTGTAACCATGCAGCCGTCAGCTACAGTATCGCATCAGATAGTGCACTATAGATCCCCTGAGGAACAATTCCACTCATTCTCTATTATAGGAGAGGAAGAATTGTATAAACTTGTTAAATCATCTAGACCAACAACATGTATTTTAGACCCTATTACATCTAAACTACTAAAAGAGCTGCTTCCAGAAGTCATAGATCCTCTTTTGGCTATTATTAATTCATCATTGTCATTAGGATATGTCCCCAAAACCTTCAAATTGGCTGTTATTAAGCCTTTCATTAAAAAACCACAACTTTACCCCAAAGATCTAGTTAATTACAGACCGATCTCAAATCTCCCTTTTCTGTCAAAGATACTAGAAAAGGTAGTATCCTCACAATTATATTTCTTCTTAGAGAAAAATGGTATCTGTGAGGAATTCCAGTCAGGATTTAGACCGTATCATAGTACTGAGACTGCTCTCATTAGAGTTACAAATGACCTGCTTCTATCATCTGATCATGGTTGTATCTCTTTATTAGTTCTACTGGATCTTAGCGCTGCGTTCGACACTATCGACCACAAAATTCTTTTGAATAGACTAGAAAACTTTGTTGGCATTAGTGGAAGTGCCTTAGCATGGTTCAAATCGTACTTATCTGACCGCCATCAGTTCGTAGCAGTAAATGAAGAGGTATCATATCGATCACAAGTGCAGTATGGAGTACCTCAAGGCTCAGTACTAGGGCCGTTACTTTTCACGCTTTACATGTTACCCTTGGGAGATATTATCAGGAGACATGGTGTTAGCTTTCACTGTTATGCTGATGATACTCAGCTCTATATTTCTTCACGGCCCAGTGAAACACACCAAATTGAGAAACTAACGGAATGTATAGTCGATATAAAAAACTGGATGACTAGTAACTTCTTACTGCTAAATTCTGAAAAAACAGAGGTGTTAATTATCGGACCTAAAAACCCCACATGTAATAACCTAGAACACTATCTAACACTTGACGGCTGCTCTGTCAATTCTTCTTCATCAGTTAGGAACCTAGGTGTGCTGTTTGACAGCAATCTTTCATTTGAAAGCCATGTTTCTAGTATCTGTAAAACTGCGTTTTTCCATCTTAAAAACATATCTAAATTGCGACCTATGCTCTCAACGTCAAATGCAGAAATGCTAATTCATGCGTTTATGACCTCAAGGTTAGACTATTGTAATGCTTTACTGGGTGGTTGTTCTGCACGCTTGATCAATAAACTACAGTTGGTCCAAAATGCAGCAGCTAGAGTCCTTACTAGAACCAGGAAGTATGACCATATTAGCCCGGTTCTGTCAACACTGCACTGGCTCCCTATCAAACATCGGATAGATTTTAAAATCTTGTTAATTACTTATAAAGCCCTGAATGGCTTAGCTCCTCAGTACTTGAGCGAGCTCTTATCACATTATAGTCCTCCACGTCTGCTGCGTTCTCAAAACTCTGGCCATTTGATAATACCTAGAATATCAAAATCGACTGCGGGCGGCAGATCCTTTTCCTATTTAGCGCCCAAACTCTGGAACAATCTACCTAACACTGTTCGGGAGGCAGACACACTCTGTCAGTTTAAATCTAGATTAAAGACACATTTCTTTAACCTGGCTTACACATAACACACTAATACACTTCTATTATTCAAATCCGTTAAAGGATTGTTAGGCTGCATTAATTAGATCAACCGGAACCGGGAACACTCCTCATAACACACGATGTACTCGTTACATCGTAAGAAGAATGGCATCTACGCTAATATTTGTCTGTTTCTTTATTATTCTGTTTCTCAGTCCGTGTCCAGATCAGATGGTGGATCGGCGCCGGGAGATGATGCCTGCGACCCTGATCGTCAGCGGAGGCCGGACACCTGGATGAGCCCCAGGGACATATCCCCAGTGAAGGCCTCGACTTAAATACAATAAAACTTAAAATTAAACAAAATAACTATAAATATAATAAAATACCTAATTACATAATACTATTATTGTTAGAAATTGCAACAATATAAAAATAGAAATATAATACATTTATACATTTAAAATTTAATTAAAACAATAAGTAAAAAAATAAATAATAATATCCTGGCCAGAGGAGAACTGGCCCCCCGACTGAGCCTGGTTTCTCCCAAGGTTTTTTTCTCCATTCTGTCACAGAGGGAGTTTTGGTTCCTTGCCGCTGTCGCCTCTGGCTTGCTCAGTTGGGGACACTTAATTTTTTACGATTAACGTCAATTTTATTTCATAGATACTATTTAAACTAAACTGAGCTAGACAATGACATCTCTGAATTCAATAATGAAATGCCTTTAACTGAAAATTGAGTGTTTAATCTTATTATTATACATTACTGACACTCTATCCTCCAATTGGATACTGTTAAGTGCTTTGACACAATCTGTATTGTTAAAAGCGCTATATAAATAAAGGTGACTTGACTTGACTTGACAAAATGCATTATGAAGAAGAATTGGACCTGTTCTGCAGGTGCATTAGAGCTAACATTAGCATCATGCTACATAAGACAATTTATGAGATTAATAGTACACTTTTACTCAGAACTCACTCTAAACCACCATCGAGTGTTTGTAATAACTTCCTTTTACGATCACATGTAGAATTTGGTGTTTACTGTTGTTAAAATATGCTATTTATAGCCTTTTATATCGCTGCACAAATTAGCATTTCAGATGTACACATTCATCTCAAGAAAATCACATACAAACCATATCCTATCGTAATCGTGTGTTTATTATGTTATATAATCTATAGTGGCTGTTGTCATGTTTATTTCTGCTGTGTTGTATGCTCTGGCTGAAACTCACGTTGTTTGTGATGTTACAGCCGCCTCTCCGTTCTTAAGTTGCCAGGGATACATTCCAACTATGATACACATTAGTAAAAGGATCTATTTTAATTTTCATTTGTCTATATACACTTTGGGCGGCCGCGGTACATTATAAAAATAGCCCAAAAAAAAACGCAACCCGCGGCTCTGTAATATTTCCCGCGACTGTATTTTCAAAATAGCCCACTTGTGTCGTTACCCTGGCAACACTGGTTCACTGTAACCTCATCACACAATGATAGATAACCTTCCGCGCTGCGATGACGGGAAGAAATTGGGGTCAAGCATTATCACGATTAATTAGCGTTAAAAAAATATTAACGCGTTAAAAATTTTAGATTAATCGCATGCGTTAACGCGTTAACGTTGACACCCCTAGTTTATACCAAACGATATGCATTGGAATATTTTTGTATAAAATCCACCGAACTCCAAACCCAGATGCATAAAGGTTCATAAACAGCACTGAAATATTTGTGGCATAATCTAGAGAATTTATATGTTCATAAATATTCATAAAATGCAAAGTCCTGGTGTTAAAATATTATTGGATGAGCCACATTATGTAAAACAGCCAATTTAAAACAGCTGATATAAGATAAAAATATCTGATGTAATAAAAAAAAAATAGCCGAGAAAGCCCATTAAATACTAAGAAATATTTATTGGGATTTTATTTATTTATTGTGATTATTGTTAATTTATATTTGACAGTTGGTAAAAAATAATATTTCACTGTTTATTAAAAAAATTTAGTGTCTTTTACTGTTGCAGTCTTTTTCAAAAACAAATCAGTCACTTGAGGTTGTGCATTACAGTGATTTACCACGGTTAAAAGTGCTTAACCTGAACTAAAAACTTTTAAAACCTCTTACTGTGGTGAAGGCTGCGAGTGGCTTTAATCTGCACCGTCTATCAGTGCTTTAAACGGATATAAAACACGTCTGTCACTAATGCTGTGACAAATAAAAACACAGATCTGTGAATTTCTAGACTCTCGTGATTCAAAATCCTGATTTGTTCTCAATCTGTTGTGTGCAGAATCTTCAGCCGCACACAAGTGCAGCAATATGAGGCACAGGAGCGAGCGATGAGCGGCTGCTGGGCTCGGCCAGGCATGATGCCATCAGCTGCAGCTTCACGTTGGCACGGCTCCTTCGCCCTTGCCCTTGCCCTGTCGATGCCAGCCGAAGGCACAGGGTGGCACCTTGGCCGAGCTGCCCAATGGTCCAGCTAATCATATGCATCTCTGTAGGGCAGATCAGGCCACCCTGAGAGACGCCAGCAGACAGAAGAGCAGATATTACAAACACTCCAAATATGACACCGTTTGGAGGGGAAGGAAGAGCGAATGACCTCCTAAAGCTCAATTCTGTTCCATTCTGTTCATATTCTTTGGCCTTTTGTTTAGTTTGTGTTGTTGGTCAAGTCAAAAGACCTGAGTGTGGATGTTCTTACAAACACTAAAACACCATAGTAACCACCCAAAAACACCCCAGCAACCACACAGAAACCATCTAAAACAAACACCATAGCAACCACCCAAAACACCCTAGCAACCACCTAGAAACCATCTAAAACAAACACCATAGCAACCACCAAAAAAACCCTAGCAACCACCCAAAAACACCCCAGCAACCACCTTGAAACCATATAAAACAAACACCATAGCAACCACCCAAAAACACCCCAGCAACCACCTAGAAACCATCTAAAACAAACACCATAGCAACCACCCAAAACACCCCAGCAACCACCTATAAATCATCTAAAATAAACACTATATCAACTACCCAAAACACCCTAGCAATCACCTAGAAACCATCTAAAACAAACACCATAGCAACCACCAAAAACACACTAGCAACCGCCTATAAACCATATAAAACAAACACCATAGCAACCACCTAGAAACCTTCTAAAACAAACACAATAGCAACCACCAAAAAACCCTAGCAACCACCCAAAAACACCCCAGCAACCACCTTGAAACCATATAAAACAAACACCATAGCAACCACCCAAAACACCCTAGCAACCACCCAAAAACACCCCAGCAACCACCTAGAAACCATCTAAAACAAACACCATAGCAACCACCCAAAACACCCCAGCAACCACCTAGAAACCATCTAAAACAAACACTATAGCAATCACCAAAAACACTCCAGAAACCACCTACAAACAATCTAAAATAAACACTATATCAACTACTCAAAACACCATAGCAACCAGCCAAAAACACATTAGCACCCACCTACAAACCATATAAAACAAACACCATAGCAACCACCTAGAAAGCATCTAAAACAAACACCATAGCAATCACCCAAAACACCCTAGTAACCACCTAGAAACCATCTAAAACAAACACCACAGCAACTACCCCAAACACTCTAGCAACCACCTAGAAACCATCTAAAACAAACACCGAAACACCATAGCAACCACCTAGAAACCACCTAAAACAAACAACATTGCAGACACCAAAACATAAAAGCAACCACTATACCCTGGTAACTACCCAAAACACCCCAGTAACCACTCTACAATGGTAACTACCCAAAACACTCTAACAACTACCCAAATTGCTGTAGGAACCACCCAAAACACTGAAACAACCACCTTAAACACCCTAGCAACCACTTAAAACACCCTTGCAACCACCTAAAATATTGTAGCAACACCCTAGCAACCAGTTTGAAGCCACCCAAAACACTCTAGCAACCCAAATCATCATATTAACCACCCAGAATATCATAGCTGCTCAAAACACTATAGCAATCACACTAAACTCCCTAGAAACCACCAAAAACATCCTAGCAACACCCTAGCAATGACCTTGATCATCACAGTAACCACCCAAAATTCTAGTAAGCAATCACAATAACAACCACCCAAATCAACTTAGCGACCGCCCATAATATCATAGTAACCGCCCAAAATATCCTAGCAACACCCTAGCTCTGGATAAAATAATTGCAATTGTTTAAAATAGAATAATACCTGAAATAAATAAATATCCAAACACCCGACAAACGACCCTAGCAACATCCTAGCAACACTCTGGCAATGACCTAAATTTTCATAGGAACCACCCAACACCTTAGCAACCACAATAACCTAGTAATCACCCAAAACAATTTAGCAACCACCCAGAATGTCCTAGTAACCACCCAAAACATCCTAGCAACACCCTAGCAACCACCTAAAACACCCTAGTGTAGAAGCAGTTGAAGCTGCTATCGTTGCGTCTCTCAGAGCTGCTAAATGCCACATTAGCCATGTGAAGTGGGGTCAAAGGTCAGCAGCTCTGCAGTCCTGGGGTTAAAGTTCATGAACAGACACTTTTCAGTTGTAGTCTTGGGTTTGAGCGCCTGTAGTCTGTATGACAATCAGTTTTACATAGAAACAATAGACGTTTATGGAAGAGCTGAGTAAACGTGTGTGAGTGTGACAGAGTGTGAATGTGTGTGTGAGTGTGACAGAGAGTGTGTGTGTGTGTGTGTGTGTGTGTGTGTTTGAGAGAGTGTGTGTGTGTGTGTGAGTGTGAGAGTGTGAATGTGTGTGTGTGAGAGAGAGAGAGTGTGTGTGTGTGTGTGTGTGTGTGTGCGTGTGCGAGAGAGAGAGAGAGAGAGAGAGAGTGTATGTGTGAGTGTGTGTGTGTGTTACAGGTGGACGTTCAGATGAAGCATCTGTTGTCTGTACAGATGAGTGACCCACAGCGGGACAGACACACCTTACACAGGAGGTGTGTGTGTGTGTGTGTGTGTGTGTGTGTGTGTGTGTGTGTGTGTGTGTGTGTTGTAACCTTGTGTCTCTCAATGTCAAGTGCGTTCAGATTGATGTTCACCTTCACTGGTCTGAGGTCATGTGATCAGTCTGTCTATGTGTTTTAATCTCTCTCTCTCTCTCTCTCGTCTGATAGAGGAAGAGGAAACTGTAGGCTGGAAGAAAGGAAATTGAGGAATGTAGAGCACATGCGACACTTTGGCTGTGAGCCATACTTGTCCTGTCTGTCTGTGTCTCTGTCCGTCTCACTCTCTGACTGTAAACTCTCATCCCGTCTGATCCGTCTAACCTTTCCTCGAGCTGCTGGGAGAGCCGTGATGCTGCGGTCCTGATGCTGTGACATGAAGGCTCCTCGAAGGCTCATTGTGATCACACTCACCTGTGTGTGTGAGACGCAGAGACAAGAAACAACGAGATCAGATCTGCTGCGGTGGTCTGTGGTGTTTTCACAGCTAAACACACATTTTCATGCACACGCTAAATATTGACAGTAATACATCCAGCTGTAAATCTACCGCTGGCTCTGGATAAGATAAGATAAGATAAGATAAGATAAGATAAGATAAGATAAGATAAGATAAGAAAATATTTAAATAAATTACATATACATACATTAAAATAAAAAAATGGAAATTAAAATAAGAATAACTTGTTTTAATCATTTAAATAAATTTATTTTTTAATTAATTAAACGGAAGAAAATGAAAAATAAAATTGTTTGCAAAAGAAAACAGAAATAAAAATAAAATAAAACAAACCAAATAATATTAAAATAAAACACTACTTATTTTAATTAATAAAGTAATATATTTTTAATAATTTAAATAAACAAATAACTTATTTTAATTATTCAAATAAATAAATAAATAATTAAAATGGAAAAAAATAAGCGTGTGTACTTAGGAACTGTGTTTTGCTTTTGTGAATTGTAGGGCTGCACAATTTTTTGTATTTTACTCTTGATCACGTTTTCTTCTCTCAATGAATTAACAGAAAAATCACTTATTTCAATAAATAAATAAATAAAAAAAATGCTTTAATGACAAACTGAACTGAAATAAATAATATATAAATATAATAAAACAAAAATTAAATAAATAAATAAATTGTATGTTTTACCAAAAGAAACTGAAATACATAAAAAAAATAAAAGTAAAAATAATAAAATAAAAATAAACAAATAAATAAAAATAATTTTAAAATAATGATGAAATAAAACAAATTTATTTTAATAAATAAATAAATACATACATAAATTAATACAAGTTTGCCGAAGAGAACTGACATAAATACATATGAATAAATAAACAAATAAATAAATAATTGTGTTATTTATAAATCATTACTTGTATAATAAATAAATTTATAAAATAAAATAAATAATAATAAAATGAAAAAATAAAATAAAACTGTACTTTGTGTTTGCCACAGCAGAACAGAATAAAACAAAAAGAATACCTATATTTCATAAAGCTCAGCTCCAAAAGTGAACAGCAGAGTTTGGTGTGAGCGTGAGTGTGAGTGTGAGTGTGTGACGGGTCACCGAGCCGCTGGTTTGCTCATCTGGAGCTAAAGAGCAGAAAGCGGCACTCGTGACATCAGCCAATCACAGCTAAACGTCCCCCTGAGGTCCTGAGAGACGGACCCCCACCCCCCCAAACATGAACTTGTGCCCCCTGCCCCAGATTTGACCCCTGTCTCTCTCTCTCTCTCACACACACACGCACGCATGGCCTCTTCTGCTCAGCCGTCCCTTTGGAGTGAGAAAATAAGACACCGTATCTATTAACACATCCGTCTGAGAGCGTTTGCGGAAAAAACGCCGACCGGACGGATGTGATGGTGGACGGAGAGGTGAGAGAGTCAGTCACCGCGGTAACAAGCCGCATCTCTGTTCAAACATGTGGAGGTGAAAATCTCACACACACTCATATCACACATCGATCGCTGCGATTGATCCAAACACACACGCTGATCAATAGAGAGGAATCTGTCTGGGCATGTGGACCAGAACAAAGGAAGAGTGTGTGTGTGTGTGTGTGTGTGTGTGCGTTTTTGTGACAAATAAGGACATAAATTTGTATAATGACACAGGCATGACATAGGTATTACAAGGTGAAGGTAACTTTTCAGGACATTGCCCCATGTCCCCACTTTTCAAAACGCTTATAAATCATACAGAGTGAGTTTTTTGTGGGAAAGTAGAAATGCACAGTCTCCTGTGAGGGCTAAGTTTAGGTGTAGGGTTGGTGTAGGGCAATAGCACATACAGTTTGTACAGGATAAAAACCATTACGCCTATGGGATGTCCCCACTTTTCACAAAAACAAACGTGTGTGTGTTCGTGTGTGTGTGAAGAACTCAAAACTAATACCTCACATCTCAAACCATCCACTGACACATTAGCAATTGTGAATATTGTTGTGTTTTTGTGTGTTTGTGTCTGGTGCGCGGGAAATAATTGGGCTGGTTTTGGGCAGCTTCTAACGCTGGACGTGTTTCTGTAACGAGTTGAACTCGTTATCATGGTGAACCTTAATTACTGTGCTCTTACAGCATCTGAAGGCTGCGTGTGACTGTCTGTGCCCACACACACACACACACACACACACACACACACAAGATGTGCTTTTTTGCAGCACACAATTACACAATGTGAAATTTGATAGGAATTAACTGAAAAAATCCTCCCTGAATAGATTTGAAACACACACCCAGCACAGACTTTGTATTTATTAGCATTTAGATTTTATATTCTGGACTATGAGGTGAAAATACATTGTGAGATATAAAAAATAAAAAAAGTACTTGCATGTTTCACAATGTGAAAAAACAACAGTTGCAAGATATAAACGTGGGATATAAATTCACAATTTTAAGAAGAAAAGAATTGTGAGATTTAGAATTTTGTTTACAAAAGTATTGACATCTCACAATTCTGAGTTTAGATCTAACTTTTTCACAGAATTGCAAGAAATAAGTTTGAATTGTAAGGTAAAAAGTCACAAATACCTTTATTTATTCATTCATTTTTTATCCTGTTGCAAAAACAGGCTTCTACAGTTTTGACTCCAAAATAAATAAATAAATAAATAAAATAAATAAACATTTACTATATTTATCATTCTACTTTTTTCATGGGGGAAAAATCAGATCTAATCATTTTTTAAAGAGAAACCACTATTGTTCTTGGCAAAAATCACAAGGAAATTGACTGTAAATAATGTGATGCAATGACACACTCTTAAAAATAAAGGGTCTTCATTGGCATCGATGGTTCTATGAAGAACCTTTAACATCCATGGAATCATTGGCTCTTTAAATTATTAAAATGTTCTTCACACTAAGAAAACAACAGTTCTTTTTAACAAGTGTTCAACAAAAGGCTCTTTAGGGCCTTTATTTTAAAGAGTGTATTCTCTTTGTCATTTCTGCATTTAAAACTTCCACTTCTATCAAACCTCTACAATTAATCCAAAATGCCGCTGCACAATTAATTTTTAATGAGCTGAAAAGAACGCAAGTCACACCTCCGTTTATCAATTTGCACTGGCTACCAATAGCTGCTCGCATAAAATTCAAGGCATTAATGTTTGCCTACAAAACCACCTCTGGCTCTGCACCCCTTTACCTAAATTCAGTACTTCAGACCTATGTGCCTCTAGAAGCTTACGTTCTGCAAGTGAACATCGCTTTATTGTTCATCCCAAAGAGGCACAAAATCACTTTCACAGACTTTTTCATTCACTGTTCCCACCTGGTGGAATGACCTGCTTAACTCAATCCCATCTTCAAGAAACGGCTAAAAACACATCTCTTCCATCTTTATTTGACCCTCTAACTCTAGCACTTTCTACTCTATTTTAATTCTACTTTATCTATTTATCTTCTTTAAAAAAAAAAATAAAAAAAAAAACTAACACTAGACTTCTATTTTTTCTATTCTATCTACTTGTTTTTCTTTGTGTGTGTGTGTGTGTGTGTGTGTGTATAAAAATACCTTGCTCTGTGTACTGCGTTAGGCTAACTGAGACTTGTCATTTGCACTTACATATTGTTGTTCTTTTGTTAGTTTTGATTGCTTCTATTGTCTTCATTTGTAAGTCGCTTTGGATAAAAGCATCTGCTAAATGACTAAATGTAAATGTAAACGTAAAACACTAACATTCAACCTTAAAACATTCTGAATGTTCAAGGGTTGAAAAAACATGTTATGAAAGAGAAATATCTTAAACTGGTAATATTTTTCCAATAATAATGTGTGATTTATGACAAAAGTAATATGAATAAATGATATTTACTCATATTGCAAGTATAAGTAATTTCTAAAACTCTAGTGACAGGTCTGAAATAATGGATTTAGGATTTGACCTAGAGGTAGTTGAAGAATCTTGGCAGAAGCTTGGCAATAATATTTTATGAAGCAACCATTGTGGACAAAACCTGTGGAAAACCTGAATATTGAGGGATTTGTCTCTATGGTGGTTTGTCAGTGTTTATGGGGATTAAATTTCAGATAATTTGATTAAGAAGTGGGAATAAAAAGGCTTTTTAAAAGTTGCAATGCAACATTAAACCTCAAATGCTTGCAATGCCAAGGTCACGGGTTTGATTCTCAGGAAATGCATCAAACTAAAATCTTGAATGCAATGAAAGTCACTTTGCATTAAAGCATCTGCCAAATGCATGAATGTAAAATGTTAAAATGAACTGAAAAGCTGTCACTTCCTCAGAATGACCCAGTTACTAAAATACCGCTGATAATTATGCATCAAGATGAATTCATGCACAGATTGCAAAGATCATCTTCAAAAACAGAAAAGCTTGAGATGTCACAGACGTAGTTGCACGTTCTGTAAGTCGGTGTGATTTTTGTGCAGCGGAGGCTTGATTTCTCAATAGAAAGTTAATTAATAAGACTAACGAGGCTGTCTAAACATGTCTCTGGCTCTCTGGTGTCGAGCGCAGAACTCTAAAACATGCAAACGCATGACACATATAGAGCGCCGCTACATTTCCATGATGCATTTATGCATACACAGACTTCCCCCTTTGAGAATTCATTACCATGCACACACACACATGCACACACACACTCGTTACCCGGAATATCACACACGACATTTACAGGTGTTAAAAGATACATATTAAAAATACAGCGCGAAATTCCTCTGATAAGAGAGTGTCTTCCAACTCGCCTGCTCTGAACGACAGGGAGAGAGAGAATTCTCTGCGCGAGTCGTCTGGATTTTTGGCCGTGTTTGTTAAAACGAGTTGAGTCTTAAGAGAAAGTGCTAAAATATACAGTGAGAGAAAGTGAGAGGAGTGATCTGGGGGGGGGAGAGAGAGAGAGAGAGAGAGAGAGAGAGAGAGAGAGAGACAGAGAGAGAGAGAGAGAGAGAGAGAAGCGCACAAACATGAGATCAGGCCGCTCAGGACCAGCTGATCGACGTCCAGAGAACGTTTGCACAACCTCTGCACAACAAAACAACTGCAGCACACGCCGGCTGCTGTCAGGGGCTTTAAATATAGTCTGAGAGACATTATTTGTCTTCAGAAGTGACTTTAATCTGACCAACCTTTGGGTCTGATAAATGACAG
The DNA here is from genome assembly GCA_039654775.1 of Spinibarbus caldwelli. NCBI lineage: Eukaryota > Metazoa > Chordata > Actinopteri > Cypriniformes > Cyprinidae > Spinibarbus > Spinibarbus caldwelli. The sequence continues at coordinate 2,382,742 of CM077244.1, read as the reverse complement.
AATATTTAATTTATATGTTTCCAAAGGTAAAAATGATGAAATGATTAAGTAAAGTTATGATAATAATAATAATAATAATAATAATAATAAAATAATAAGAATAATAATTAACAAAAAAAGTTTATTTATATATATATATATATATATATATATATAAATTATTATATATCAATATTCAAATATTATATTATATAACAGATATTATATATATAATATATATTAAAAATATATGTATATATTTTGTCCTCGTTTGTAAGTCGCATTGGATAAAAGTGTCTGCCAAATGATTAAATGTAAATGTAAATATGTGCTATTTACATGACTAAATAAATGTGTGTGTGTAAAAAAAAATGATAAATAATTAAATAAATATGTTCTATTATAGTTTGTGTAAATAACTTCACATAAAAACAATTAAAATCTATGATATGTGCTTGTTTATATAACCAAATAAATGTATGTGTAAAACAAACAAATAAATAAATAAATAAATAAAGTTAGTTTGGGTCAGTTTAGTCAACTTTACATAAAAACAATTGAAGTCTACAATATGTGGTTATAACTAAAATGTATGTGCAAAAATAAATAAATAAATAAATGAATAAATAAATATAAATTAATTTAGTTTTCATCTATACTAGTCAGTGTAAATAACTTTTTTATTTATTTGTTTATTTGTTTGCTTAATCAGGGACAATATACATTAATAACACATGAAAAAAAAAAATTGTACAATGTGCCTAATTTAGCCCAAATCTGCTCATTTTCATCTGCAGACCCTAGCTGTTTCTATTTATCAACTATGCCCATGAACTATTTATTTTTTATTTCTCCTAAAGAATTTTAGCTTATAATTTCCATTAAGTTTCATTGCGGATCAAACATCTTCACAGCATTTGTGACTGAGCGGAGTTTTGCGGCCTAATTCCCATGCAGGACTGTCATTCGCCAAAACGACCTCATCAATACCAACAGAACTAAAGCAATCAATTATTTCGCAATCCTCTTTAAAGCCCCATCAACCCGCCATGTTCTCCTCCACCTCCTCAATCAGGCCTTCATTAATTTTCCACCTCCAGTCTTTCTGCTCGGCCCAGTTTTCCTTCAGCGAACTAATGGAGCAGAAAAGCAAACAGAAAGCACAACAAATGCTGAATAGAAAGAGGCACCGCTGGGCCGCTCTCTGCACATTCAATGCTCTGTTCTCTGAGGATCCGCGCCTCTCTTTAACCTTCTCCATCCCTCTCTTGTGCTCGGCCCTCACCCTCATGTTATCTACAGGGGCCCAGAGGCTATGCTAATTAATGGCCCCGCTCTCGGGCCCCTGAACCAGTCCGAGATCCAGTGTAATGAACGGATTAAGTGGCTGTATTAAGACCTATTTAACCTCCAGCACTTGCCCTGTTTCAATACGTATTAAAGAGCTCTTTAAAGCAAGTGGCGGTCTCAATTAAGACACACAAAGGCTAACATGCAGAAAGCATTGTGGGGGTGGGGGGGATGGGGTGGTTAGCATCTGCCCAGAGAGAGCGAGGGGGAGAGAGAGAGAGAGAGAGAGAGAGAGAGAGAGAGAGAGAGAGCGAGAGCGAGAGCGAGAGCGAGAGAGAGAGAGAGAGAGAGAGAGAGAGAGATGTGCTGCGGCCTGCGGTGATGACATCAGCAAACAAGGGTCAGAAACAACCTGCAAGCGTTTGCATGTGAATGCATGACTGCATAAGGATCTTCATGACTAACCTCATCAATACTAGTTGAGTCAAGCCACTTAATCACTTTAATTCGATGACAATTTAGGGAAACACTTTACAGTAAGGTCTCATTTGTTTACATGAATGCAACTAACATCAACTAAAAATGAGCAACTTTGCAGCATTATTAAACTTTGCTGAGGTTAGTTAATAATGTTCATGTTAGTTCACAAATACAATTGTTTATTTTAAAATGCACTGGTAAATGTTGAAATTTAATTGACATAAAGCTTAATGCATGCTGTAGTTGTTAGTTCATGGTAACAAATTAACTTAACTGAGGCCTAGTCAGTTCTAATACTAGTACTAAAACAAGTAATAATGAGAAAAGACAATCTTTTTAAAGAATTTTATGCTTACTGTCATTGTACAAATACAGCAAGTTCAGTTAAAACTACAATATGTGCTCCAATACTAGTCAGTACTAAGACTAGTACTAATGATAAAGGCAGTCTGTGATCTTCATCCATAACCTGATTTTTACTAGTGCATGTGCATATTGTCATTGTACAAATAAGATTAATAAGATTAGTTAACACTATAAAAGATGAGCTTAGTTCAATACTAGTTAGTTTTACTACTAGTACAAGCCAAAAAAAAAAAAAAAACTACCTCAGATATTTATACACATAATGTGATCTCAACTAGTAAAGTCAAGACAGATGCTTATTGTCGTTGCACAAATACAATAAGATTAGTTAAACCAAAAAGATTAGTTCTAATGTGAGTTAACAATACTAGTCAGTTCTGATACTAGTACTAAAACTAGAAATAATGACATAGATGATCTGCGGTCTTTATGCATAATTTGATCTTTACTAGTCAAGTCAAGACAGATGTCTGACAAGCTCTAATACTAGTTAGTTCTACTACTAGTACAAATGAGAAAAATGGTCTCAGATCTTTATAAATAATGGGATCTTAACTAGTCGTCAGTAAACGAAGGTCAGAAACAATCTGCATGCGTTTGCATGTGAATGCATGGCTGCATGAAGATCTTCATGACTAACCTTGTTGTTAGCAATCTTCAATATTTCTCCATAATCTGATCTTTACTAGTGAACTGCAGACAATTGCATATTGCCATTGTACAAATAAGACTAGTTAACACAATGAGATTAGCTCTAATACAAGCTCCAATACTGGTTAGTTTTACTACTAATACAAATAAAAAACGACCACAGATCTTTATACATAATGTAATCTCAACTGGTCATCAGCAAACTAGTCAAGTCAAAACAGATGCTTATTGTCATTGCGCAAATACAACAAGATTATTTAAAACTACAAGATTAATGCTAGTACAAATTCCAATACTAGTCAGTTCTAATACTAGTACTAAAACTAGTACTAATAATGAGAAAGACCATCTAGAATATTTATAGATAATTTGATACTTTACTAGTAAAGTCAATGCTTATGGTGATAAGACATACAGTAGATGCTTATTGTGATTGTACTAACACAGAAAGATTAGTTAAAACAACAAGACTTCTAAAGACTGCTTCTAAAACAACAAGTTCTAATACTAGTACTAATGAAAAGGGCAATCTCAGATCTTCATACATAATCTGATCTTTACTATTAAAAACATGGCTTATTGTCACTGTACAAATACAGACAAGATTAGTTAGACATTACTAGTTAGTTCTCATACTAGTAATGACAAAGACAACAGATTTTCATACACAATTTGATCTTCACTAGTAAATTCAGAACAGATGCTTATTGTCATTGTACAAATACAAGAAGACTAGTTAAAACAACAAGACGCAAGCTCCAAATACTAGTTATCTCTAATATTAGTGCCAGTGACAAAAGAAAATCTGGGATCTTTATACATAATTTGATCTTTACTAGTAAAGCCAAGTCAGATACTTATTGTCATTGTAGAAATACAACAAGATTAGGTCCAATATGAGCACCAGTACTAGTTAGTTCTAATACTAGTATCAGTGACAAAGAAATTCTGGGATCTTTTTATGTACTGTAATTTGATCTTTACTAGTAAATTTAAGGCAGATGAATATTGTCATTGTACAAATACAACAAGATTAGTTAAAACAATGATTTTAGTTCTAATATGAGATTCGATACTAGTCAGTTGTATTACTAATACTAATGAGAAAGACAATCTAATATTTACGATGCTTATTGTCATTGCACAGATACATGTTAAAAGAATAAGATATACTGTAAGCTCCAATACTAGTCAGTTCTAGTACTAGAACTAAAACTAGTAATAATGACAAAGAAAATCTGGGATGTTTACTAGTTAATTCAAGATCGATGCATGCTGTCACTGTACATATATGATAAGATTAGTTAAAACAATGAAAGTAATTCTAATATAAGCTCCAATACCAGTACTAGTTCTAACTCATGAAACGGGTGTTTGTGGTTCATTTCTTTAGTTGTGTTGTAACTGAAGTTGAATTGTCTTTCAGTAAAGCTTTAAAATGACAGTGTTTCACAGACGTCCATATGCATGTTTTACACACACACACACACACACACACACACACACACACATAGTGAAATCTATTTTCTAAGTTGATCTCTCGAGATGCTGCAAAGCGCAAAAAAGGTGTCATGCCAGATCCCCTACCGAACAATACTTCCATTGTTCACTTCAGTAAAGCAAGCTGTCACTGAGGCACGCTTCCCTCTTGTCTCTTTCTGTCGCCCACCATTCGTTTGTTGGTGAGGCGATGTGGGCCCAATGTGGCCCCAGTGGGGGGCCAGAAACGTTGCGCGTGGCGGCGCCCTAAATTTAGACATCTCTGCAAAGTCAGTGACGGGCTTTTTTGAGCAGGTCGACGCGCACCACAGTAACGGCCCTCACAAATTCACACGCAAATGAACGATGATCACTGACCGGTAACGTCGGCGTTCGAGGACGTTCCTCTGCCCCGCTAAATGAGATTATATTAAGCACTTATTATAATTCTCCCTCTTTTCTCTGTTCATTTAACAATAGGCCTGTTTCACACGTAGAGCAGAGGGCTGGAAAGTGTTAATGAGCCCGCGGATCTCAGGACGAGACACTCGCGCACACACAAACGCTAATCCCTATCATTACGCGAAAACCTTTTCGTCTTTAACGAGAGACCTCAGAGAGAGTGGCACTGGCCACAAACACACTTAACCCGTATTTTCAGTGTTCGGAAAAACAAGCGGCATGTGTGAAGTAAACAGAGAAGTCACGTTAAAAACAAGTGCATCAGTCGGCGAAGAGTCGCTACAGTCGCGACCGGGAAACACTACTATAGGTAAACACTCAGATAAGACTCTGAATCTGTCACGCTTCAGACGTGAATTTGAGTAGTGCGGTGAACGAAAGTGAGCGAGTAGCCCGTTTACTGCTAATGGATTTCTGTGATGCCAAGATGAATTCTGACACCTCGAGTCGCAAAAATACCTCCTCCATCATAAGGTATTACCATACAGCAGAATCAGGATTACATTCTTTGGCAATATTCTGCATTTTTATATATATATATATATATATATATATTAATAAAAATGTAATTATTTAAACCACATATATCCACACCGTTTGCACAAAGCACAATGCAAAACAATTAATGACATGACATTTACTGATGCTCTTCAATCGGCAGCGCTAAACCCGGCAGCGTATATACTTACTTGCTGGCAACCCGCCAAAATACAGGCATGCTGAATTTAAGCCTGAAAATTATGAAAACGGTAAATATTAGCATTTTATTTTAAAGTTTACTATAATATAATTGTATTTTTATTTAATTCTCCATTTTTATTTAAAATATAATAATAATACACTCAATATTACACATTGATATTAATATAATAATATTACACTTTTATTATATATATATATATATATATATATATATATATATATATATATATATATATATATATATATATATATATATGGCTGTTTTAAATAAAAACATTTAATTTTTTCCAGTGAATATAACAGATAGCATGTTAAGAACAAGCAACAGTCGGCAAAGATTCACTACAGTCGCACTTCCTCATGAACAGGAAGTGTCGAATTGCAATCGGAAACACTCCAGTAAGACACTATCTCTCTCACACTTCTAGTCATGCAATGAATGAAAACGAGCATGTAGTCCGTTTACGCTAATGGATTTCTCCAATGCTGAGATGAATTCTGACACCTTGAGTCGCAAAAATACCTCCCCCATCATAAAGTATTACCACACAGCGCACAAAACCCTAAAAAACAGCTTTAAAGTCTCTGCTGCAGTTGAGTTAATTAAGCTAACACTGAGCTGGAGCCATGATTCCTGTCAGAAATCACCAAATGCAAACCTCCCCACTGGCCGAATCTTAAACCGAACACCATGAGACCCATCAGACTCCATTAGACTCTAGCACGCTAGCATTTTAGCGCTAGCCCCAGGCCTGTGGGAGGGAAGGGCTTGTGCGGATGATTGACAGCTGACAGTAGGGAAAGTGAGTTGCAGTACAAGGCTCACGCTTGAGAAGAGGTTAACCACAGATGGGAGGTGACGTGGAGACACACGCCGCAAGATTTGCGTTGCTCTCTTCATTACACACTCCAGTGATACTGTCACTCATGCTAGCAATCACAAGAAGCAAGGACTGCAGGGAGGAGGCCGCGTTCGGTACGGGACACCGAACCACGTGCTGCTGTGGGGTGATCGAGTCAAGACTATCACAGGTTTGCAGAGAAATTAAACAACAGATTGATGGGATGGGATGGGATGGGGTGGGATGGATGGGATGGATGGATGGATGGATGTTGAAATGATGGATAGAAGGTTTGATAGAGATGGATTGATGGATGGATGGATGGGATGATAGAGATGGATGTGTGAATACTGAAAGATGGATGGATGGCGGATAGATGGATGGGTGAAGGATGCAATGATGGATGAATGGAGGAATGATGGAATGATGGATGGATGGTTTGATAGAGATGGATGGATTAATGGATGGGATGATAGAGATGGATGGGTGAGTACTGAATGATGGATGGATGAATGGATGGGTGGGTGGTTGAATGAAGAAATGATGGATGGATGATGGAACACTGGATGGATGGATGGATGGATGATAGAACAATAGATTGGATGGATGAATGATGGATGGATGGATGGATGGATGGATGGATGATAGAGATGGATGGGTGGATGGATGGGTGAGTACTGAATGATGGATGGATGAATGGAAGGGTGGGTGGTTGAATGAAGGAATGATGGATGGATGGATGGATGGAAGGATTTCATTTCATTCATTTCACTTTATTTATAGAGCACTTTACAACTGCACCTGCAGACCAAAGTGCTGAACAATCAAGAAACAGTCATTAAAACACAAAACATAAGACAACACACATTCAACTAACAGCAAAAACTATGGATGGATGGATGATGGAACAATAGACTGTTGGATGGATGAATGATAGAATGATGGATGGATAGATGTATAGATGGATGATAGGGATGGATGGGTGGATGGACAGATGATGGAACAATGGATGATGGGACAACGGATGGATGAATGTATAGATGGATGATGGATGTATAAATGATGGGACAATGGGAATAAATGAATAAATAAATGTTTTTTTGGAGGGTCTCTCTGGGGAGATCAAGGAGGAGATTCTGTCTCGTGATCTGCCAACCCATTTGGACCAACTGGTAGAGCTGGCCATTCATCTCAACAAGCACTTTGAGTTGCGATGCCGCACCCGCAACCCCATGCCCGAGCTACGGGCGGTCCCACCCATTGTCTCTTCTCCCGCGGTGGCCTCACCAGATCCTGAACCCACGCAGTTCTTCGCATCTCCGCTCCTGAACGTCAGCGCCGCATCGTGGGGGGACTCTGCATGTATTGTGGCGCACAGGGGCATTTCGCCGCGTGGTGTCCAGTAAAAGAGAGGGCTCGCCAGTAGACCGGGGAGTACTGGCGAGCGTGACTACCTTTTCCCTATCTCACAACGCTCGTACCTCCCTCGCTGCCCTCCTGCGCTGTAGTGGCTCTACCTTTTCCTACACAGCTCTGGTTGACTCGGGGGCCGAAGGGAATTTAATGGATGAGAACTTGGTACTCGATCACGGCATTCCTGTTCAGGAGTTAAGTGACCCACCTACTATCTATGCCCTGGATGGTCGCATCCTTTCCAAGATTCTTTGTGCCACCGTTCCGGTGAGTCTCACCATTTCTGGCAAACACCAAGAGACAATTTCCTTTTTTATTATTTGTTCCCCCCTTACGCCTATCGTTTTGGGGCACCCCTGGTTAACTCAGCATAACCCTCAGTTTAACTGGGTAGAAGGGACCATCTTGTCTTGGGGCTTGTCTTGTCATGTAAAGTGTCTTGTCTCAGTTATGCCTGTCGTGTCTTCTGTTTCTGTTTTTCAGGAAGAGCCCGATGATTTGTCAGGTGTCCCGGAGGAGTACCACGATCTGCGAGTGGTGTTCAGTCATTCATGGGCCGCTTCTCTCCCTCCCCATCGACCGTATGACTGCAGCATAGACCTGGTCCCGGGTAGCATGCCTCCTCGTGGTAGACTTTATTTCTTGTCCGTTCACGAACGCGAGGCGCTCAAGAGATACCTAGCCGACTCGCTTGCTGCCGGTACCATTGTCCCCTCCACCTCTCCCACCAGGGCGGGGTTCTTTTTCGTGAAAAAGAAGGATGGCTCTTTGCATCCCCGCATTGATTATCGTGGGCTTATCGACATGACTATCAAGAACTGGTACCCGCTGCCACTCATGTCATCGGCCTTCGAGATCCTGCAGGGAGCAAAGATTTTCACGAAATTGGACCTCCGCAATGCGTACCACTTAGTGCGCATGAAGGAGGGAGACGAGTGGAAGACAGCTTTCAACACTCCCTTAGGCCACTTTGAATACCGGGTACTTCCGTTCGGGCTCGTCAACGCCCCAGCCTTGTTTCAAGCGTTGGTGAACGATGTCCTGAGGGACATGCTTAATATCTTCGTTTTTGTGTACCTGGACTCATTTTTTCGCCACGTCCAGCACGTGCATCGTGTGCTGCAGCGTCTGTTAGCGAATCGCCTTTTTGTAAAGGCTGAGAAGTGCGTTTTCATGCCAGTTCGGTTTCGTTTTTGGGTTCAGTCGTGTCTGCCGATGGCATCATTATGGATCCCGCTAAGGTGCGCGCCGTTATTGACTGGACCGTCCCCGACTCTCGTACGGCTCTCCAAAGATTTTTGGGGTTTGCTAATTGTTATCGTCGCTTTATCCGTAATTTCAGTCAGATGGCCGCCCCTCTTACGGCCTTCACGTCGACCAAGTCCCGTTTCACGTGGTCCAATGCGGCTCAGGAGGCTTTCGATCATCTAAAGGAATTATTTACTTCCGCACCTATCTTGATTACCCCTGACACTTTAAGACAATTCATAGTAGAGGTCGATGCGTCTAATGTAGGAGTGGTGCTATCGCAGCGCTTCCCACAGGACGACGGGGTTCATCCGTGCGCCTTTTTCTCTCATCGCCTCTCGCCAGCTGAACGTAACTATGATGTGGGTAACCGTGAACTCCTGGCCATTCGGTTGGCACTAGGCGAGTGGCGTCATTGGTTAGAGGGGGCAGCCCAGCCATTCGTTGTTTGGACTGATCACAGAAATTTAACGTACATTCATTCGGCTAAGAGACTAAGCGCTAGACAGGCACGGTGGGCTTTATTCTTTGGGCAGTTCGACTTTACCATTTTTCTTACAGGCCCGGCTCTAAGAATACCAAGCCTGATGCGCTTTCTCATCAGTTCGGTTCTTCTGAGGACAGCTCTGCCACAGAGACTATTCTGCCCAATGGTCGTGTGGTAGGGGCTGTGGTCTGGGGAATCGAACGGCAGGTAAAGAGGGCTCTTGTTCGTGTCACGATTCCTCGAGTATGTCCCACAGGTAGACTGTTTGTCCCCAGGTCCATTCATCCCACGGTCCTCCGCTGGAGTCACGCCTCCAGGCTCGTCATGCATCGTGGTATTAGGGGAACTCTAGCCACTGTCCGTCAGCGGTTTTGGTGGCCGGGCTTGGTCCGTGATGTACGCCGTTTTGTAATCTCTTGTCCTGTCTGCGCCCAGTCCAAATCTAGTAATTCTCCCCCTGCTGGGCTGCTTCATCCTCTCCCCATTCCCGTTTTATCCCCCTTCCCAAGCTCCCTGCGGCCAAGGAGACGGCGCTAGCAGTGTTTGATTACATTTTTAAGATCCATGGGCTACCCACTGACATTGTCTCCGATAGAGGGCCCCAATTTGTCTCTCAGTTTTGGAGGGAATTCTGTCGACAGATCGGAGCTACGGCTAGTCTGTCATCGGGATTTCACCCACAGACTAATGGACAACCCGAACGCGTCAATCAGATCCTTGAGCGTTTGCTCCGTACTTTAGCTGCTCACAACCCCACTTCCTGGTGTGAGCAGCTGAGTTGGGCCGAATACGCCTATAACTTGCTGCCGTCGTCTTCCACCGGGATATCTCCGTTTCACTGTTGTCTAGGTTACCAGCCGCCGCTATTCTCCGCGCAAGAATCGGAGATCTCTGTCCCTTCTGTCCAAGCCCTTATTAAGTGCTGCCAGCTTACCTGGAAGAGGGTGCGGAAGACATTGTGTAAGACTAGAAGACGTACCTGTCAGGTCGTTAATCGCCATCGCTCTAGAGCCCCTAGATACGTTTGTGGCCAAAGAGTGTGGCTGTCCACTTGTAACCTACCCTTTCAGTCTCTGTCGCGGAAGTTAGCGCCTAAATTTATTGGCCCTTTTTCCATAGTCAAGGTTCTTAGTCCGATGGCGGTGCGGCTTAAACTACCACACTATTTATAACGGGTGCACCTGGTTTTCCACGTCTTGTGTATTAAACCCGTTATGCGCCTGCCCTCCCGTCCTTAACCCACCCTCCCCCCCTGTCCTTGTCGAAGGTTCTCCGGTCTATAGAGTCAAGAGACTGTTGGCTACTCGCCCTCGGGGAAGGGGTTTTCAGTACCTAGTCGATTGGGAGGGGTATGGCCCGGAGGAGAGAGCCTGGGTCCCGGCTCGGGACATTCTGGACCGCTTGCTCATCGAGGACTTCCTTCGCTCTCGCCAGTCTTCTCCCTCGGGAGCACCAGGGGGCGCTCCTCAGGGGAGGGGTACTGTCACGAGCCAGGTTTGATTCCAGTTTTCTTTTCCTTTCTATTTCTTGCTCTGCTTCCTAGACTCAGCTGTTCGAGTTCACAATCAGCGCTCGCACTGATTGGGATGGCACCTGTTTCTTTTTGACTCTGATTTGCTCCTCTATTTCTCTCTGTGTGTTACTAGACGTCTTTGCCAGATTATTATGCTTTGTAGCTATTCTGCCAGCTCTCTTTCTATAGACTTCCATAGCTCTGTTGTGTTTTGTCAAGTACTGTCCTGTCTAGTCAAGTGGAGTCCTGTCGAGTGTCTTACCTGATCTTTGCCCAGTCTCCCAGTTGCCTGCGGCCAGCGGTTTGTTCGCCTCCAGGTGCTGCCCTCCGGACTGTACAGCCTTCTGTGAAAGTCGCCGCTCGCTTCTCCGGCCAGGACTGCACTCCCTCTTGTACAAGTCAAGTCTTCTCCTACGTTCCAGTTTCTCCTATGTTATTTTCCAGTTCTGCATATGCCCGATACGGCTAGCAAACGGCAGACTGCCTGAGTTTGTTTTGTGGACAATAAATTCTCTGTTTTGACTTGCCTTTGCCTCTGGGTCCCTTTGTGTCGTGACACTCTATACTGGACAAAACCCTGACATCACAATGGTCATTATGGAGGCTGATGATGTGACAATGATCAAATGGATTCAGTGCAATTCTTTATTTTCAGTATAATAACTGGTGCGGCGCTGCTAAATGAACATGGAGACACGTTGTGAGAGAAGCAGTCAAGAGGTGACCACAAACCCTTCAGCAGACACCAACACCATGACACCTCCAGCAGTGAGAGGAATCCCCCAGCATGCAACTCACATATACCATCACAGCTCTCCTCCTCCTCCTCCTCCTCCTCCTCCTCTCTGCTCTCAGATGAGCTGTCATTAGGATGCGAACCTCATCTAGGTGTTAAACCACACAACTTTCCCTCTGTCTCTATCTGTCAGTCATTTTATCTATTAATATGTGTCTGAACTGCAGAGCAAAGATCAGAATGGACAGATGTCAACAGGACCGGTGGGTTCTGCAGAAACTGAGAGCCGCGTTGAGCTGAAATGACTGATGACTGATACATATATATATAAATAAGTGATTAAAAATAAATATATAGTCATATGTGGTCATATATTTATAGAAATGAAAATTTATTCATCAGAAAATTATTCAGACACTTTGACCTGCTCATGTTTAGCTGAAGTGTTTTTTTTTTCTTTAACTGCCTTTTTACACCACAGACTGAAAAAAATTAAACACTGCTTGGTAATTGGTTGAACTAAATTGGTATTATCTAATTGTGTACTTAAATTTAACAGCTGACAGCTATTCAACCTAATTCATTACATACTTTTCTATCAAAGTTATCTGACATTATCAAGATGAGTTTGTTCTGACACAGTTTAACTCTGAGTTCTTCTCATATATTTTTACAATTTTCTAAATTATAGCAAATAAATTGTGATAATGTGAGAAATATTGAAGGTGTCTGAATAAACTACACTATAGTTTATTAACACTATAGTTAACTAAACTGAATAACTTACACTATAAAGAAAATATTTATAATTTTAAAAATCTGTTTTCAAACTGCAGGAGCATTTAATGTTAAATACTGCAATGTAGACAAAAGAATATTAAAAATGGTGAAAGAGTAACAAATAGAAAAGAAATGGTATCCAACTATAGGACCTAAAAAAACACTTTGCCTTATATATTCATATAGGCTAGATTTTAACCCAAAAGATACTTATAACACACATTATACATCAGCAACTCAAATTTACTTTACTTACTTTTTCCACAGTTTTAAGCATCCCTGATATTTCCAGGTTTTTCATGGTGTTGCATATAAAACGCAAAACGCTTCGGCCAGAATACCGTAAAAGCCAGTAAACACAATCGATGAAATGTGTTTAATTATATTTTTGCTGCAAAACAGTCCCCCCACAAGCTAGTTAAATCACCAAACCTTCCTTTGAAAACATTTATCAAGATGTTCAATTTCAAAATTTATTAATAAATGATTTGTTAGCGTTCTTTTAATGCTTGTGATAGTCATATTTACTTTATATAAAACACCACAAGTCAATGATATGTGTTCATTAAGATAGCTAAGTATGCATGTATGTGCATGAGTCTATATAAGCATGTGTGTGTGTGTGTGTGTGTGTGTGTGAAACAGCAGACAGATCAGGAGGTGATAATGAGCTCATGAGTGAGTGCTGTCACTCATTCTGTCCGTCACCAGCTCTGAACGGCCAAATGGGAAAGATCAAGTGCCTGGCATGAGCAGACGGGCACCCAGACCGCACTGATGTCACATCCTGTGGCCCCCGGCCCTGTCATATGACTCAATGCCCCCTACCGAGGGCCCGAGAGGTCCCACACCCGGCCACACACACGCTGTACTCACACAAACGCATAGTAGGACAAATGTGCAGAAATACAGGCCATAATGACACAGACGCACCACAACTCTGTGTGCACGCTAACACTACAGCTCTGAGGAAATTCAGACGCTTTACCGTGGTAAAAATCACTGGGTACACTGATCCAACAGCACAAACGCTCATGCAAACTCTTATTTAGCAAATTTGCTAAATAATGTGAGGAAGAGAGCCATAGATTAATTCAAAATAAATGTGAAAATATTTACATTAAAATAAAATTCAAATAAAATAAAATAAAATAAATTCAGGGCATGGAATACACCGAATATTCAGAGGACACATGTCATGCTGCGCATGGTGCGCAGAAATTATAGGAACGATAAATGCATCACAATAAATGTGGAAATGTTCACATAGGACAATCTAATACAAAATAAAACCATAATAGAATGAAGTTCAATAAAACAATGAAAATACAAAAATAAACAAACACGTTGGAACATCTTCACTGTTGAGGAACGGAGAGAAGCACAATCAGGAAATAAAATAAAATAAAATAAAATAAAATAAAATAAAATAATGTGAGCACTCAAGCTATAGTTAAAATCTGGAAAATAAGTCTTTACCTTCAGCTCCAAATAAATGCTTGAAACAGCAGATCTGTCCTGCGTCCAGCCATCCACACTGATGTAGAGAGTTTGAAGACTCGTCTGAAAAACAGAAAAACTAATGATGCCAACTGCATTTAGCACGGTTTGAGGCTTAATTAGTACAAATACTAAAGTAACTTCATACAAGTGTTTCATGCTGCAGTACTGGAGTATATGAACATAAAGACAAATCTGAAATCTCAGAATCTATTAATAATCAGATGGCTCTCTTGATTCTGAGAGGTGAATAGTGTAATTCTGTGGTCAAATATTTACATATAATGACTGTAAACTGTATTACTGGCCATTGGTTCAGTGATTTCATATAGCTGTGCTGGTTTTATGTCTTGTGTATCAAGATACACATTATAAAATCATTTACATTCAAATCAACATTTCATAGCCATTAATATAAAAATAAAATTTCAGTTCCAAAAATAAAAACATAAAATAATAAAATAAAGTTAAATAAATGAATGAATGAATTAAATAAATAAATATTAATAATTAATAACAAATCAATACAAAATTATATCAGACTCAGAGCTAATCTTAAGTCACACAGTCTTTCTGCTCACATTAAAATTTTCACTCCACTCAATATTTCATAGCACAAAAATAAAGAAAAAGAAAAAGAAAATAATAAATAAAAGTTAAATAAATAAATGAACAAATACATAATTAAATCAAATTATAAATAAAACAAAAACAAACATAATGAAGCTAAATAAATAAATACAATATACACTCAAATCAATATTTCATAGCTATTAATAAAAAAGTAACATTTTATATGCAAGAAGAAAAAATTAATATTAAATAAATAAAAAATAAAAACAAAATGAAATAAAATAATAAACCATAGCAGTAATAACTTGCAATCAAGGAATGTCCTGCATCTCTATAAACATGTTACTACAGTTTATTGTAATTCTATTGGATTCAGAATCTCTCTCTGCTCACATAATGAAAATCATTTAGACTCAAATCAACATATCCATTTATTTCTGTATTACTGTTTTCCTGTAGCTCAAACAGTCGATCATTTTGCTGACAACACCAAGATCGAGAGTTTAATTCCTTCGTCATGCTGATAAAATGCACTGTAAATCCACAAGCTTGGTAAAACGGGTTATCATAAACAAAACTTTCCGCATTCGTTTGGTAGGTAAAGTCAAATGCACTGTAATTCTGTAATATACGAGGGAGCGGCACTCATTATGGACTCTGGAGATGTGTCTATTCATTAGCTTCAAAAGGGTGTCATGCACATGAATTATGCTAACAGGATCTAATTAGCAGATGCAAATGAGGTTAGTCGAAATCTCAGAGAAAAGACAGAAGAAAAGCTCCATGGGATAGTTGGAGCGCCACGGCTCACGACCGCCCCCACGCTGGGCACCAAATGTGATGGTTCTTCCCTGCTGCTCTCCCGTACCGGAGACGGGACCGAACCATAAACACGGGCCGAGGGGGGCCAAGGGTTCTGGAGCCGATGGAACTCCGGAATCCGGATGCGAGAAGAACTCCTGCCATTATGACATCAGCGGGCGCGGGGCCAGGCTTGCCTTCTGGCCTGCCCAGGATGGGTGTGTGCTGACGGGTCAGAGCCGCTCGGGCCGAGGGCGAAGGTGCGCGAGCCACGCACAGAGGCCGGGGGGTTTGACCCGCGTCGGGACGTCCGGAGGGCAGCGACCGCGGATAAATGCACACAGCGAGGAGAGCGCGACCGCCGATACCCTTCCTGTGACCGACAGGCCCGAGAAAGCATGCCAGCGCGTGTGTGTGTGTGTGTGGCCGTCATCGTTGAGTGAGCGCGGCGTGTGTGTGCTGTGCCAGGTTACCACATGAAGGTGAAAGTAGTAATGCAGCTGATACACAAACACACAAACACACCGCTGTTACAGACAATCAGGGCATGGAATACACTGAAGATTCAGGTGACGCGTTTCATGCGGTGTATGGTGTGCAGAAGTTATAGGAACGATAAATGCTTCGCAATAAATGTGGAAATGTTCACATAGGACAATCGAATACAAAATAAAACCATAATAGAATGAAGTTCAATAAAACGATGAAAATACAAAAATAAACTCAAACATGTTGGAACATCTCCACTGTTGAGGAACGGAGAGAAGCACAATCAGGTAGTAAAGTAAAGTAAAGTAAAGTAAAGTAAAATAAAATAAAATAAAAAAATAAAATGTTAAATATTCAGGGAACAGCAGTGAGAAGTTATGAGAATGCAAAAATGCATCACAAAAATAAATGTGAAAATATTCACATAATAAAAAAAAAAGATAATAAATAATAAAATAAAAACTGTGAACGGCCATCCATCTAGAGTAAGACAAGCTGTTTAGAGAATAAGTAAATAAATAAATGCCTGACTTCAACCCAATCAAGTCATAAAATACATCAAATATTCAATGAACTAATTTCACAAAAGTTTGCTTCATACGGAAATGAGAAGTTACGAGAACACAAAAATATTTCATACAAGTGAAATATAATACATATTTAAAATATATAAAACAATAAGCGAAATCATAAAAAAATAAAAAATCAATACATTTTCAAATCAATTAAAAATACAAATAAAAAATAAACATCCAGCAAAAAGATGGCCATGCTGCATAAACGCAGCCATTGTGTTAAGACTGAGTCTCAAGAACTGTTCTGAACAACTAGCAGTTAGTCAAGAGCTAATCAGTTTTACTTTTAGGTATCAATTTACACCAATCTATGTTTTTATGTAACTCACTTAATTATGAACATTCATTCATTCATTCATTTACATGGTTCACAGTCATGAATCATGATTCACTACTTAATATTTGATGGCAGGCGGAATAAAGGGGAGGGTCATTCTCACTCTGGAGAGCACCTGATTGGACAGAAACCTGCACAGTGCAGGATGAGTCACCAATCACCTTGCTCCATTTTCCTAGAAGAGATTAACATTTAATAGATTCAAATGGACAAGATATTTTGAATTTCCTCTGTGACCTCATGACAGATTCTGTTGAACCTTCAGTGTCTAAAGCCACACATGTTACTGAGATCAAGGACTCTAGATATGACCCATACTGTGCAGGTCAGTCATAATGCACAAGAAGAGAATGAGTACAAATAAAAAAAAAATGCAATCAATGTTTCCTGGCAGCGTCTTCCTCCTTTAATTCGTCCATTTCTAAACTACAGCATCTTTTCTGCACCCTTAACCTTCCTATCTCTTATCTCTTAAATAATTTATCATATTTGCACAAAAATAAACAAACAAACAAAATGCATTTACTAATCAGTGCTATTTTAGTATAACTGAGATGCTGTTAGTTCAGTTTTTTTTTTATATACTTTGATTTAATTTTAGTTAAATTTTTATCTTTTATCGTTTAAGTTTTTGTTTGAACCCCCTCCCCTCTCCTCTCCCGTCTATATATTCATTTTTATTTCAGTTTTAGTTGTTTTTGAACAGCTAAACGAAAATGAGAAAAGCTGTCTGGGGCAAGTAGCTGAAATAAAATAAGTTTTTTAATATATTTTATTTTATTTTATTTCAGTTCATTTTTATTTTATTTCAAGTGACAACATTTTTTTTCTATAGTTTGTTTTAGTTAACTATAATAACCCTGTTACTTGTAGTTCACATTTCACATTATGTGCAAGTAGAATTTTTAAAACTATCCATTTCATAAATATGAAACTAATCATTCTTCATTTTTAGTTGATGAGTCACTTTAAACTCCACCTACACCTGCTACTTGAAACCACAAAACCTCATAAACAGCTTAAGAATAGGCATTTTAACTTATGTTTTTCTGTTAGACGCTGTGGATGGTTAACTGAGCGTTGCTAGGGTGTTCTGAGTGGTTGTTGGCTGGTTTCTTACCGCTCCAGGTCAAAAGAGTCTTTCATCCTGGTGGTCTGGTCTGTAGAAATGGCTCGGGTCCATGACTTCAGGGCATCATGTGACAGTAGATCAGAAGAAAGCAGCAAGTGTGGATGAGTCACAGCGCTGAGCCGCAGGTGGGTTGAATGTTCTGGTCACCCACACACCTCTAGATCACTTGACTTAACCAGAACTCACCACCAATCCACACACATTACTGCACACAAAGGTCAACCAACCACGGGTGCTCACCCCTCACTATACCTGCTGAACAACACACACACGTTTACTTTGCATAGATTTCTATTATTTTATACAGGCTTACAGCTAATTACAAACAATATAACTTAACCCACACTCTTTCTGCATTTTTGCAATTTGAAAAATACTCTGTTTATTTTTATACCGTTTTTACAAACGAGGACATCTCAGAAAAGAGGGTTTGGGCCATTTCGTCAAATGTAGCTCACTTCTGGGTATAAATGTATACATTTAACCAAAATATGGTTAAATAGGTCAAGTCAAGTCAAGTCACCTTTATTTATATAGCGCTTTTAACAATACAGATTGTGTCAAAGCACTTAACAGTATCAAATTGGAGGATAGAGTGTCAGTAATGTATAATAATAAGATTAAACACTCAATTTTCAGTTAAAGGCATTTCATTATTGAATTCAGAGATGTCATTGTCTAGCTCAGTTTAGTTTAAATAGTATATATGAAATCAAATTGACGATAATTGTTAGAAATTAAGTGTCCCCAACTTAATTAAGTGTCCCCAAATAGGTACACAGAGACTGAAATATAGGCATTATTTTTCTATCATGGTGGGACTTTCTGTTGTATTTACAGTATACTGAGCAAATTATATTTATTACACATAATTATAATTAAATTTAAATGAAATTAAATCAAAATGTATTTATAAAGCATTTTTAAAAGTTATAAGAAATTAAAATATTGTATGAAAGAGCACAAAAAAGTTCCACCTATTTAAATTTATACTTAAAAAAATTCTGTTCAGTTGCTGCCTTAAATTTTTAAGTATAATCAGCTTGGTTGTACAAGTCATTTCAACTTAAATTACATTAAACCGACTTCAAGCTGAATTTCATATAAATTATATTTAAAAAATGATGTAATGTAAAAACATAAGTTGGTATGACTTACTGATCATATTTATTTACAGTGAAGGAAATAAAACCATTAAAAATACATATATAAAATGAACATCATGTCACATCTGTCATGTAAAAATGTAAACATTTGAAAAATGTAAAAATTGACATAAAATTATGTAAAAATGCTTGTTTTTTTCAGAATTTATTGCTACTTTTGTCCTCCTGCTATTAATGGTTTAAGTGAAAGTCTGACATGCACAACATTCATTTATCAGACAGATTGTCAAATGTTTACACTTAGAATGCTAGTTAGTTACACACCTCAGAATTTCCTCTGCTGGTGAGTCAACATTCCGATGCATCTTGCCTTCGAAAGAGGACCTGTGAATAAAAAATACACACACTGCAAAAAAATCTGATTGGTATGTGTCTTATATTTGATTAAAACACCAAAAAATAAAAAAAAAAATTTAACAAAACATCTTTAAAACAAGATAAATTCATCTTAAAAACAAAATTGCTTAAAAAGACGAAAATATGCATGTATATAATACACTACAAGAAAAAAAAAAAAAACATGATATGCATTTTGCTTATCAACGCATTCCATTTCAAGAATGTTTACTAGAAAACAAGAACTCAACTCAAATAATTAATTCTAAAACTGCAAGAGTAATATCACAAGTCACATTTGCATCAATTATGGGTAAATATGTATAATTTGCATGAAGCATGAGACATCTGTAAACATACACATGTACTGCATGTGCTATTGTGTAAATGTGCATCGATTAGACATGAGCATGAACAGAGTGAAAATGAAAGCACAGATTTGTGGTGTTCAATGCAGCCCACCACAAATGTCGCGCTCTCTCTCTCTCACTCTCTCTGTCTGTCTTTCTTTCTCTCTTTTGTTGCCCGATCGTCTCAACACCTCCCATTCTCAGGTTTAGAGGCTGGGTGACCTCATGTAGGACTCCCCCTCGCGTGGGCGGAGGGCTTGAGGTGTGATTTTTCTGAGTTGATTGATGCTTCTGCACTCGACTCGAGCTCAGGACTGATTCTTATTCATCGCGCACGCATCAGGACTGACGTGACGTGTCGTGCTTTGCCAGGAGGGCCCGTCCCAGATGGCAGCCAGCACAATTACAAAGGCTTTTCTCAAGTACCAAAACACACCCACACATATTCTGCAACTTAGATTCAATACAAAGCCTCTTCTTATCAAAAAAACATCATTTGTATTACAAGTTTTCTAAAATACGTTTAAGTATGCACGAATTTGCTGACATTTGCAGAATAGTAACCTAAACAATGGTTCAAAATTCATGCTTCATTTGTTAACATATTAAAGTCAAACGTTTTTATAGAGAGGAATTTGGATATCCCTCTTTATCACTCCATAATTCAGAAAATACTGTCAACAGCCATTAAAAATACATTTTCACCGTGTGTTTAGGAATAAAATTATGTATAAACTCAGCTGAATAATATATTAACAAACTCCTTAGTAAAAACCTTCAGAATATAGAGTGGAATAAAACTGTAAATTTTGGTGTATGTAACTGCTGCTGAAGTGGAGAAACATTTGAGAAAATGATGTTTAAAGATATATGTGACCCTGGACCACAAAACCAGACTTAAGTCGCTGGGGTATATTTGTAGTAATAGCCAAAAATACATTGTATGGGTCAAAATTATCAATTTCTCTTTTATGCCAAAAATCATTAGGATATTAAGTAAAGATCATGATCCATGAAGATATTTTGTAAATTTCTTACCGTAAATGTATAAAAACTTCATTTTTGATTAGTAATATGCATTGCTAATAACTTCATTTGGACAACTTTAAATGCGATTTTCTCAACATTTAGATTTTTTTGCACCCTCAGATTCCAGATTTTCAAATAGTTGTATCTCAGCCAGATATTGTCTGATCCTAACAAACCATACATCAATGGGAAGCTTATTTATTCAGCTTTCAGATGATGTATAAATCTCAATTTTGAAAAATTGACACTTAAGACTGGTTTTTTGGTCCAGAGTCACATATATCACAATTGAAATGCATAGACGCAAATAGATAAAGTGCAATAATAAAACCAGCAAATGAAACATAAACAAACCCCACGGTAAAAACCTTCAGAATATAGATAGGAATAAAATTGCTAAGTTTGGTGCATGTAAGTGCTGCTGAATTGGAGAAATAAATTCATTTTGAGAGAACAGCCTTTAAAGATACATATTGTAATTGAAATCTATAGACACAAATAGATAAAATGCAAAAACAAAACCAAGTGAATGATATATGAACAAACCCCACAGTAAAATCCTTCAGAATATCGATAAGAATTTTGGTTTATAAGAGCTGCTGATGTGGAGAAACAAACTCCTTAAAGAAATTAATATTAATAGAAATCTACAGGTGCAAACAGATAAAGTGCAATAAAATTAACGCTTAAAAGTGTATTTTGGATGTTTGGAAGCCAAACAGTCCAAATAGCCTTAATAAAGTTCTGGTGTTTTGGTTTCTGGCTTCTTATAACATCAGAAGATTTAGTGAAACTACAAACTAAAGAGTTCTTTGTGTAACATAGAAAGGTCTTTCATACATCTTCTTATCTGCAGAGGCAGACAAAGTACAGAACTTCATTACTTGAGTGAAAGTACAGATACTACTGGTCAAATACTACTCCAATACAAGTGAAAGTTGTAAACACAGGTTTTTACTTAAGTAAAAGTACGAAAGTACATGCTTTTAAAAGTACTTAAGTATCAAAAGTAAAAAGTAAATGCATTGTTTTATTGTCACATTGTTGTATACTTACAATACCTTATGCCACTAATGCAATCTACTGCATACAATGATTAGCTTGTATTATCTTAGGAATTAAGAGCTTTTATGTTACCAAACCAATAGAAATGGAACAACTGAATGAAGATAATCATCTTTATTTTTTATCTAACACTCCTACAGCTACATTGAACTCATTTTAATACTTGTTTAAACTTTAAAAGTTACAAAGTTCTTTTTCAAAGAGATATTGAAGGCTATGATATGGTTCATTTTAGGTAAACAAAGAAAACAAAAGAAAAGAAAACAAATCTTTAGTCTTTTCAGAAAACTGGAACATACTCTCTCAGTATGGCCATGGGTGTGCACGTTGCGCCAAAGAACCATCTTTTTGAATTTTGCCATCAACTGATCAGTGTTCATAAAATCCTCAGAAATGGCTATAGGGTTGAGTATTGTTTGAATTTTATCCATTCCGATTCTGATTCTGCTTATTGATTTCAATTCTTATCGATTCTCAGTTTAGATTCCAAAGTTGTAAAAAAGTGAAGTAAAACATTTTGAACTGTGTGATCATTTAACCTACTTATTGATCTTTTGTTTGCAAAAAAAATATGTATTTATGTGCAGTGTTTTGACAATAAAATAATGTTCAGATTTATACTTCCTTGACCAGTTTTTAGCAGCAGTTTACCAGTAGGCCTGAGTAGTAAGGTTTTTTTATATATATGGTAGCAGCCATTTTTGACGGATATATTAGCCTACCATTTGTATTGCCATAGTTTAGCTACAAATATTAAACTATAGTTACTATAATAAAACTATGTTAAATTTGTGGTTACTGTAGTTTTACTACAAATAGCATAATTATGGTTACTGTAGTGAGAGAATTGTAAATTTGTGGATACTGTGATTTTACTGCAAATACCATAGTTAAACTAGTTACTATAGTAAAAACATAGTTAATTTTCCAAAGAGCTTTAATGAGTTAACACATACACATGCGAGTTCACACAGAATAAAAACTATACTTTTCTTTGTCATGTAGATCAAGCTGTAGGTAATTTTTATTTACCGTAAGCTGATCATTTATCTTCTATGATCTTTGATCGTAGCGCTCTTTAAAATCAATGTGGTGAACACAGATGATCACACCACACTATAAATACGTGCCATTTTTGTCTTTTATTATTTTATTTGCCTTTTTAGAGCACTTTAAAGCTGTGCAGTAGCGCAGACGTTTACATTAGTTTAGCGGGGAAGGTCCCGAGGTTGCCAGATTTGCGTAAAAAACATCAGCCAAATATCCATTCAAATCTTGGCGGAAAACTGGAGTCTTAGAAATACTGTAAGACTTGGCAACAGTGGAAGATCCTGGCAGATCGCAGGCCGGATTTTCGCAGAAAAAAAAGGGTTCAGTGAATCTGAAAATGCACACACTGGAAAAACTGCTACATATAACGACTTTCTACTTGGGGACCTTGATATAAATGTAGAGAGTAAAAAGTATGATATTTGTCTTTCAAATGTAGTGAAGTTGAGGTAGCAAGAAAAAATAATACTCAAGTAAAGTACAGATACTCAATAAGTGTACTTAAGTACAGTACTCAAGTAAATGTACTTCGTTACTGTCCACCTCTGCTTATCTGATATTTTTCAACTCTAACCTGTCTTAAAAATATCAATATTTTTCATCAATATATAAATACACGTTTACACATTTATCTTCCATGAATTGCACAGATCATAAACACATTTAACTTCCACAATGGGAAACCATTCATACTGAAACTAAACTAAACCACTTTCCATACTGAAACTAAACCATCTACATGGTTAATTGTAATTTGATTTGATTATTGCTTCATACTCAGAGCCATTGCTTTCAAATGAAAAACTGTGAAGGAAAAGTTTATTTTCTTTAGAATAATGTACACCAATGAATCAGTCACAATAACAGCAGAACACGATTTAATGGGACAGTTCACCCAAAAATGTAAATTCTGTCGTAATTTACTCACCAACATGTCATTTTAAAACTGCATGACTTTCTTTATTTTGTGGAAAATAAAAATAGATATTTTGAAATGTCTTTGTACATACAATGAAAGTCAATGGGGTCCAACAACATGAGGTTGAGTAAATAATGACCAAAGTTTCAATTTTAAGTGAAAAATCCTCAAAATGCATGGCACGTTTAAGGAAGTAAGTAGACCTAATAACATCTTTTGTTTTCTAGTTTGTTGTCTGTAATACTGATGATAAAGATATCCATGCAAAATAATCGTTGGACCTTAAAAAAAGAAGGAAACTGAAGGTCTAATTTCATCTAGTGTAGCCATGCATGAATACCTGAATAAGCAATGTCTCTCTCTCTGTGTGTGTGTATGTGTGTGTGTGTGTGTGTGTGTTGCCGTGCGTTTAAAAACACATGCGGTTTGTGGGTAAAGGAGAATCTGGGGGTTGCTACACAACAGATTTGTATTGGAGAAAAAAAGAACATTAACACCAGGTCTGAGTCCAAACTGGGCCGGCTGTTTCTAGGCTGAGAGGTCCAAATCCTCCCAAGCCAAGACCTCTCTCTCTCTCTCTAGCAGGCAGCATGTTCAGGGTAGATCGCATGTGTCTGGACTCCCGTCATGGCTAACCTACAAGCACAGAAGGAAACGCAAACACCCAACAGACGATCCAAAGCAACACACTCCTGTCATGTGCTGGTGGAATTTCCCCACAGCAGCTGATCTGAGAACAGCCTGGACTTTCTCTCATGGATTTGACTTTGCGCGTGGGGCAGCAATCAGAGTTGTTACAAAGGACAACGTTAAGTTGGATAGCTGAGTTAAATTAGCTGAGATGCATCAAGTTTAACAGAGATTCTTCTGCAACAAGAGCAGAAAAATTCATTCCGTTTCTGAATTTAAACAAACACTAAACTCAGGTAGCAAACCTATTGTGAAAGATCCTTCCCATCCTCTTTATAGTTCATTTAAGATACTCCCATCTGGTAGACTGTATAGTGTAACTTTGGGAAAAGATGCCAAGTACACTCTCAGAAATAAAGGTACAAATGCTGTCACTGGATGGTACCTTACTAAAAGGTACTAATATGTACAATTTACGCACTAATATGCACACTTTGGGGTAAGTAAGGTACGAATGTGTACCTTTTCAAAGTGTACTGTGCCAGTGACAGATTCTGTACATTTCATTCCTACCACCATAAGTATTTTAAATAGAACTTTTAGATAAACTGTTTCATTTTTTTAAGAGTTGTTTAGGTTCTATGTAATATATTCCCTTATTTTATAGTAGTTGTGTTGTTTTTTATTACTTGTTTGAGCCTTTGTCTAAAGACAATTTTCCAACCTATATGGATACTAGACAATAAATATTCTGAATTGGAATTATTTGAATTTGAAACAGGATGCGAAATGCAATTCAAATTTGAATGTAAGGGAGCAAAATTAAAATGACTTGAAAATAAAACAAAATTCAAACTGACCTTTTTTAACTAGAAAAGTTAAACTAGACATTTAACTATACTCAGCTTGACAAAGCTTTGTTTAAATGTTTTGGGGGGAAAAAGGCCTTACGAACTGAGAAAATTATAGAATATATGATGGATGGAGTGATGGAACATAGACAGACAGACAGACAGACAGACAGACAGACAAACAGACAGACAGATAATAGATAGACAGACAGACAGACAGATAGATAGAATATAGACAGACAGACAGACAATCGATAGACAGACAGACAGACAGACAGACAAACAGACAGACAGATAATAGATAGACAGACAGACAGACAGACAATCGATAGACAGACAGACAGACAGATAGATGACAGATAGATAGACAGACAGACAGACAGATAGATGACAGATAGATAGACAGACAGACAGACAGACAGACAGATAGATAGTTCTTCTTCATTTCTGAATTTTGCATGTATAGTAAACACCACATAGTGACTAAAAGGAAGTTATTTGCAGTCTACAGTCGTCACACACACAGTGTTTAAAAAACAACAGACACAGGTGTTCGCTGGGCCATAATGGAGTCCAAACGGACAGAACCGTGAGTGTGTATCAGTGTGTGTGTGTGTGTGTGTGTGTGTGTGTGTTGAAGGGGGGTCTGTTTATCAGGAGCGCCTGCTGTCATCGGGCCTGTCGGGTGTGTGCATGCGTCTGATCAGCGTCTGATACTGATCTGAGTCCAGTCAACAGGCGGCCTGTCCAGACTGTTTTACAGCATCTCAGATAAATACACAGACCTCTGCTGTCCTGCACCTTCAATATTGAGATTCTCCTCATCAAAGACCAGAGACTCGCCAAGGAAAACGCCACTGATGACAAAGAAG
Organism: Spinibarbus caldwelli; assembly: GCA_039654775.1. Lineage (NCBI taxonomy): Eukaryota > Metazoa > Chordata > Actinopteri > Cypriniformes > Cyprinidae > Spinibarbus > Spinibarbus caldwelli. The sequence goes on along the minus strand of CM077244.1, from coordinate 2,356,639 downwards.
TCTAGAAATTAAAATATGCTACGCTGGGACGCACCGATATGGAAAATCTGGCCTATACTGAAAAGTATGTTATTGTACGGCAAATAACTGATGTGATGACTGATATAATACACAGTGTTCCCACTCTTTTTCAGTGATAAATTTCCAGGACATTTTATTACGCCAGGAGAAAAGACAAGACTCACGCACGAAACATATATATATACATATATATATATATATATATATATATATATATATATATATATATATATATATATATATATATATATATATATATATATACACAGTGGGTACGGAAAGTATTCAGACCCCCTTAAATTTTTCACTCTTTGTTATATTGCAGCCATTTGCTAAAATCATTTAAGTTCATTTTTTTTCCTCATTAATGTACACACAGCACCCCATATTGACAGAAAAACACAGAATTGTTGACATTTTTGCAGATTTATTAAAAAAGAAAAACTGAAATATCACATGGTCCTAAGTATTCAGACCTTTTGCTGTGACACTCATATGTTTAACTCAGGTGCTGTCCATTTCTTCTGATCATCCTTGAGATGGTTCTACACCTTCATTTGAGTCCAGCTGTGTTTGATTATACTGATTGGACTTGATTAGGAAAGCCACACACCTGTCTATATAAGACCTTACAGCTCACAGTGCATGTCAGAGCAAATGAGAATCATGAGGTCAAAGGAACTGCCTGAAGAGCTCAGAGACAGAATTGTGGCAAGGCACAGATCTGGCCAAGGTTCCAAAAAAATTTCTGCTGCACTTAAGGTTCCTAAGAGCACAGTGGCCTCCATAATCCTTAAATGGAAGACGTTTGGGATGACCAGAACCCTTCCTAGAGCTGGCCGTCCGGCCAAACTGAGCTATCGGGGGAGAAGAGCCTTGGTGAGAGAGGTAAAGAAGAACCCAAAGATCACTGTGGCTGAGCTCCAGAGATGCAGTCGGGAGATGGGAGAAAGTTGTAGAAAGTCAACCATCACTGCAGTCCTCCACCATTCGGGGCTTTATGGCAGAGTGGCCCGACGGAAGCCTCTCCTCAGTGCAAGCACATGAAAGCCCGCATGAAGGACTCCAAGATGGTGAGAAATAAGATTCTCTGGTCTGATGAGACCAAGATAGAACTTTTTGGCCTTAATTCTAAGCGGTATATGTGGAGAAAACCAGGCACTGCTCATCACCTGTCCAATACAGTCCCAACAGTGAAGCATGGTGGTGGCAGCATCATGCTGTGGGGGTGTTTTTCAGCTGCAGGGACAGGACGACTGGTTGCAATCGAGGGAAAGATGAATGCGACCAAGTACAGGGATATCCTGGACGAAAACCTTCTCCAGAGTGCTCAGGACCTCAGACTGGGCCGAAGGTTTACCTTCCAACAAGACAATGACCCTAAGCACACAGTTAAAATAACGAAGGAGTGGCTTCACAACAACTCCGTGACTGTTCTTGAATGGCCGAGCCAGAGCCCTGACTTAAACCCAACTGAGCATCTCTGGAGAGACCTAAAAATGGCTGTCCACCAACGTTTACCATCCAACCTGACAGAACTGGAGAGGATCTGCAAGGAGGAATGGCAGAGGATCCCCAAATCCAGGTGTGAAAAACTTGTTGCATCTTTCCCAAAAAGACTCATGGCTGAATTAGATCAAAAGGGTGTGTCTACTAAATACTGAGCAAAGGGTCTGAATACTTAGGACTATGTGATATTTCAGTTTTTCTTTTTTAATAAATCTGCAAAAATGTCAACAATTCTGTGTTTTTCTGTCAATATGGGGTGCTGTGTGTACATTAATGAGGAAAAAAAATGAACTTAAATGATTTTAGCAAATGGCTGCAATATAACAAAGAGTGAAAAATTTAAGGGGGTCTGAATACTTTCCGTACCCACTGTATATATATATATATATATATATATATATATATATATATATATATATATATATATATATATATATATATATACAGGTGCATCTCAATAAATTAGAATGTCGTGGAAAATTCATTTATTTCAGTAATTCAACTCAAATTGTGAAACTCGTGTATTAAATAAATTCAGTGCACACAGACTGAAGTAGTTTAAGTCTTTGGTTCTTTTAATTGTGATGATTTTGGCTCACACTTAACAAAAACCCACCAATTCACTATCTCAACAAATTAGAATATGGTGACATGCTAATCAACTCAAAACACCTGCAAAGGTTTCCTGAGCCTTCAAAATGGTCTCTCAGTTTGGTTCACTAGGCTACACAATCATGGGAAGACTGCTGATCTGACAGTTGTCCAGAAGACAATCATTGACACCCTTCACAAGGAGGGTAAGCCTTATGAGGATTGTCAAGCAAAATCGATTCAAGAATTTGGGTGAACTTCACAAGGAATGGACTGAGGCTGGAGTCAAGGCATCAAGAGCCACCACACACAGACGTGTCAAGGAATTTGGCTACAGTTGTCGTATTCCTCTTGTTAAGTCACTCCTGAACCACAGACAGCGTCAGAGGCGTCTTACCTGGGCTAAGGAGAAGAAGAACTGGACTGTTGCCCAGTGGTCCAAAGTCCTCTTTTCAGATGAGAGCAAGTTTTTTATTTCATTTGGAAACCAAGGTCCTAGAGTCTGGAGGAAGGGTGGAGAAGCTCATAGCCCAAGTTGTTTGAAGTCCAGTGTTAAGTTTCCACAGTCTGTGATGATTTGGGGTCCAATGTCATCTGCTGGTGTTGGTCCATTGTGTTTTTTGAAAACCAAAGTCACTGCACCCGTTTACCAAGAAATTTTGGAACACTTCATACTTCCTTCTGCTGACCAGCTTTTTAAAAATGCTGATTTCATTTTCCAGCAGGATTTGCCACCTGCCCACACTGCCAAAAGCACCAAAAGTTGGTTAAATGACCATGGTGTTGGTGTGCTTGACTGACCAGCAAACTCACCAGACCTGAACCCCATAGAGAATCTATGGGGTATTGTCAAGAGGAAAATGAGAAACAAGAGACCAAAAAATGCAGATGAGCTGAAGGCCACTGTCAAAGAAACCTGGGCTTCCATACCACCTCAGCAGTGCCACAAACTGATCACCTCCATGCCACGCCGAATTGAGGCAGTAATTAAAGCAAAAGGAGCCCCTACCAAGTATTGAGTACATATACAGTAAATGAACATACTTTCCAGAAGGCCAACAATTCACTAAAAATGTTTTTTTATTATTATTGGTCTTATGAAGTATTCTAATTTGTTGAGATAGTGAATTGGTGGGTTTTTGTTAAATGTGAGCCAAAATCATCACAATTAAAAGAACCAAAGACTTAAACTACTTCAGTCCGTGTGCACTGAATTTATTTAATACACGAGTTTCACAATTGAGTTGAAATACTGAAATAAATGAACTTTTCCACAACATTCTAATTTATTGAGATGCACCTGTATATATATATATATATATATATATATATATATATATATATATGTATATATATGTATATATATGTATATATATATATATATATATAAAAATGGAAATAATATTAAACAGATTTATTACTTAAATTAAACAATTTAATTAAACAGTTTTAGAAATGTATATATTGTTATATAAATATAGACATTTATATTTTACATTTAAAAATGACAAATATACTGTTTAATATATTGTTTTGGATAAAAGCGTCTGCTATATGAATAAATAAATGTAATGTATGCATCTTGTGTAATAAGAAAACACATACTAGGGGTGTAACGGTATGTACCTCAGTTTTGACGTCATGGTTCGGTATAGTTTTGTTACAGCTAAAAATCTTTGTTTGTTTAATTAAATTGTGGTTTACTGAACAAATCATTCTTTATTTAAATAAATTTCATTATTATTAAAATTTACTTAGGGATAAAAATTACCTCAGCTTATGCTCTAAACAATAGGAATCCTTATACATTACTATAAGGTTACAATCAACAACAGAACCCAAACTTCAAAATTCAATTACTATTTTTTTTTATATATATATATAATAGTCAACACTCAACTTAAAAAAAAAAAAAAAAAAAAAAAAAAAAATTGGACATGTAAATTGGACATAAGGTAGTTTTTAAATTAACTTCTAAATTATAACATTTCTATTTGTTGTTGAAATATATTCATTTACACAGTGGCTGTGATAACTTGTTTCATAACAGATTTATTTAAACACATTAAATAATTAAGACATCACTAACAGGTGAAGTAAAATATAATGAGTATATAGTGTTATATGTCGTGAAATGCTCTTCTCTAGACTTCATTTCTGAAGCGAACTAACAAACTGTGGACACTGATGACTTGCCTGAGGTAAATGAAACACTACATGATATTTTGTTTGGAAGCTGTTTAAATGAGGTCTTTCCGCAGCTGAAACGCTGATTGAGCGATTACATGAGGCAAGAGATGTTCATTCATGTTTATTTCATGTTAAAACTAGTAGTAAAAAGGAAGGGATGATCACGCTGCCGTTTCAACCAAGGCGTTTATAAAGCGATCTGTCTAGCCACATCAAATAGTGTCAAAATGGCATTTATTGTTTGAATTACTTAAAAAATCTGACATATTTGAAAGATGAGACTTTGTTTCTCATCAAAAGTAACAATATATAAAACTGGAAGTTTCCAATGAAGTTCCACTAGTGCAGTGGTTAAAACAATTCTGTGTTTGTTCGGTACACATTATTATAAATATAAACCATAATAAATATATTCTTTTGGATAAAAGTGTCTGCGAAAATAAAAAAAAAAAAAAATGAATATATATGTAACGTATGCATTTTGTCTGAGAAATAATCTCTACATGTTTATTCAAATTAACATCTACTTCCCATTTTCCACACTATGTAAAACACACATTTGGATGATTTACATGTGATCTTAGGGTGCTTTCACACCTGTAGGTCGATTACTTTGTTCCACAACAGGGATTAAAATTATTACAATGTTGCTTTTTATTCTTGGTGCGGTTCGCTTTCACATGGCAAAGTTTCTAAAGGACCAAAAGTGTTAATACAAATCACGTGTGAGTAAACTGTCCTCTCACTGGTCAAAGTTCCATGGTTTATTTTCCGGGATTCCGTTCATAGCTGTCATCGGTCAGAATGGAACGACAACAGCTTCGTGGGCTTATTGTTGGGTTTTTTGTAGCTGTCGTCATATTAATTTATCATTTTGAGCAGGAGTCCAGGATTCGTCGGGAAAACATTTTTAAAATGCACCTACTACGAAGAAGAGCAAAAGACGGCATTAGAAAATGAAAAGGCGCGCTTTGATTTTGAATGGCGAAGGAATTTAACCTCAGCTCTGCTCCAGGTTAATCCACGGTTCATTTTAAGAGGTATTAGCAAAACAAAACAGCTACTGCTTTTCACGGAACTTACGTAATTACCCATCATACATTGTGATATAGCCTGATTCATTGGTCCGTTGGATTGGATTGCTTTCTCACTACAACCGAACTTCTCCAGAGTTCGTTTTCAATCGAGCCGAGACCACCTTGTTCAGGCGATCTCGGACCGATTGTTTTGGCACAGATCTGAGCGTGATTGCCGTGTTCACATATGCCCAAACAAACCGAGCTAAGGGGGGAAATGCGCCAGGTTCTGAAACAGCGGGCCAGGTGTGAAAGCACCCTTAGTCAAGACTGGAAAAGATGAAAAGTGAACCAGAGTTTACACTGGTAGTCAACAATTTGTCTGTGTTGGACTAATAACAATCAGATGACTACACAGAACTACTGGTGTGAATCCAGGTGATGTGAGACGCTTTAGATCATTTCTCATTGGCGTTGTTATAAAATGTGACCCTGGAGCACAAAAAGCAGTCATAAGTAGCACGGGTATATTCGCAGCAATAGCCAACAATACATTGTATGGGTCAAAATTATCCATTTTTCTTTTATGCCAAAAATCATTAGGATATTAAGTAAAGATCATGTTCCATAAAGATATTTTGTAAATTTCCTACCATAAATATATGAAAACAATTTTTTGATTAGTAATATGCATCACTAATAACTTCATTTGGAGCACTTTAAAGGCGATTTTCTCAATATTTTTATTTATTTATTTATTTATTTATTTTTTGTTTTGCACCCTCAGATTCCAGATTTTCAAATAGTTGTATCTCGGCCAAATATTGTCCTATCCTAACAAATCATACACCAATGGAAAACTTATTTATTTAGCTTTAATGATGTATATAAAAAAATTGACCTTTATGACTGGTTTTGTGGTCCAGGGTCACAAATATAATCCAAATGGCTCGTCTCTTCACATAATACCAGTTTATAAGAAAAAAAAAAAAAAAAAGACAGAAAAAAAATCTCACATTAAATGTCTACTTTTTTCTCTCTCTTTTTCCTATCATTTCTTCGCTGTCTTCTAAATTTTATTACCAATAATGCCTAACCTTCTATAATTTGTCACTCACTAATCATCAGGGTTACAAGAAATGTGCCTACACTATATCAAATTCATTGTATACACAACTGTATATTATTATTATCAACATTAAGATCCAAGCCTCAATCAGTTGAAGTGACAGGAGTGTTCAGAGACGAGAGCACTGGTTTGACATCTCCAGAGACTGAGGGACAGACAGACAGAGACAGACAGGGGCCTGGGATTCCCCGCACATGTCTCCCTCTCTCTGTGGGGTCAGTTTTAAAGCAATAAACATGTCGACATAAGCAGCATATGCCTGAGTAGGCTGAGAGACAGAGATGTGTGTGTGTGTGTGTGTTTCGTAGCGAAAGGTGTAAAAACCTCTGACTCACAGAGATGGGCCCATGCACGGCTGCTCCTGCGCTGAACTGCTGCGGAGAACTGCGTCCACTCGCCGTCCCGAAGAAAGAGAGAGAGTGGCGAAATGCAGTTTCTGAGTCAGAGCTGGAGATGTGATAAAAGCTCTGCTTGTTCCTGAGTAACAGCACTCACGGGCCGCCGCCGGACCGCACGCGGGAGTCACCGCATGACCCTCCAAAGTGCGCACACACACACACCGGTGAATAATCTCAGCCAATTAGCATGTTACTCTCAAAACACACTCACACAGACTCAATCACAAAGACTGATTTCAGAATAGCATCTACTGTTACTGTTTCTGCAGTATTTAATACGCACACAGTGCATAGTATGCAAATGTTCTGATGCATCACAGAAACTACTGCATTAACTGAATACAGTATCCCACAATGCAATGTGCTCAACTTGACATTTTTCAGATTACAGTGTTTTTTGTTATCACTGATACTATTACAGCTATTTAATAGTATAAATTGATTTTAATTTTTATATTTTCTGTTTCCATTTTAATTTTATATAAAGTTTTAGTAATTTTGTTGTGTTCTATCATTTTTATGAGTTTTTATATGTTTTTTTTTTATTCATTTTCAGTTTTAGTTATTTTAATACATACAATTTTTAAAAATGTAGCTGAAATTTAAGTCTAAGTTTTATGTACACACGGTATATGAATATATGTAAAAAAAAAAAATTATAATTCATTGTATCTTTGGATAAAATAGTTGTTTTGCATTTTTAATTTTAATTAAAATATTAGTTGAAATATTTTTATGCTAATTAAAATTAAAAATGCAAAACAACCACTCAACTTTTAATTTTATATTTTTAGGTACAATGAATTATTACATTTTTTTACATGCTCTTTACGTTTTCCAATGTGGAATTTTTAGCAAAGAACACTTTTTAATGTATTTAATGTATTCTTAACAAATTAAGAATTTAAAAATGTAAATAATATATAATTTTTATTTATATAAATTTAATTCTTAATAAAATAAAATAAAATAAAATAAAATATCTATATGACACTGTTGAAATAAAATCTTTTAATCATGGAGTGAGAAAGTCTCCAGCATGTCAGACTTTTCTCCTCTAGAGTTACAGAGGAGATCTCAACGTCTCAAACTCTGCTCAAAAGTCATATATAATCCGTGTATATGCAGTAAACAGTATTTAATCGAGTCTCAGCGCCAGGCAAGGTTATTAACTTCAGCTAAAACTACAAATATTACAGACATTTCTGTTAGTTAAAATAAAGCTAGATTTTAAAATACTTATATAACAGAAAAAAAAATGAAACAGCATATGTCAGAAAAAATACTAAAATAGCACTGGTTCCGGTGCAGATGCCGACACACACACACACACACACACACACACACATACTCACATGCAACACTCTCTCTTCAAAACATGTATCCCTGGCCTGTGCTGTCAAACTTTTAGCACCTGCCATCCTGCGGCCCTGGCCGGTCGATGGCTCTGCCGTACCGCGAGGAGAGAGATCAGAGGCGAGAAATGGGTCAGCGGCGGGCCGCGATCAGACCCAGCCCGGGGTCAGCCAAAGGTCAGCTGCAGTTAGGAGGCCAAGACGGTGCACGACTCAAAACTCAAAACCAGGGCCAGACAGAAAACGAGCTGCTTTAGGATATTCACGTACGGTCCGTCTCATGCGTGAGGTTACACTGAGGACTCATCCATGTGTTTTTTAATGTTATTATGTGGCGCGCGACGGCCCCAGTTCCCTTGGATGACTACAGGAGATCAGATCGAGCAGATGCGCCAAAACCCGCAGAATATTCAATCTGCAATCTGCATTTGTGCATACGGCTGCTGCCACGCACATCTAATCCATGGGCTTTATTGTTTATGTCGTCTTAGAGAGATTCACACAGCTGGAATTCTGTCATTATTTACATGCAAAACTATTGTGTGGCTTCAAAAGATGTAGTGCATCAATTGCACAATCATTTTTATGGTGTGCTTCCAGCAGCATCTGTATACATTTACTCCAGACAACCTGCAATTGATCTTCATTCCACTTCTGTGGAAGGAAGTCATATCGGTTTGAAGTGCATAAATGATGACAGAATGCACATTTTTGGCCAGTTTCTTTCTTTCAATGTTACGGCTGGCCTTTTTACTTATAGTACAGTGGGAACAAGGACACGACTGGGAGAAAAAGAGAGAATCTGGACCAGATCACATCACAGAAACATTATTGGACCCCAATGACTTTCATTGTATAGACAAAGAAAGTTAATGATCAAAAAAAATCTAATTTTGGCTTATTTATTCATTCAAATGTTGGTCTTTAGGAAAGAGACAAGATTGGGTGAAACAGAAAGAAACTGGACCAGATCAGATGGACTAAAACATTGCATGCACAGATCAGAGCACATGTAAAAGTCATTTACTCACCATCATGCCGTTTCAAAACAATATGACTTTCTTCTGTGTAAAAACACAAAAGAAGACATTTTAATGACACAGAAGCAACTTTGGACCCCACTGACTTTCACTGTATGTACAACATGTTTCTAAATATCTTCTTTTGTGTTTCGCAGAAGAAACAAAGTCATAAAGAAGGTAAATCTGGACATTCGACCGAAACTGACTTGCTATCAGTTGTTGAAGCTCTAAGACTTGCAAGAGCGGCTTCCAAGTCTTCGTTACTTATCTTGCTGGATCTGTCTGCTGCTTTTGATATGGTCAACCACCAGATCCTCCTGTCAACCCTATTGAGAAAGGGCATCTCAGGAACCACACTCCAGTGGTTTGAGTCTTCCCTCTCAGATAGGTCCTTCAAGGTATCTTGGAGAGGTGAGGTATCCAAGTCGCAACATCAAGCTACTGGGGTGCCTCAGGGCTCAGTTCTTGGACCGCTTCTCCTCTCTGTCTACATGGCATCACTAGGTTCTGTCATTCAGAAACATGGCTTTTCATATCACTGCTATGCTGATGACACTCAACTCTACCTCTCATTCCATCCTGATGATCCAATGATAGCTGCTCGCATCTCAGCATGTATAACAGACCTTTCTTGCTGGATGACGGACCATCACCTTCAACTCAACAGACAGAACTGCTTGTAGTTTCAGCAAACCCATCACTTCATCACAATTTCACCTACCAGTTAGGCTCATCAACCATAACTCCTTCAAAAACAACCAGAAACCTTGGAGTTGTGGTTGATGATAAGCAGAATTTCTCAGACCACATTGCTAAAACCGCCCCGATCCTGCAGATTTGCTTTATACAATATTAGGAAGATCAGGCCCTTTCTTTCAGAACATGCATCACAACTCCTTGTTCAAGCTCTTGTTCTGTCCAGACTTGACTACTGCAATGCTCTCTTGGCAGGTCTTCCAGCCAGTTCCATCAAACCTCTACAATTAATCCAAAATGCCGCTGCAAGATTAATCTTTAATGAGCCGAAAAGAACGCATGTCACACCTCTGTTCATCAATTTGCACTGGCTACCAATAGCTGCTTGCATAAAATTCAAGGCATTAATGTTTGCCTACAAAACCACCTCTGGCTCTGCACCCCTTTACCTAAATTCAGTACTTCAGACCTATGTGCCCTCTAGAAGCTTGCATTCTGCAAGTGATCGACACATTATTGTGCCATCCCAAAGAGGCACAAAATCACTTTCACAGACTTTTTCATTAACTGTTCCCACCTGGTGGAATGACCTGCCCAACTCAATTTGAGCAGCTGAATCCTTAGCCATCTTCAAGAAACGGCTAAAAACACATCTATTCCGTCTTTATTTGACCCTCTAACTCTAGCACTCTATTCTAATTCTATTTTATCTATCTGTCTTCTTTTTTATTAAAAAAAAAAAATACACACACACATACTTGACCCTCTATCAATTGCATATTTATTCTCTAACTGCTAGCTTTTCTTGAAAAATTAACACTAGCTTTCTTTTTTCTACATTCTATCTACTTGTTTTCTTAAAAAAAAAAAAAAAAAAACCTTGCTGTACTGCGTTAGGCTAACCAAGACTTGTCACAGCGCTTGCATGTTGTTGCTCTTTTGTTGGTTTTGATTGCTTCTATCGTCCTCATTTGTAAGTCACTTTGGATAAAAGTGTCTGCTAAATGACTAAATGTAAATGCAAATGTTATGGTTGGTCTTTTAATTTACAGTACAGTAGTAGAAGGATAAGACTGGGTGAAATAGAGAGAAACTGGACCAGATCAGCTGGACTAAAGCTCAGATCGCATAGACAGTGGTCTGACACATGTAAAAAAAAAAAAATAAAAAATAAAAAAACTTTAAATATATAATTATAAATAATTATTTTGTCAACCAGTATGCATTTCTTCTTTTTCCTGTGGAAAAACACAAAAGAAGATATTTTGGCACATAAGCAACATTGGACCCCATTGACTTTCACTGTCTGGACAAAAAACAGACATGTCCTCTTTTGTGTTTCTGTTAGTGCTGTCAAACGATTAGTCGCGATTAATCGCATCCAAAATAAAAGTTTTTGTTTACATAATATATGTATGTGTACTGTGTATATTTATTATGTATTTATAAATACAAACACGTGCATGTATTGTAACGTGGTCGTGGTTGTACCATGAGGCTCAGACGAAGGAGTAAACGAAAAGAGGATTTAATAAACATCAACTCACGTAGACCATTAAAGCAAATAACATTAATCCGAGACCAGGAACAGAAAGAAACAGAAGGCTTATAAAGACAGGGAAACAAAGGAGCAAACAAGATGATTAATTCAACACAGGTGATCAGACAGAACGATAGTTAGACAATGAACTAATGAGAACAGGAACAGAACCAAATAAGGAAAAACAGGAACTTAACAGGAACATACACGTGACATGTATATATTTATGAAAAATATTTTATGTTTAAGGCCCGGTTTCACAGACAGGGCTTAGACTAAACCAGGATTAGGCCATAGTTCAATTAGGACATTTAACTAATTTTTATAAACATGCTTCGGAAAAAACATTACTGGTGTGCATCTTGAGACAAAACGAAGGCACTGATATATTTTAAGATCAGTCAGTCCAAGTTTATTTCAGTTGAAACAGCTAAGACTTACATTTTAGTCTAGGACTAGGCTTAAGCCTTGTCTGTGAAACCGGGGGTAAATGTTAAATCTTTTTTATATATAATATAAAATATAAGAATATAAATATATGGGTCAGTGACAAAAAGGGGTTGGTAAGATGGCAAGAACTTATTTTAAAAATCAGGTATTTTAAAATGTACACAGCATGTTTATGTTGATTTTATGTAATTAAAAACGACATATGAACCTTTTTTATTTTTTTACAAAAGTTAAGACTGAATATACATGAAAATGTCAAATGGTGTAACCGTCAAACAATGAGATATATTACATATTTTATCCACCTAGATGGCATGTAAGCTTCATTTTAAAATATCACACGAAAATAGATATCTTTATTAGAGTTAGCTCTAAATGTAAATTTTAATGCGTTTTTGCATTATATGGCGGAACGTATGCTGAAAACACTTCTGTTTTCTAAATAATCTTTGACAAATTACGTAAAAAATATTAAAAAACATATTATTATACTAAACTAGATGATTACATTTTATTCCACATTAATTTTCCTGTATATAATTATATTTTTATGAAAAATACTGGTTACGCCAATTGACACAAACCAGTTACACCACTTGGCCATGTTGCTTCTACAGCCAAAGGCCATTGTTTGTTGAAGAAACCGACACTGAAAATCAAGCATGACTGTCAACAAATTCAGCTGAAGTGCTTTTTTTTTTTTTAATGCTACAAAAAAAAAAAAAATCTGGCAACATGAAATTATCATAGTGATGAACAGTGAACTCATGTCTCGTATTGTAATTTTAATTTTCTTATTGTAATTTCGTATTGTATTATGGCATCTATTTGGGAAAAAGGGGCCCTGTTATATCATATTAATTATAAAATATCAGAAATTTAAAGAATTGTATTTTACAGATGTAAATTGTAATCTTTAGTTAACATTTTTTATCAGAGAATTTATGTTCAAAAATAGACACCCACTTCCTTCTGCTACATTATTAAATAATTTATGTATACATTACATTATATTATATGATACTATATATTGCTTAAAGGGATAGTTCACCCAAAAATAAAAATTACCCCATGATTCCCCTATTTTATTTATAGGTATATAGGCGCTATTTTAGGTGTATATGGCTTTCTTCTTTCAAATGAATACAATTGGAGTGCCATTAAAAGTGAATGGGTGATATTCAATAGTCCAATAAACTGCATCCATCCATCATAAAAACGTTTTCCAGACGGCTCCAGGTCATTAATAAAGGCCTCCTGAAGCGAATCAATGGACTTTTGTAAGAAAAATATCCATATTTAAAACTTTATAAACCATAATATCTAGCTTCTACTATCTGTCGTACTTGCGTTCACGAGAGAGTGGCATTCCAGCGGATGACGTAGGACGCAGACGTAGCGCAAGTACTGGTGAGAATATGCTAGTCTCATGAGAACCAAGTTTTGTTTACAGCAAAGGAAAACCAATGTCCTCTTGGCTTGTATCGAAATCCTTCGACATTTTTCTTTACAAATCCTCGTTTTGTACTTCTAATTCGTGACCAGTATTTTGTTTTGCTCTCTCCTCTATGATTCCGTATTCGTCAATTCTCACCAGAGCTTATGCTACACCTACATCCAACGTCATCCACTGGAACAAAACTCTCATGAACATGCGTACGACAGTTAGCGGAAGCTAGAGATTAGCGTTTATAAAGTTTTAAATATGGATATTTTACTTACAAATGCACATTGATTCGCTTCAAGAGGCCTTTATTAACACCCGGAGCCATCTGGAGCACTTTTTTATAATGGATGGATGCAGTATATTGGACTTCTATTGGACTATTGAATATCACCCATTCACTGCCATTATAACGCTTGGAAGAGCCAGGACATTTTTTTTTAATATAACGCTGATTGTATTCATCTGAAAGAAGAAAGACATAAGCACCTTGGATGGCTTGAAGGCGAGTAAATCAGGTGGTCATTTTCATTCTTGGGTGAACTATCCCTCTAAAATTTTAAGTGAATGGAATAGAAATATGCATTAAAGCTAAACATTTCAAAAACACTAATGTCGTGCAACATAAATATTTTATCCTTACAGAGTATTATTTTAGACTTACAGACCTTTAATAATAAAGCTGTAGATAAAGAATCACTTTCTCAAAAATATAACATTAAACACTTGAAAATAGTTTCAAATAGTAGGTTAGTTTATATTACATCTTTAATCAGCATCATAAACAAGTGATACTTGACTAAATTGGGCCCTAACAGAAAGGCTTTTAATAGGAGTCAAATGGTGTAACCAGTTACACCAATTGACATTTCAATTTGAAATCAAATTTGACAAGGATTATCATGGACACCTGTGTAATTACATGGCATTGGTGGGAATATTTCAAATGTAATTTTTAAAGTTAATACTCATTTTTATAATAATGATGAATTATCAATGTATTCCTGAGGTCATACCATTTGACTTGTATACCTAAGAATATCTGACCATACCCTAAAATGTCAAATTATCTCACATTTTAAAGAGAGTTACTAACCTTTGCATGCAGCAGTTAGTATCACCAGAGGTCCGTCTCTGTGATATAATTTCCTGTCACATGATCTTCTTGCAAAATATTAACAAAATGTTTTATTGAGAATTTCACCTTTTTTTAAACAAGATCACTTATTTGGTACAAAGTTTTTACGGTTACACCACATTGACATTTTTGCAATCATCCCCCAAATATTTTGTCAAAATGATTTAAAACCAAAAATTTTAGACTTGGTACACAAAAAAAGAGAATGTACGCAATTAATTTGCACATTTATTTTGAAATTTTAACCCTTTTACATTTAATTAAACCATATGGACACAAAAAAATTTGCGTCACGTCATTGACCCATATACATGTAAATACATGTAAACATTTTCAAAATATTTACTGTATGTGTGTGTATTTATATATACATAATAAATACACAGTACACATACATATATTATGTAAACAAAATTTTTTATTTTGGATGCAATTAATCATGATTAATCGTTTGACAGTAATCGTTTCTACAGAAGAAAAATGTCATATAGTGTGTGCATGGTGACAAAACATTTTTGCCTTATTTATTTATGATTTATGTTATGATTGGCCTTTTACTTATAATACAGTATGAAAAGGATGATATTGGGAGAAATAGAGAGAAAGTGGACCAAAATTCACAGTGCATGCACAGCAGTCTGATGTATCAGAGGACATGCGCCAAATGTCATGTAACACAAAAGTCATCATTTACTCACTGTCATGTCATTCCAAACCAGTATGACTTTCTTTCTTCTTTGGAAAAACATAAAAGAAGACAGTTTAAAGACACAGAAACAACTTCAGACCCCATTCACTGTATGAACAAAAACCCATTTAGACATTTCTTTGCTTCAGAAGTCAGTCAGTCATTTAGTGAGTGCATGGTGACAAAACTCACATTTTTGCCATATTTATTTATGATTTTTGTTATGATTGGCCTTTTAACTTATAGTACAGTTTGGAAAGGACAATTTTGGGTGAAATAGAGAGAAACTGGACCAAAATTTGCAATCTGACATGTCATGTAACAAAGTCATCGTTTACTCTCCATCATGTCGTTTCAAACCAGCATGCATTGCTGTCTTGTGTGGAAAAACACAAAAGAAGGTATTTTAAAGACATAGAAACAACTTTGGACCCCACTGACTTTCATTGCATCTTCTTTTGAGTTGCACAGAAGAAGCTCATACAGGTTTGTAGCGAGTAAATGACGGCAGAGCTCTCATTTTTGGCTGAACTCTCCCTTTCAGCATTGATTTGTTTGAGGTTTGTGTTACGAGAAGTTGGGGAACATTTAAGGGTCACTTAACGTTAATGAATATTCACCCGAAAAGCTCTGACAGCAAACAGGCATCCGATACTCAGGGAAAGCGCTGACATCCATCTCTTTAAAGAGCGACTGTCAGCAGATGCCACGGGCCTGGGTGTGCTTCATGTGCGAAATAAATCCCCATAACGCAGATGAGAGCGCAGACAAGCGCAGGTGAAAGCAGACGGGAGCGCAGACGAGACGCCCTAATGGCCGCGTTTCTCAGCTCGCCTCCCGCCGTGGCTCTCAGCGCCAGGATCCTCTAATGAGACGTACGGCGTTAATCCTGTCGACGGCGTTCATGAATCTCGCACCGATCGCATCATAAAGCAGGAATGTGCCGCTTTCATGTGCGTCTGCCGCTGATGGACTCTGACAACAATATGGCAGCACTTCCTGACCTCTGGCCGCCGGGGGTCACGCGGCTTTTATGGGTGGTCACGCTACATGGTGAATGGGTCAGAACGGGAGCGGGTTTACGAGGAAACGTAAACTTTGGGCTCAGTTGGAATGAATCTATGCGTATGGGCTGTAATTCAACTTTATTTGGGTTTCTGCGGATCTTGAGGTTCGGTGGAGCTATGACTAGTGATGACCGCTTTAGAAACACTAGGGCTGCGTTTCACTTCCACACGTACTCGTTAACTTCACTAAGCACTTCCCCTCGGGGGAATCCCCGCTGCCATTCTGAAGTGCGTTCCACTTCGCGAAGTGGATGAGGGAAGTTTATATGGACAGACCCTCGACCCCTCGATTTTGACCGAGGGAGAGAGTCAGCTTCATATGCACACTTAAGGCCGCTCCATAGACCATAGTGCAACACGATTGTGACGTCATCGCAGATCGTGTTTAATTTATCCCAACCCCAAACAACTCTATAATATATAAATTATTATTTTTTTAACATTTATAACAGCCCAAGCATACCTATATACATATAGAATGCTGAACCAAACAAATTCATAAGGGGAAAAAATGCAAACAATAAACCAACTCTATAGCGGATTCTAAGTGATCAAGGGCTTAGGACGTTCCAGTTCAGCCCATTGCAAGGTTTCCGCCAGAAGTGGGCACTCATGCAATGTAATCAATGACGTACATCCGAGTAAACGAGACGAGGGAAGTTTGCTAGTGAAGGGTATAAAAAACCGGACTGGAACGCAGCCTAGGGATGGGCGTATCGATCCTAAAGGACCGATATATCGATACCGATGCGAGTATCGAAAGTATTGATACTCAAATAAAAAAATATCGATACTAAGGCATGTTTTATTTACCAGTGATTTTATTTAACAAAAAAAATAAATAAATAAAAAAAATTAATGCGTAGAATATGCATTTAATTGGACGAATTAACCTATGTTAGCGAATAATTGTGTAGGATAGGAATTCGAAGAACAGAATTTGAAGAGCTTTGAAAAGCTTAATTTCTTCCATCACTAGTGATGAGAGATGGATACACTCTTCAAATACCAGTCCATAATCCTCACGACTGAAAGAGCTGCACTTTTATAGTTCGTTTTATAAAGTTTTGTGCAGCCAACTGTGAAATATAGCAGCGCTAACTAATGGAACGGTCACACTTTATATTAGGTGGCCTTAACTACTATGCACTTACATCAAAAAATAAGTACAATGTACTTATTGTGTTCATATTGTATTGCAAAACACTTTTGCTGCTATTGAGGTGGGATACGGGTAAGGTTAGGCACAGGTTTGGTGGTACGGGTAGGTTTAAGGGTGGGTTAAGGTGTAAGGGATGGGTCAACAGTGTAATTATAAATGTAATTACAGAAATTAATTACAGATGTAATTACATATAGGTATTTTTTAAAATATCAGTACAATGTAAAAACATGCATTGTACCAAATGATTAATTTAAATGTAAGTACATAGCAGTTAAGGCCACCTAATATAAAGTGGGACCAATGTAACTAATGTCCAGGATTATTATAGTTAACTAAAACTAAAGACGATTGAACTAAATACAGTAGAAATAAAATTATTAAAGTATAACAATTTAAGTATTTAAAAAAAAAAATCAACTTATTAGAAAAAGGTTTTTATTTTAGTTAGTTGCCAAGGCAATTTTTTTTTCATTTTAGTTTAGTTTAACTTAAAGTACTAAAATAACTCAAACTAAAAAAATGAAAACTAATAAATAAAAATTATACATTTTTTTTTAAATTACAAAATGACTAAAACTTTAACTAAAAGTGAAGATGTAAAAATGTGAAAAAGAAAATGAAAAATCTAATTTAAAATATTAACAAAAACGATACTAGTATATTAATGGTATTAAAATAACACTAGTAAATCACTCACGATACTCAAATAAAAATACCGATACTAAGGTGTGTTTTATTTACCAGTGATTTTGTTTAACAAAAAAAAAAATAATGCGTACAATATGCATTTAATTGGACAAATAACCTATGTTAGCGAATAATTGTGTAGGATAGAACTATGTACAGCTCATCTGAACACACGTAAATGTTGTAAGACAGAACCAATCAATCACAGAGAGCGTTCACTCACTTCTGACAGTGCATTGTGTTTCACAAGATCACAAGAAAGCACTGATGCTTTTGGGATCGGCAGCCCAGAACAATGCTTATCAGAGAACAGAAAAAACATATATGTTTGAGTTATTTCACAATAAACAAATTGAAATTGTAGCCTACATAATTTGTGCAATTACATTTATTTAAATTAACGTTTAAAGTTCATATTGATCATGTTCTATTCAGTAATGTTAATACAAATCATACACTGTCGAAATAAGGTTGCATTTTATGTGTTTTATGTATATAAGCAGTCCCTTATGAAACTAAGTATTTTCAACTATAATATTTGTAGATTTCCATGATTACCACTACAGTAAACGTATTTTAACCGTGTGTAAACAAAAATATAGTCTAATAAATTGCAATTAAGGCGTATTGAATGTTAAAATGCGTTTCAAATATAAAGTTAAGTGGGTATCATTACATATTTTATTCTTAGTAATTTAATAATTTAATAAATGTTATAATTTAAAAGTTCAGTTTAGAAGTATCATATTGGTATTGGTATCGAAGATACTGGCCTTTAAAATTATCGGTATTGTATCGAAAACAAAATAAGTGGTATCGCCCATCCCTAAAAAACACTGCTTCATGAAGCTTCGAAACCTTTACGAATCTTTTGTTTCGAATCAGTGGTTCGGAGCACATATCAAATTGGGCAAGTCACATGATTTCAGCAAACGAGGCTTTGTTACGTCATTACTGTTTCGAAACGTTTCAAAACTCTGATGGTTGCCACTAGGGGATGTTGATCTCAAAGTGAACCCATGAAACAGTGTCTACTATGGATTTAACTGATTTTGGATCAGTTTTATGTATGAATGTTAATAGAACTGAAGTTAATCAATTGTTTTGTACTGATTCATGATCAGTTCTTAGTGCAGGAGGCCCAGTTAATCTCATGACGTGAAATCCTTATTTTAAAAAATGTTTTTATTTTAGTTAGTTGCCAAGGCAATTTTTTTTTTTCATTTTTGTTTAGTTTAACTTAAAGTACGAAAATAACTCAAACTAAATAAATAAAAACTATGCAAATTTTTAAAATTACAAAATGAGAAATTAAAAGTGAAGATGTAAAAATGTGAAAATAAAAGAAAATGAAAAATCTAATTCAAAATATTAACAAATACGATAATAGTATAATAATGATATTAAAATAACACTAGTAAATCACTCACTAATTAAAATTGAAGTCAGTCAGGATTCTTTAAACTAAAACAAAACTTTTCATCCCAATTACAAATTTTGTATAGGTCTATTATATATCCAATATAAAAAAAACACTGTGGCCCCTTATTAGCAAACAAATATTATTCCGAATATTTTTAATTTAATTTGCAATTTAAAATAAATGCAAATACAAGCCTTTTATGGCTTTTTATTGACTACCAGGTAAAAATCATAATTCTAATCATACAGAAATGAGCAAAAATAGGTGTGTTGTGAGGTATCAAATAAACTATTTTATTCATTATTTAATTCAGCACCCAATTTTAATACTAATTTACCTATTGTTATTTGTTCTTTTTTACGTTTCTTTTTATTGTCATCACTTGTTTGTTGTAAAATACTTACAATACTGACAACAGCCTATTGTATGTAAACAATCATGCCAGTGAGTACTTTAAAACGATTTGAAATGACATAATCTATCGATTACATGGGGACGCTGTAAAGGGCCTGATTTCCTCGGTCGTTTCTAACGAGGTGTTGACAGCAGTTTGAGGGTAAATGTATGTCTAGTCTGTCACTCACCTCAGTAACGGAGCCGCGGTATGATACACGCCTAGAACATTTAGTGCGCGTGGCGACGCCCCGCAAGGCACGCGCTGATATGACGCTGTCACGTCAGGTGTGTGTGTGGCGGCGTGACGTGACAGGTCAAAGGGGACATGCCTATATATATGTGTGTGTATGAGTGTGAGTGTGTGTGTGTGCATATATATATATATATATATATATATATATATATATATATATATATATATATATATATATATATATATATATATATATATATATGCGTGTGTGTGTACCTGTTTTTCTATTCAGGTGGGGACTTAAACCTGAACACACACAGACTCATGGGGACTCGTGTCACGGTGGGGACCTAAATTGAGGTCCCCAGGGGTAAAGAAGCTTATAAATCACACAGAATGAAGTTTTCTGAAAATCTAAAAATGCAATAAGTCTCCTGTGAGGGCTAAGTTTAGGTGTAGGGCAATAGAATATACGGTCTGTACAGTAGAAAAACCATTACGCCTATGGAAGTCCCCACAAGGATAGTGAAACAAGTGAGTGTGTGTGTGTGTGTGTGAGAGAGACCTTGGACCACAAAACCAGTCTTAAGTTTCGAAATTGAGATTTATACATCATCTGAAAGCTAATAAATAAGCTTGTTGGGACAGGACAATATTTGGCTGAGATACAACTATTTGAAAATCTGGAATCTGAGGGTGCAAAAAAAATCTAAATATTGAGAAAATCGCCTTTAAAGTTATCCAAATAAAGTCCTTAGCAATTCATATTACTAATCAAAAATCAAGTTTTGATATATTTATGGTAGGAAATTTACTAAATATCTTCATGGAGCATGATCTTTACTTAATATTCTTCATTACCTATGCTTCTTCATTAGGCCTACTTGTTTTGTGTATAATACTTTGGGAATACTGTAAACACACATTATCATGCCAATAAATGACTTTAAATTTAATTTAAATTAAATAATCAATTACATGCTGTAAAATGCCTTTTTTTTGCAAGGGCATGCAATTTGCAAAAAAATATAGGCATGTTATTAGCACAAATAGTGAAGTTTACTACGATGCTCACACAAAAACAAAAACATAGTTAATGCCACTAACACTAAGCTTGATCTATACAGCACCTATAAAAACAAGGTTTACAAAATATTGTTAGTTTTTCATGTACTTCTTTTCATGACATCTGAGGGGCCTAGAAATGTGCATTATAGTCATGAGTTCACATTTATCTGAGTGAAATTGCTGTGACTGACCCAGATCTTCAGCTCTGTGAACCACAATGAAAATACTCACAGTTTGCATTGGAAAATTAAAAAAAGAGTCGTGATTTTTCAGGATCTCAACTCCAACGTCACCCCTCTCAAAAACCCCTCTGAGAGTTACAAAAGAACATTTAAGACTATTACCGTCCCTTATGTATCTGTCCCATCTAAAAGCACAGTATTGATTTTGAGTGACCCTGATTCACCCACAGTCTTTCCCCCGACTCTCTCCTGCGCTCGGGACGGAGAGAGCGAGAGAGAAAGCGAGCGAGTGAAATAAAGACTGGGTGGCATTTTGAGTCAATAATAAAATGAGAAAGACGCTTTCAGAGGCAGAGGAGTGTTGAGGGGATGCCGCGGGGCCCTCGGGGGCCGTGGCAGACATCTTGCGCCTGGTCACCGAGGTCCCAGACCGGAGAGGACAGCAGATTCTTATTTCCTCCTCAGGCTGGCAGCCAATCAGTTTCCAGCTGAGTTCCAGCCCCCCTCTCTGTCTTTTCACAGATTTTTAGCCCCTTTTCCCCAAATTCTTCACACATCTCTAGATTGCACACATGCAAACACATATACACACATATTCCCTGCTCATAACACACATCTGCACACGGATAATGCACACACATATTTTGGCCTAAATACACAAAGCAATAAACTAAAGCAACTCATGGACTTAAAAATAAAGCTTCAGAGTACTGCAATAGAAGAACTATTTTCTTAAAAATAATGGTTCTTTATTGGCTTCTGAAGAACCTTTAACATCCATGGAAACTTTCCATTCCACAAAAGGTTCTTTAGATGATTAAAATGTTCTTCACACAAAGTAAATCAATGGTTATTTTAAGAACTGTCCACTGAAAGGTTCCAAAAATGGTTCTTTTATGGCATTGCTGCGAAACCCCCTTTTTGGAACCTTTATATTTTAGAGTGATTTTATAATCTAAAGAACTTTTTCCACTATAAAGAATCTTTTGTGGAATGCAAACAGTTCCATGGATGTTAAAGATTCTTCATGGAACCATACAGACATCAATAAAGAATATTTATTTTTGAAACTGTCCCAAAGCTTAATTTAACTCTTCATGATCTCTTTTAATTGCATGGCAGATACACTTTTAAAAATAAAGGTTCCAAAAGGGGGTTTTCACAGCGATGCCATAAAAGAACCATTTTGGGTTCCCCAAAGAACCTTTCTGTGAACAGTTATTAAAAGAACCATTTTTCTACAACATTTTAATAATCCAAACAACCTTTTTTTCCACTATAAAGAACCTTTCGTCAAATGTAAATATTAAGGGTTCTTCATGGAACATTGATGCCAATAAAGAACCTTTATTTTTAAGAGTGTAGAACCATTTTTGGTTTTGGCTTCCCAAAGAACCTTTCAGTGAACAGTTCTTTAAGAGCCTTTTTTTTTTTTTTTTTTTTTTTCTGAGTGTGAAGCACATTTTAATTTTCTAAAAAACCTTTTTTGGAATGGAAAGGTTCCGATGCTTCTTCTTGGAACTATGTAAACAACCTTTATACTTTTAAGAGTGTATGGCTGACAATCTAAAAGCTCATTTCTTCTGTAGAAAGCAGAATTCTGTATTCTGCACGGAGAAGTCATTCTCGTCTCAATATTCCTCTTAGCTGGGAGCTAATCCTTGTGAATCTCACACCTTAAAAACTACAAGGCACTTGGGACCCGGGATCTGTCAGGTGAGAACGCATAATCATTCCTGCCTGAGAGTGTGTGTGTCTCTGTGTGTGTGTGTGTGTGTGTATGTTTCTCAGGTGCTTTGTGTGGATCGTCTTTACATTACACCTTCTCATACTACCAGTTGAGATCATTTCAGGATTTGATCTCATAATTTAGACACACCGACTGAGCTGAAACGACAAGTCCGAATCCAACTTTGCTTTTTCATTACATTGATCATGACTGAGCAGGATTTAAAGATTGAAGCTGCAGATGTTGTTGATTTAAGGAATAATAAGAGAGCCTACTAATAAGTGTAAGAGAGCAGCAGCAGGTCAAATCACATTATCACTCTGAAAGCAAATAGAAAGAGGTCAAATGGGCCAAATAAAAAGTGTGAATAGGTTAATGGATGATAGTGTTATTTTTGCGAGTAATATAATCACAACCTGTGACTTATTATAACTGACTCTCTTTAATTTGTCATCCGGCCCGTGGCTGTCATCAAGGAATTTTAATTACAATGACGAGCTAAAGAGTCAGTGGGTGGGTTTGATGAGGACACCCAGTGGGGTTTTTCATTAAAGAGCTCTCACACGAGTGGGTGACCCTTCCCGGGTAACCAACCATTATCGCTTGTAGTACACTTGAACCCATCTTTCATACACTCAAGTGTACTACAAGTGGTGACTAAATACATTTTTCAAATACACATTTTAAATGCACATTTTAGTTCATATTCAGTTCATATTCAAAAATGGAATCGCTACAAACACTGCATTTGGGAACCTCTATTTCTTTAAAGTGAAAAAAAAAAAAAAAAGTTCTTTACACCAAGTAAATCAATGGTTCTTTTAAGAACTGTCCACCGAAAGGTTCCAAAATGTTTCTTTTATGGCATTGCTGCGAAAACCCCTTTTTGGAACCTTTATATTTTAGAGTGATTTTATAATCTAAAGAAGCTTTTCCACTATAAAGAATCTTTTTGTGGAATGGAAACAGTTCCATGGATGTTAAAGATTCTTCATGGAACCATTTGGTGTACACTTGAGTGACTAGTGAAAGATGGGTTCATTTTCATGGTCTCCTAAAATAGCACAGTTGAGTACACTTAGTTGATCTTAAGTTTACCTTAAGAAGTACTAAAGAGTCGTTTTTAGTATATTAAGTACAAAATTAGTGCACGAAAATAGAGCACTTTCAGTACATTAAGTGTACTTTTTTAAACCTGGGTCTCTCTCTCTCTCTCTCTCTCTCTCTCTCTCTCTCCCTCTCTTTTATCATATTTGTGGTACAGAAGGGTTTTTAATAAGGCGGTTTCTATCCTCCCGGCTGTCTCTTCCTTCACTATCACCGGTTCCTTCACACGGAAAAATAATTGGCCGGTTTCCCTGAGCTTGGAAAGGGGTTGAGCCGGGTGGGATTTGCCCCCGCCCCACTCTTTTTATTACCACCGCCTGATGATAAAGACAATCAGATATTACCTTATGGTGAACTGGGGTTCAATTGTTTTTCCATCTGTTGACCTGCGTGTTTTTTTTTCTTTTTCTTTTTCTTCTCTCGTTTTGAAAATGTGTTCGGACATTGTTTGATAAATACAACCTGCTTATTTCGAGCTTTTAAAAAAAAAAAAACGTAATATTCCGCAGCAAATGTTTCGCTTTAAACATATAATCATAAACTTATTTAATAAACTAGCTTAATATGAGTATTCTAGAGATAACGACTTTATTCAGTAACTTAAAGTAGTAATTTTGTATTATTAGCTACTTAGGAATTGTAAACAAAAAGATTCGCCTGTTTTTAATTAATGTTTTTTTTTATTATTAATTTTAATTCTAAAATAATACACAAATAAACGAATGATTGTATTTTTATTTACTTTAACAAAAAAAAGTCTATTTACTTGTTTTAAAAACGGAGTATATTTTAAGCCTAATCATATTATCATTACTACAGGCGCAGGGTTTTTTTTTCTTTTTCTTTTTTTAACCCCTCAGGTGACGCGCGCGCGCGCCTCACACCACACTCACCTCGTGCACGCCGAAAAAAGTCTCCTGCGGTTTTTTCGTCAGTATCATGCAGACGCTGAAAAAAGAGTTCACAACAGACATTCACATTAGAACACGTAGACTAGGCACCTAAATATGTAAATACACAACACTTTTCAATAGGGGAAATGCTTTGGGTAATTACACGTTAAAATTTCACTAAATTCTCGAAAGTTTAGGCTACTTGTGCGTGTCGTTGTCAACAGCAGAGAGAACTTACGCTGCTGGCCGCTAATGTTGCAGTTTTTTTTTTTTTGCGCTGAAAAGAAGAGAAAAGCGTCTGTGCGCGATATACCCCAAACACACTGAGCCACAGAGGGATCAACTTTTACCCCCGCTACAAGAGAAACTCAAGGCATGGAGGTCTTTCCTGACAGTCTGTGGTGAGTTTGGTTTCCTCGTTAATCGTTTGTTAATTATTTGGGTTGCCAAGTTCAGTCGAGCTCCAGTGTATTTAGATAAAACCGTTCTCAGGTCAGCCTGGAGGACTCGTTAATTGTTTTGTTTTCGGTGCTTCTAAAACGGTGTCAAGTTCCTCAGTGGGTTCAATGTCATTCTCAAATTAACACTCATTAATTGGCTGGAAACGAATTTTGAAATGTTCTGTGAGGAAAGTTTTAGTCAAAAACTACAATTATGGTAGATTTTCCAAATTAAATAGGCTACAGCCTAAATGAAAAACATTGTTTTGAATAATAATAGCTACCCTTCAACCAAGGATACATTTTAAGTCAATAAAAATAGAAGCCCTAAAATTTAAACAAGTACAAAAAAAAAAAAAAAATGTATTTGTTTTAAATGGTATAGTTAAAACGAAGGCCTCCGAGCCAATGAGAAAACAGTCAGAAGCCAAGACTTGCCAAAGCCCCGCCCCCTCGAGCTGTATCATATATAAACTCTCTCAAACAATTCTGTCACTCACAGATTACAGTAGAAAGTCCGGAGGTGTCGCTTCAGAGGTCAAGCTGCGGGGCGCACGGATCGCGTCCTGGTGTGATCTACTTATTGATCTCCACCTGCTTTTGATTGAACCTCATCAGTATTTTGAAGAATGCAGTTAGAAAGCATCCTCCCTGGCGCATCTGTAAACTTACCCAAGACCTTCTATAACCTGTCGTCGTCCTCAGAGAGCACCAACAACAGCCCAGGGTCAACGCAGATAGACTTTCAGGACATGGACCGGACTGAAGCGGAGCAGAGCTCCGGTGCCAAGAAGTTTTTGAGCGGTGGG
Organism: Spinibarbus caldwelli; assembly: GCA_039654775.1. NCBI lineage: Eukaryota > Metazoa > Chordata > Actinopteri > Cypriniformes > Cyprinidae > Spinibarbus > Spinibarbus caldwelli. The sequence goes on along the minus strand of CM077244.1, from coordinate 2,330,293 downwards.
AGCGCGCTGATGGATGAGGCTGACAGCGAGAGCTTCACCGGGAGTAAAGCAGCGGCATCCGCCGCCGCACCGGACGCACGGAAAAGTTCTCCGGTGATCGGTGGAGATGATGAGCTGTCCAGCGCCCGCCGTTACAACATCGACGAGCTGGGTACTGATCGCTACTTCATATCCTCCACCCAACCGAGCTCCGACGTGACCAACCCGTGCTCTCTCTTCCCGTACGGAGGCCAAACCGGGTCGGTGTACAGCGGCGCGAACGGGTCCAGGTATTCGTCGTCTCTGCATTACGGCTCGGTTCTTCCTCCCGCCGGGTTCTCCTCCGCCGTGTGCGCCGGTCGCAGTCAGTTTGGAAGCGGGTATCAGTTCGGACAGGGTCCCGGGTGTCTGTACCCGTCCTATCCGGGACCGGGCTCCGGTTTGAGCTCGATGCCCATCCCCGGTTCGGGAGCCGCGACGAGGGCGCAGGTTTACCTGTGCAACAGACCGCTGTGGCTCAAATTTCACCGCCATCAGACCGAGATGATCATCACCAAACAGGGCAGGTGAGAATGAGAAGTTCACAAGCTGGCTGGTAAAGTTTCGCTTAAAAACAGAGCAATTTAGAACATAAATGCATGGTTTAAAATTGTTTTTCAAACACAAAATATGCAAAATATAAGTTAATAGCTTGGTTTGAATAACGAATTCATTTTCTCAGGGTGATTAAACGCACCCGAATCCGTCCTAATTCGTAATTTGTGTTTTATTAACGATCATATTCGCAGGCGAATGTTCCCCTTTCTGAGTTTTAATATCACTGGACTGAACCTGACGGCGCATTATAACGTGTTTGTGGAAGTTGTTCTGGCGGATCCGAATCACTGGAGATTTCAGGGCGGAAAATGGGTCACTTGCGGGAAAGCGGACAACAACATGCAAGGTGAGGAAAGAAAAAAATAACCCCGAGATGATATGAAAATAATTCGAGCAACATGACAACCTGTTATATCTTCAGTTAAACATGACAAATGTTTTGTTATAATTTAATTAAACAAACATGCAAACTGTGTAATCAAATAAATCGTGTTTTTTTTTTTTTTGTTGTTTTTTTTTCTTTTTTTTTAATGGAATTGCAATTGTCATTTGATGTTGTGGTTGTAAACGAATTGGTAAAACATAAAACCTTCGCTGGTAATAGAAATGCATGAAAATCAACGAATTTCTTAAAATAATTTACCAGATATTTTAAAACTAAAATATGAGGTTACGATTTCCAAAAAATGTTTGTATATGCGCGCGTTTGTTTTATTTTACCTTAATCATTTTTTCCACCGTTTAACATGTCATTTCGTTTAAAATGAGAGTATTTTGCAATGAAACGAGTTTCACATTTAACGTGAGCGATTTGCACCCCCGAGAACACGCGGGGGTGGACGTGTTATTCTCCTATATGTATTAGAATTATTCAAAACAAATCGCTCTTAGTCACGATACATCTGTTTTTCACGAAGGAGCTTTTTACCGCTAAAGTTCACTGCTGTTTTTTTCGGCGGATGATTTTTCTGTCTATTTAGGCAAACTAATAATTTAATACCACACAAAACATTAATATTCTTGGTTTTTCTGTAGGAAACAAGGTTTATGTTCACCCAGAATCACCAAACACTGGAGCACACTGGATGAGGCAAGAAATATCGTTCGGAAAACTGAAGCTAACCAACAACAAGGGCGCAAATAACAACAATACTCAGGTAAACAAATAACACTCAAACTCTGGTAAACAAGTAGCCTAGAGCAGTATTCAGTGTTTTAATGTATAAGTTACCATGTTAGATTTAGGGGAATTGTGGAGGGAAAATATTATAAAGGCATGCATGAACTTTTTTGTTTAATAGACTTGTTTTATTGCACACACACAAAAAAAAAAAAAAAAGGTTGAGCTGACATGTTAATGTTGGAAAGTTATGTTTTTATATTCTGAAAGTGTAAATCATACTGTCTTCAACACCAAAAATAGAGGAAAACCCAGAACCTTTAAATATTACTTATTTACTGTGAGATATTTTAGTTCGTTTCAAAGAACTGATGCATCTGGTGCATTTTAAAGATAAAGATGTGTGTGTGTGTGTGTGTAGAAACTTCCAGTCATCTTAGAGGTCTTGAGTGTGGCTTTGACACCTCTGTTCGTCTAACTGCAAGCGCTGGCCATGAACTCTGCACAAACACTGATACCGTCTGTCTCTGTGTGTGTGTTGAAATAGATGATCGTCCTGCAGTCCCTGCACAAGTACCAGCCACGGCTGCACATCGTGGAGGTGACAGAGGATGGTGTGGAGGACATGAGCAACGAAGCAAAAACACAGACCTTCACATTCCCTGAAAACCAGTTTATCGCTGTAACGGCTTACCAGAACACAGACGTAAGCAGAAACTCAGCCGCAGCTCCCTGCAGCCACTTCTGCATTTGTGCTGCTTCTGAACTCCTGGTGTTTGTTTAATTGCAGATCACACAGCTCAAGATCGACCACAACCCTTTCGCAAAAGGCTTCAGAGACAATTATGATTCGTAAGTGCATTTCATACTACAGAAAATGACAATGAGCCAATTATGAAACCTCTCTGAAAATATACGGGCCTTCCTTTTGTCAGTCCCTTTATTTTAACAAAAGTTCTATGCAAAAAATTAGCACACTCTCAAGCTCCAGATTTCACTTTAGAGTCTGAAAACCTTTGGTTTAAATAATACAAAATTCTACATTTTCCAGTTTCATTTTCTATGCATTTACGCTACAATGCAATGTTTATAAAATTCTGTAGTATGAAGGTTGAACACGGATAAATTGGGACTGTATTTATAATATTTATATGGTAACACTTTACAATAAGGTCCCATTAGTTAACATAGTTAATGCATTAACTAAAATTATGCATTAATAAAAATGCAACTGTTCCTGTCAGCTCAGGTTCATTAAATAATATTATTATAATTACGTTTCATTTCAGTAATGTTATTAAATGTTTAATTGTTTAAAAAATAAATGCTTTAGAAGTATTTTTCATTGCTAGTTTGTGTTAACTAATGTATTTGTTTTTATAAAATTGCATTTTTATTTTTAATACTATATTTTTCTCCCTCTGTTTAGTGAAGATCTTTAGCTACACCTGTAAAAAAAATAAATAAATAAAATTATATATATATAAATTTCCGAATAAAACAAAGTATGTTGGAATGTTTTACAAGAAATTACCATTTCATTCTTTCTGCTTTAAAATTTCACATTTAATTCAGTGTGTTACTTTTATATTCTGAAAGTGTAAATCATACTGTCTTCAACACCAAAAATAGAGGAAAACCCAGAACCTTTAAATATTACTTATTTACTGTGAGATAAATACAGTGTGTTACTTGCTGTTTCTTTGTAATTAATTGTGAAATTTAATAGCAATTTCTGAGTGCCAATTGTTTCTGCACCAATTAGATTTTTCCCACTGTGCATCGATTGATATCCCAGGCATCATATTTTAGGCAGCTGATCAGAAAGCCTCATTTTAGAGCGATAAGACAAACTGCTAACATCCTCTTCTCTTTCCCTGCCGCTTCTCTCTCAGGATGTACACGGCTCCAGAGAGTGACAGACTGACGCCCTCTCCTACCGATTCTCCGCGGTCGCACCAGATTGTCCCCGGCGCCCGCTATGCAATGCAGCCCTTCTTCCAAGACCAGTTTGTAAACAACTTGCCGCAAAACCACCGCTTCTACGCCAGCGAGCGCGCCGTGCCGCAGACCAACGGCCTGCTTTCTCCTCAGAGCGAAGACTCAGCCGGCAGCTCGGCTTCAGCTCAGCGCTGGTTCGTGGGGCCCGTTCAGCAAAGCGGGGCATCTGGTAAACTGGACCTGTCCTATGACAGCGAGTACTCGGCCTCCAGCCTCCTGCCTTATGGCATCAAACCACTTCCACTGCAGAGTCCGCATGCTCTCAGCTATTACCCCGACTCGGCCTTCGCTTCCATGGCAGCCGGATGGAGCAGCAGAAGTTCATACCAGAGGAAGATGACCACTGGCCTGCCTTGGTCTCCTCGGCCAAGTCCTCCGGCATACACTGACGACCTGCTGTCCTCTAAAGACAAGCTGCAGGATGAGAGCGCTACGGCGGCCCCCACGACTGGCAGCACCGGCCCCTGGATGGAGGCCCCGCCGGTGCTAAAGCCTGTAGACTCGGTGGACACCAGCGGATACTTGATGGCGTGTAAAAGACGACGCGTTTCACCTGGAGGCTCCAGTACAGACGCTTCGCCTACTATAAAGTGTGAGGACTTGGGCTCTGAGGAGTACAATAAAGAGAGCCATAAAGCCATGGGTTATTACGCCTTCTACACGAGCCCTTAAGAACTGCTTATTCGGGTCAACTCTCTCTCTCTCTTTATTTTGTTTGAAGTGATCTGCCCATGTTGTGTTTTTAATCTTTTAATCTGCAAGTGCCAAAGCTTTCGTGCTCCCGTTTGTGCTTGTTCATTTTTTGCTCATTTGTGAAATATGCTTCATTTTTATTGGGTTTTTACTTTGGATTCTTTTTAAAGCATGCCCTTAATTCTTTTTAATCATATTTTTCTATGAAGCCCGATGTGATTTTTCCTTTTATTTAAGATCCCTCTGTTGTACAGTATTTGTGCACTTTAGATTGTGATGTATCTTGTACAAATGTTCTCATGGCACTGTTATGAAAGGTGAAATAAAATGTGCTTTTCATAATTTCTTTGTCTTTATTTGCACTGCTACACTGAAGTATTTTATCTTTTTTTTTCTTTAATATACGTAGTTTTTATTTTCTTAATAGCTGGTGTATTTTTTAACAAAAATCTAATTTGAAACTACACTTATTTATGAACCTGTTCATTAGAAAAACTATTACAATGAAATTCGTTAATTTAATATTTTACTCCAAATCGTGTTTAAAACGTTCAGTGTATAACGTGAACACGCCCTATTTTAATAAACGAGTTTTGCTCGGGAACGAGCGAAACGTTTGTAAAGCACACAGAAAAAAAGCGTTTTTGGTTTGTTTTGAAATATAACCAATGTTTTGCATTTTTTTTCATTTAAACGTCTTAAAAGCCATTTGAGAATTATCCGCAGTTTGTGCACTAAACCAAAGATCAGTATTGTTTTTGTTTTTATTTATTTTTTTTTTTTTTTGATGAATAATATTCTAAATCTTAAACGTCAGCAGAATCATTCTTTTTAAATGTTGCACTGAACAATCGTCTATAGTCTAATTATTCTTCGAGATTCTATTCGTTTTGTTTCTCGTTCTCCAGGAACATCATGATGAACCCGATCAACCACAAAACCACCGTTATGCCTTTATTTGAACGCGTTCTGGCGAGCTGGACTTTGTCGCCTGTATATTCAGCAGCTGTTCCCGGAGTTATTTCGGATCATACGAAACGCATTTCTGGGTGAATGTGACAGAGGAAGTCACTGCAGTTCCTCATTTCCTCTCTTCGCGTTTTATGGCAGTATTTTCTGCGCTTTAGATGAAAGTGACAAATACATTTTCCTTTTCAACCCCTGCTGAACACATTTAGAGCTGCTTCTGTACAGTGACCGGACGATTGTACTTCCAATACATCAAACAGATCAACATTTTGTCCGAGAAATAGAACGCATTTGTAACCCTGGAGCACAAACCCAGTCTTAAGTGGCACATGTATTTTTGTAGCAATAGCCAAAAATACATTGTATGGGTCAAAATGGCCGATTATTCTTTTATGCCAAAAATCATTAGGATATTAAGTAGCCCATAAATCACGTTTCATGATTTTGTGAATTTCCTACCGTAAATATATTAAAACTTAATTTTTTAGTAATATGCATTGCTCAGGACTTCATTTGTACAACTTTAAAGGCAATGTTCTCAGTATTTTGAGATTACTCATATTCCAGATTTTCAAATAGTTGTATCTCAGCCAAATATAGTCGGATCCTAACAAACCATGCATCGATGGAAAGATTATTTATTCAGCTTTTAGATGACGTATAAAACTCAATTTCGAAAAATTGACCCTTATGACTGGTTTTACGGTCACATTTATGCACATATGTTGTGCACATTTATGTTGTTCTAAATAGCAGCGAGATGCAGAAGCCTTTTAAACTTTCTTTACAGCATTTATGTCCTTTTTAAGAACCCATAAACCTAAAGAACTGCCAAGTAAACATCAAGAGCTTATTAAAATAAATACTTTACTAAACTGGATGTTGTTTTAAAGACTTCATTTTTAAAAGCGCAGTTGATTAAGGTTGAACTATATCATTAAAGACCGTTCGTTTTTAAACCTAAATTTCTGACACATGCAATTTTCTTAATTGAGGAGGCAAGTGACTTCCTTCATGCTGTATTTTTCGGAAGAAGCTCAATGAAAGTGTGAATGTTACGCATCAAATATGAGATGCTGGTCGTGATGATAAACTTAAGCAAGATGCACGAGGTTGGGCCCATATTTGGCATCTTTAATGAGAATTGGACCCTCTCGAGCTCTGTTCTGTCTGTCAGCTCACAATCTTTCCTCATCAGCGAATCCCTCTTGAATTCATTTCAATGCCCCGGTATTTTAAGTCTAATGAATTCTGTTGTCAGACTTCTTGACAGAAAGCGAAGACTCCGACTAACTCCAATTAACACCTTCTAATGATGCTGAGCTCCTGATGGCGCTGAGATCATCTGCCCTGGGCGGGGTACTGATGGGGGTAGCGGGGCTAAAAATGTTCTGTGCTCCTTCATCAACCGTGTCAGCGAATCCCAGACCGGATCACCGATCCGCCGCGCGCAGCGTGCACCAACTCCTGCCGGTGACGAGCATCTGCGCGGACGCGCGCGCCTCGCTGCTGCTGATGCGCGTTCACGGGCGATTTGTGACTGAGTTCGCGAGTCTCAGAAGACAAAAGTGTGGCACTTCATTTGAAAAGAGGCTTTAAAAATCTGGATGGAGATTATGAAAGGATAGTTGGGATAGAGAGGAGAAAGGGAGAGATTTATACAGCATACAACAGAAGGTGGGGAAAGGGAGGGTCGCTGCAAGGAATCGAAGGGAAGAAATAATGTGGGTGTTTACATTTTATAGGTATGCATAAGGACGGTGTGAATTTTGTAACTGTATTGAATTTGTTGAACATGTGGTACTTGAATGTCAAAAGTATGAGAGAGAAAGGATAAAGATGAAAGAAAGCATAAGGAAATTGGGGGTGCAAGGGAATTCACTTAAGGGGGAAAACTTCAAATGGCATGAGTAGGCCTACACATTTATTTAGCTTCCTACAGACACTGGTTTAGCAATTAGGATACAGATTACAGTTTTGGAAATCATTAGTATTATAAAAGGGGAGGCTGCACTCTTAATAATAAAGGTTCTTCACGATGCCATAGAAGAACCTTTTTGTCTAAATGGTTCCTAAATGGTTCCTTTACATCTGAAGAACCTTTCTGTTTCACAAAAGCTTCTTTGTGGCGAAAGAAGGTTCTTCAGATTATAAAAAGGTAAGAAAGGGATGGTTCTTTAAAGAAGCTTTGACTGAATGCTTCTTTGTGGAACCAAAAATGGTTCTTCTATGGCATCGCTGTGAAGAACCTTCTAAGCACCTTTATTTTTAAGAATGTGGGAAGAAGGGAGAAGGAAACACTTCCTTCTAGATATGGTTTATTTCTGTCTAGCTCTGGTTCACACTCCAGTACAGTAGGTGACAGTAATGCACCATTGATGTTGGCTGCCAAATCAAAGAAGAATAAAAAATTAAAAAAAATTGGCTTTTCTTAATTTAGTGTCTTTCAGTCATGCCTGATAGCTTTTTAGTCACCTAACGTCACAACTTTTGTAATGTGAATGTGCGCATCCTCCGTTGTCATTTGCTTTCAGTTATTTTACCTGTACCAGAATCAGTTTGATGCTTAATATTGCAAACTGGTATTTGTTAACATGTTATTTTAATTTATTATCATAATAATAAACACACTGGTTTGGAACGCAAATAATTTACCTTTTACTGTGCTTTGTTTAATTTGTTTATTTGCCTATAGTGGCTAATAAACCAGAAGTCTCGCACATTCATGTAAATATTATCACGCAAAGTAAGATAGATATGTCCGTGTACTCCAGAAAGATGACAAAAACAACTCTAGTGTTGCACATTTAAAAATTACAGTTATTATCTTTCGTAAAAACAGACCAAAAATATTGTTGGAATAATCTTGTATGCGAGCCTTATAAATGTTTTTGTATAATCCAATAATCTAGGTTAAGAATGTATCTCTCCAACATTACATTAACCACTAAATAGCAAATCATGGCTCATGCTACATAAACTAAAGCCCTCAAGCCCTTGAGTGTGTTTCATCTCTTGCTCCAACAGGAAACATTTAATCAAACATTAAACTGCGCTCGCTAGCAAACAAATGGTGATTAAAATTGATTCAAGGCTTATGTGGAGATGATGTCAATGAAACACAGCACACATGCTGACATTTAGATTATATGCCAGTAGTCAAGTAGTAGTAGGTTTTTCAGTGACTCATCCCAGTCGAGATCTGGTGGCTGATAGATATGAAATTAGGTTGCGGTGGCATGTTTTTTTTTATTTTTAAATTTATTTCCCCACCTCTAAAGGAAAGTTTTCTTCTTGTGTCGTGGCGGTTTGAGATTGAACTGGAGGATGTCTGATCTTGTCTTGTTCGTTTAGCTAATGGATCACATGCACACATGACCCTGAGCTTTGGGAGGACAGGAACTGTACTCTTACAACGAGTCAATCGACTGCGACACTAACACGCATTAATGCAGGAACTCCACTAATCAATAGACACTTCACCTGTGCTCTGCATGTCGAGATTCACAGCATGTAAACGAGGAGAGAAAAACATGACCCGTCTGATCCCGGGCCATCAGACACCTGAAGGGATTTCCAAAGAGGAAGTGATCCGGATTCACTCCAAACCTCTTTTATATTGCATTGGCTTTATGTTTGAACCAGTCTGGCACATGCCAACATCATTAAAACAGCAGGAGCTCTGAAAAATGCTGCATCGTTGGCCTAAATCATGAACAGTAAGAGCAGCAACATGAGAAAGTTCATATTAAGATGCAAACAGTTCTTTTTATAGTAATTTCTTGTCATAAAACAGCGATTCTGGACTTTATAGTGACATCTGTCAGCGTTGCCTCATGCAACTGCAGCTGATCACCGATGATTCACAAACAAATGTGTCTTTCAATAAAGATAAAACGAGTAGCATTTCACTACTCATTGTGTGATTGCAGCAGCTTTGTCTATGCATTAATATAACTTTGCACTAATAAGTCTTCATTGCACTTCACATTTGAGTTTAGGTTTTAGGTGTAAAACTTAGGAAAACATGAATTTAGTGCAAAAATTTAAAAAAAAGCGAAGGATCAGAAAAAAGCCCAAATTGCACTGCACTGCCACTTCTTGCTGCAAAACAGCATTTTATTTTATCAAAAAAAAAAAAAAAAAAATATATATATATATATATATATATATATATATATATATGAGCATATTAGAATGATTTCTGAAGGATCATGAGACACTGAAGATGAGTAATGTCTGATGAAAATTAAGCTTTGTATCATAGAAATAAGTTATTTTAAGTTTGCTGTTTTTACTGTATAATTAATCAAATAAATGCAGGCTTTGTGAGCAGAAAAGAAATGTTTTCTTTGCTTTGAGAAAATTATTAAAAAAAAAACTTAATTATTTGAAAACTTTGACCAGTAGCATATGAATTAATAATATAAACAACAGTGGAACATCTCTTTTGTTTCACAAAATAAATAAATAAATTATATAAAGGTGATCAAATGATGATAGTCTCTATTTTTGGGTGAACTATCTCTTTAAGGCCCTCAAACATCAGTAGCAGACAGTGAAACAGTCCTCTAACACAGACGGAGTGAATGGACATGTAGCTTCAGGAGGAGGTGTGGGGAATGAGAAAGAACTGAGATCAGTCTGTTCTCAGATTCATCTGACTCTTTAGGCTGATTTGAGGAGGTCAGGTCTGTTGTGTTGGGTCATGATCACACAGATTTTCCAGCTGTATCCTGGCCTGTGGGTCGGTGGCTGTACTAATCTGTGTGTATGTGTGTGTGTGTGTGTGTTTGGTCTGGGTCAGTAGTGCATGAATAACAGTGTTGGGGCCTGAAACTGTCCCCTGCTCAGACCTGCACTTAACACTGAATTGATTTCAGACACCCCTTGCCGTCCTGGGAGGGTCCGGGCTTTTCCACTGGAGAACAACTCCAACACACACACACACACACACACACACACACACACACAGTAAAATCAAACTTCTGCATAAGACTGAACACACCAGCACTGATTTAGAAGAACAAAACACTGGCTATGTTTGGCATACTAACATATAGTATGCAAACTTTCTTTATGCATGAAAAACTCTTGCCAAAAAAATGCAGTATACATTTTGATCAAATTAAAAGTTAAAGGAACAGTTCATCCAAAAATGAAAATTCTGCCATCATTTATTCACCCTCATGTCATTCCAAACCCATCAGACTTTGGTTAAGCTTCAAAACACAAATTAAGATCTTTTTAATGAGACCAGACAGTTGAAAGTCCAGATAACTGAAACCTAGATGATCCAAAAAGGTCATAACGCATTTTTAAATGAATTCATATGAATCAAGCATTTAATTGGTCAAGTCTTGCAAAGAAATATGAATGCTTTATATGATGAACAGATTTAATTTAGGGGTTTATTTGAACTTATTTGAGTTATTACGATAGAGTGCATCAAATATGATCTATTCATAATATTAAGCAATCATATCTCTTCACAAGACATCAATGAAACTACTCGATTCATATGGATTCATTTTATGATGCATTTATGATCTTTTAGGATCTTCAAAGGTTTGGTTGCACCAAAGGAGGGACAGGTTTCATTAAAAATATTGTAATTTGTGTTTTAAAGATGAACGAAAGTCTTATGGGTTTGGAAGGGTTGTACTGTACCTTTAAGATGATTTTACATAGGCTAAAATTGGGTTAGAATTGTGAAATTCAGGGATGATCTCATTTGCTGAATTAAAAATGCTAATTTGGAGATCATGTGACAACAATACAGCATATGACTTCTTGATGCATAATGGACACTGTTTCATATAGGTCTACTGTTCACTGTACAGTAACTAGTATGCCAATAGTCCATTTGGAACGCAGGCACACTTTTACTTCATCAGTTCTGGGTCAGGATGGCGGGTCGGGGGCGTCGTTCGGTACCAGTGCCCCCTGTGGCTCTCCCCAGAGACATCAACAGACACACGGAGCACTAAAGCTTCCAACATGACCGCAAACAAGTTCCAGTCAAGTGTGTGTGTGTGTGTGTGTGTGTGTGTGTGTGTGTGTACAGGGAGCGTGTTGTCCGTAGCCGGCGGGCTGGAAAGTCGCGGTGGCTGAAATCAATGCACTGGCACTTTGAGGAGCGTCCGACAGATTTAGGATGTCCCTGTAGGGTCTAAACCGCTGGAAAAAAAGAAAAACAACATCCCTCCATCCCTCCAGAGCCCCAGGGAAAGAGGCATGCTATCTCTCCATCACCCCGGGGAACAAATGCAGCACACTTGATAACCTCCATCCTGAATAACCCGCTCCACACACACACACACACACACACACACACACACACACGTTTGTTCATTGGCTTTCATTGTTTTAACACTGAAATAATTATATATTGCTCCAAACCGTGCTGCATTTTACAGCTACTTCTCAAATAAATTAATGTAAATTAAATATTGTAGTGCAAACTATTTCATTATGTAAGAAGAAAGACTAGCACAGCTATGTAGGGAATCCTTTGCACGGGACAACAATAACATTTGTCAGGGCTCTGGAAAAGAGATGAGGCGAGGACTCAAGTGCAGGAGAAAGTGGGTGTTTTTAATAACAAAAAGAAACAAAAATGAACAAAAACCACCCCGAGGGGGAAAAAACAGGCAGGCAGATAACTGCAGTACATGCACACATACCCACACACGACGTCAAACATCTGACATTAAACAACGAAACAGCAAAAGACTCCAGACACCAGGAGAATAAATGGGGAGACAAACGAGGACGAAACAGGTGAAGTAACTGAAACAATAATGAGATAACAAGGAGGGCGGGGTCAGACAATAAACAGGAGAGCACATGGCACCAACAACAAACAAGCCATGTGCTCAAACAAACACACAGTGACATCTGGTGGCCAACCACGGCACACCAGCAGGACCGTGACACAACCCCCTCTTTAAGGAGCGGATTCCAGACGCTCCACACACTAAAACTGAAATCAAAATGTCTAGGAGGGAGGTGGGTCAGAGGCGGATCAGGGGGAGGGATGGTGGGCCAGGCCCGTGTAGCGGCAGAGGGCCTGGAGACAGAGGTAGACCAGGGTACCAGGGTGGTGCCGGAAGAGCAGGAGGCCAAGGCGGGGCCGGCAGAGCAGAAGGATCATGAGCCGACACCGTCGCCGCCTCAGGAGCTTTGTGTGCGGATAATGTCGCCTTGAGGAAATCGTGAGCCGACACTGCCGCCTCGGGGACCTTGTGAGCGGGCCCCGCCACCCCGGCAGGAACGTGAGCGAGCACCGCCGCCTCGGGAGCTTTGTGTGCAGACACCGCCGCTTCGGGGAATTCATGAGCGGGTCCCGCTGCCTCGGGAGGAACGTGAGCGAGCCCCGCCACCTCGGGAGGAACGTGAGCGGGCACCGCCGCCTCGGGAGTAACGTGAGCGGGCACCACCGCCTCGGGAGCCTTGTGAGCAGGCGCCGCCTTGGGAGTAACGTGAGCGGGCACCACCGCCTCGGGAGCCTTGTGAGCGGGCACCGCCGCCTCGGGAGTAACGTGAGCGGGCACCACCGCCTCGGGAGCTTTGTGTGCGGACCCTGCCGCTTCGGCGAAATCATGAGCGGGCCCCGCCGCCTTGGGAGGAACGTGAGCGTGCACCGCCGCCTCGGGAGGAACGTGAGCGGCCACCGCCGCCTCGGGAGCTTTGCGTGCGGACACCGCTGCTTCGGGGAAATCATGAGCGGGCCCCGCCGCCTCGGGAGGAACGTGAGCGGGTATCGCCGCCTCGGGAGGAATGTGAGCGGGCACCGCTGCCTCAGGGACATCATGAGCGGGCACCACCGCCTTGGGAGCTTTGTGAGCGGGCACCGCCGCCTCGGGAGTAACGTGAGCGGCCACCGCCGCCTCGGGAGCTTTGCGTGCGGACACCGCTGCTTCGGGGAAATCATGAGCGGGCCCCGCCGCCTCGGGAGGAACGTGAGCAGCCACCGCCGCCTCGGGAGCTTTGCGTGCGGACACCGCTGCTTCGGGGAAATCATGAGCGGGCCCCGCCGCCTCGGGAGGAACGTGAGCGGACACCGCCGCCTCAGGGACATCGTGAGTGGGCCCCGCCGCCTCGGGAGGAACGTGAGCGGGCACCGCCGCCTCAGGAGCTTTACGTGCGGACACTGCCGCTTTGGGGAATGCGTGAGCGGGAACTGTCGCTTCGGGAGCTTTGTGAGCGGGCGCCGCCGCTTCAGGAGCTCTGTGAGCGGGTGCCGCCGCTTCGGGAGCTTTGTGAGCGGGCGCCGCCGCTTCGGGAGCTTTGTGAGCGGGCGCCGCCGCCCCGGGAGCTTTGTGAGCGGATACCGCCGCCTCAGGGGAACTGTGAGTGGGCACCGCCGCCTCGAAAGGATCGTGAGTGGGCGCCGCCACCTCGGGAGGATCGTGAGCAGGAACTGCCGCCTCGGGAGCCTTGTGAGCGGGCGCCGCTGCCTCGGGAGCCTTGTGAGCGGATACCGCCGCCTCAGGGGAACTGTGAGTGGGCACCGCCGCCTCGAAAGGATCGTGAGTGGGCGCCGCCACCTCGGGAGGATCGTGAGCAGGAACTGCCGCCTCGGAAGCCTTGTGAGCGGGCGCCGCTGCCTCGGGAGCCTTGTGAGCGGGCGCCGCTGCCTCGGGAGCCTTATGGGCGGGCGCCGCCTTGGGAGCTTTGTGAGTGGATACCGCCGCTTCAGGGGAACTGTGAGCGGGCATCGCCACCTCAAGAGGATCGTGAGCGGGCATCGCCATCTCAAGAGGATCGTGAGCGGGCGCCGCCGCCTCGGGAGGATCGTGAGCGGGAACCGCCGCCTCGGGAGGATCGTGAGCGGGCGCCGCTGCCTCGGGAGCTTTGTGAGCGGGCGCCACCGCCTTGAGAGGATCGTGAGCGGCCACCGCCTCCCTCACCGACATCAGCGGAGGATCCTCCATGCTGCGTCTCAGCCCGGGGCGCCCAAAGAACGACCCCGAGAATCTGGAAGTGGCCGGCACGATCCGAGGAGGTTCTGGAGCGGACTCTGTAGGCTCACGGACTGGAGCGGGCTCTGGAACAGCCTCCAGGCCTTGAAGGGTGGATGAAGCATTCCTCCTGTTCCTCCTCCGTCTCTGAGAGCGGGATGCTGCAGCTTCGTCGGCCACCGCTGGGGGCGCTGCAGCTCCATCGATAGCCGCTGAGGGCGCTGCAACTTCGTCAGCCGCCACTGGGTACGCTGCAGCTTCGACGAGCACTGCCTGAGGCACACCAGCCATCCTAGCTGGGGAACGTGCCAAGAACTCCACAAATTCACCAAACGTCAGGTGGTCCAACCCCCTCATCCTCCACCAGTTGAGGGGCTCCTCAAGGGCACTATTGAAGAGGTCCTTGAGGGCCGCATCATTGTACCCCAAACCCTCTGCTGCACCACAGAACCTCAGGGCAAACTTCCTCACGTCAGTGCCCTGTTGACGGAGGGAACTCAGGCCCTGAAACTGGAGGATGCGTTGGTAGAGGGGGCTGCTGACGTTAGAGGCTGGTGGATGGTGTGAGCCCATTCTCCGCTGAGTCCTCCTTTGGCTGTTTCGTTCTGTCAGGGCTCTGGAAAAGAGATGAGGCGAGGACTCAAGTGCAGGAGAAAGTGGGTGTTTTTAATAACAAAAAGAAACAAAAATGAACAAAAACCACCCCGAGGGGGAAAAAACAGGCAGGCAGATAACTGCAGTACATGCACACATACCCACACACGACGTCAAACATCTGACATTAAACAACGAAACAGCAAAAGACTCCAGACACCAGGAGAATAAATGGGGAGACAAACGAGGACGAAACAGGTGAAGTAACTGAAACAATAATGAGATAACAAGGAGGGCGGGGTCAGACAATAAACAGGAGAGCACATGGCACCAACAACAAACAAGCCATGTGCTCAAACAAACACACAGTGACATCTGGTGGCCAACCACGGCACACCAGCAGGACCGTGACAACATTGACCAATCAGAATCAATTATTCCAAAGCACCACAAATAATACAAACAAATTTGTCATTGATGTCAAGTTTAACTTTGTCTAATTATTGTACTTTTTGCAATTATTTTAGTCACCGGTTATATCTTTATTAAATAATACATATTCACTGTTTAAAGGTTTGGGGTCGGTGTGATTTTTTAATGTTTTTAAAAATACGTCTCTCCTGCTCACCAAGTCTGCATTTATTTCATCAAAAGTAAAAAAATAGTAAAATTGTGAAATATTACTATTACAAAAAACTATTTTCTTTGTGAATATATTGTAAATTGTAATTGGTTGCTGTGATCAAAGCTGAATTTTCAGCATCATTACTCCAGTCTTCAGTGTCACATGATCCTTCAGAAATCATTCTAATATACTGATTTGCTGCTCAAGACACATTTATGATTATTATCAATGTTGAAAACAGTCGTGCTTCCCAATATTTTTGTGAAAACCATGATACATTTTATTTGTCAGGATTCACAGATGAATAGAAAGTTCAAAAGAACAGCATTTATTTTAAATAGAAATCTTTTGTTACATTATAAATGTCTTTACTGTCACTTTTGATAAATTTAATGCATCTTTGATGAATAAAAGAATTATTTTCTTTAAATAAACTTTTAAATGCTAGTGTAACTGAGAGACATTTTAATATGCTAAAATATACATAAAGCATCATGCCAACAGTGTGATCAAATGCCTTTTAGAGCAGATGGCGGCTCCTCTGGAGCTGAACTGTTGACCCCGTTGGCCCCAGTTATGACAGACCTACAGGAGAACCAGAGGATGCATTGGTTCATAGTGATCTGTGGGAGTTCATCTATATTAGTTTAGTTAGCAGGAGAGCATAATCTCATGAGTGTTGGAGGTGTGATGTACTGGATAAAAGCTCAAGGCTTGCTGGTTTGGTCGCCACTAGGACTGACCTACGATCATCACCACTGTGTCTCTGTGCAAGGCACTTAACCTCAGGTTACTCTAGACTAGAGGGACTAAACCTGTGGTAGGTCAACTATAAGACACTTCAGATAATAGCATTCGTTTTTATATTCAAATAATTATAAAAATGCCATTTGAAATATATTTTTTAATATGCTTCTCACTCATAATGTCTGTTTGTAAAACACACTATACCATTCAAAATTTGGGGGTCTTGAAAGAAATTAATAATTTTATTTAGCAAGGACACATTCAGTGTAGAATAAAACATAATATAAATGATATTTCCACAACAGAATCAGTGTTTGTGACTTGATATGCCATAGAGCAGCGACATTAATTTATGATGGGGTCAGTCTCCATGGAGTAACCTGAGGTTAAGTGTCTTGATAACAGACACAATGGTGATAATTCTTAGATCAGTCCTTGTGGGAACTAAACCAGCAACCTTCCAGATACCAGCTCTGAGCTCTGACCACAACACTAAACCACACCAGGCCGCAAACCCTCTGGAAAACACTTCAGATTGATAAAAACAGCTCCTCTCAACACCAAAACAGCTGATCTCTCTGGAGCACAGAGCTTGATAAAAACAACCTGGAATTAATCCAAACTCAAAACTGCTAAACACTCCCAGATAAATGCCGTTTAAAGGGTTAAATCACCACTTTCTCATCTTCATGGTGTTCCAAACGGTCCTCCAAGATTTACTTTCTTCACAGAAACACAAAAGGAGCTGTTGTACTCCATTCAATGACTACACAAAATATTAAGAGTCTTTAGAAAAGACAAAACAAAGTACTATGACTTTATCATACTTTGATGGTGCACTTTTGACACTTAATCACCGTCCAATTTCATTGTTTGACAAAGCTGTTGCTGAAGAAATCAATAAATATGATGGTCAATTATTCCTTTAAGACTCAATCTTTTTTACCGCATTAGGCTGATGGTGTTTGTACCTAACGGTTCGACACGTGAATGTCTGAAGCCTCTGGCAGTGAAGCGTTTTAGACTCCATTGCATCATTGTGGTGACTAGCAACTCGCATCCAGACAAATTTCTGACAGCAGCTCTGTATGACACATAAATAATAGCCAAAAACGATGTTTTTCAATGCAACACAACAATAGCAGTGCTTGTTGACAATAAAATGTGTTATTCTACAAGCTTGGCATTGAAAGAAATGCATGCATTTAGGAGAATATGTAAATTCATGCATTTAGGGAAATATCAAAGTGAATGCATTTAGGAGAATATTGAAATTCATGTATTTAGGAGAATATCGAAATTCATGCATTTAGGAAAATATTGAAGTGCATGCATTTAGGAGAATAGAGAAAGCTACTTGTAATATGTGCATTTTATTTGTAACAGTGGTAGCTGCCCAAAACACAAATAGACTCTTTTTTTAAAGATTTTTTCGAGTGCCAGACAGGTTTAATCCTGTCAAAATTTAAATTAACCCAGTATGTGTTTTCCTGGGAACCAGCATTTGTAAACTTTTAAAAGAATGATGGGAATCAAAGCAAAAGATTAAAAAACTTCAAAGTGAATCTGATTTTTTTCCCCTTTCATGCTCCAATAGAAGCATCACATCTGTGCATCAAAGGTGCGCTCAGGTAAAGCAATGCAATGTCTGGACCTGACAAACCCGTACACACACCTCAGGTACTCGGTGTGTGTTAAAAGATCTGAACAGAACTACAATCGAGGTGTAATTAACTGGTGAGAGTGTCTGTGCTATCCGTGTTCAGTGGTGTGACTTGCCTTTTGGGAAAAGAACTATTTCAAGACTGAACCCCCTGCACGGTGAGAAAGCCACATCTGACATCTTACAGCGCACACCACTGCTAGAACAGAGAGATGTGCTGTCATTTTTAGACAGACTTATGTCTATGTATATGAGCAAGTTTCTGTCTGATACAGCTGTTAGAAACACACTGAGAAAACTTAAACAAATATGAATATATCAGATGAGCCTTCAAAAGACATGACAAGCAGCCATCAGATCAGATTGAGATTAAAGCAATCTGTTAATGACTGGATGAGGTTCCTGAAACCTTAAAAATTCACTTATGTTTATGCTCTAAGCAGATGTTTCATACCAAATAGACAATAAAAAGCACAAATCACATTAAGTGGAAATTACCATGATAGCGTGGAGAAAATACACAGCATATGCTCAGATAGGCCCCAAATGACAAGAGGAAAGCCAAAAAACACAACAAATAACTTGCAATATTTGCAAATGCATTGAATAATAAATCAAGCTGCTGCTAAACTAACAATACACCAGACTGACAATGCACAAACACACAGCTGTACATAATGTCACGTTATGCATCACTTTGACAATGAAATTGCAATGCAATAAACAGATTTTAAGAAATCATTCATAAATAGCATAATAAAATCTAAAGTATTATGCATTCATGTCTTATTCAAAATACAATGCCTGACACAATGGATGTAAAACCTGATTTGCTGTTTTTGTCAATATTTTACAACAGTGTCAAATATCCCTCCACTCACAATTGCATTGTATGTAATTATGATGGTTCATAATTATTTTTTAGTAAATAAGCTGATTCTGAAGACACAACTGTGGAGGATAACCAAAATAATCAAATCTAGTTTGATGAAACCCAGTCACATTTCTGATTCTATGATGCATGATTTAGCGAAGAATCATAACTGAATCATTGTCAGAGCATACACACTTTTTAATCACTACACAAGAGTTACTAACGAGCACAGAAGGTCCCAGAGCCGGTCCATCATGAGCAGGTGTCTTAACACTCACTCTAAAAATGGATCTTGATTGACATTTACATTAGAAACTGGGTTTTGATGGATGGATTCCTGGGATCATGTGAATAAAATAATAGAAGCTGTCTAAATCTTTCCTCTTCATCGATTACCAGCATGAAGTTTGTCTCAGTTTTCAGTCTTTTGCTGCTCTCTAGTGGTCTTTATGGCTAATTGATTTGGACCAGCAAATTCCTCACAAACTAAAAGTGCCCCCGCTTAAAAAAGGCTATATAATACACATAAAACTTCAAAATCATAGCACTGCATAAAAACTTGTGGTCGTATCGCCCTTACCAATAGTAGCCTACTGAAGCACTACAGTACAGTGATGGTAATATAGTCTACCATGGAAAGTTACTCCAATAGGCCTATATAGCATAGTATTACTGTATTAGTTATGGTATTAACATGCTGTTTCAATGAATGCCACGGTACCATGTTCAAAACATGGCAATACTATGGTAATTATTTTAGTAGGCTACTATAAAACATACTTACATTAGGACATAAGGTAACTGTCCGCTTCATAATCGTGAGGAGAAAGTGGTTGTTTGCGCTGAAGATACGCGAGCAGAGCCGTTATAATTTTTCCCGCTCATCAAGAATTTAAAATGATTCGCGCGACTTTACGGAAGTAGCCTAAAAGCAGAAGATCAAAAAATAAGGATTAAATTAATAACATTAAAATAGGTTAATTATCATATGTATGTATCTCCTAGTAGTTATTAATTTTATATATTAGTAGTCCATATCCTGAAGAAATTTTGAAGCTCGATTTGGATGTCCTCACGTGATCGTCTGTGGTGCGTGTTTTGGCAGCGCAGGTGTCATTTGAAAACAGCTAATTAACAACTAATTAACGCGTTTTTGAATGACAGAGCGTGTTTGCTACGCTATGCGAGTCGAACTGAAGAAAGGAAAGACAGTGCGGGTAAGATTTGAATATTAGCAAAAGTTTTATAGGCCTATGTTTGGAGACTCGACATTAGCAAGCTAACACTAACATGAACAATTGTATACAGTGAGCGCTCAGTAGGCCTATCATTGTTTATATAATGCCATCACATTATTTTGTTGTAAGAGTATTTCGTTACTCTTAAAATTATAGATATTGATTGTTGATCAATACTGCATGGGAAATCGTCAATCATAGATGACATTTTTATTTGTACAGTTGTTGAAATAAGTCGTTGCTAGGACATACAGTTAAATATTAAGTGTGAGTTTTTCAAAGTTATAAATGAGAAGTATTATACTTAATCAAGTACTTTACAAATACTCAAAAATATCACCTGAAAGCTTATTTTGGTCTAAAGTACCAATGATGTGAGCAGAAACAATCTAATTAAATTTTATAAAGGCATTAAATTGGATTAAATTGATTTATTAGTGTAACTGTCCACAGGGACTGTGCAGATGGGCAGCTCATTAATATTTCAGATGATTTGATGTGAAGAAACACACATCGTTACTATATATAACCAGCAGGTGGCAGCAGCCAGTGTATAATAGGATGGATAAAATAACCAGTCACTCAATGATTGACCCACACACACATAAAATACACACTGTATTTGTCTGTAATGTTTATTAACATTTTGAAGGTGTTTCTTCATTTTGTTGTAAAGTTAAAATAGAGAAACTGGTATTCAAGTACAAACAACATACAAAAGTTGGATTTTTATTTGATCTCATTGCAAAAATCCAAGTGTGCCCCATTGCATATCAATACACACAATCCTCTCTCGCTCACTCATACTCTGTATGCAATGTCAGAATGCTATTTTACAATCACATGATGAAAAACTATCTATTTCCTATACACATATAATATCACTGTTACATAAAAATATTCAATCTAATCTTTATTAATTATAATCATACATCACAAAAGGGAGTGAACTCTAAACGTGACAATCAGATGAAGAGGGTTTAATTTTCATTCATGAATAAAAATAAATCCCCTTAAATGTTGTAGATATAATTGAAGTCTATTCCAGTTATTTCTTAACATAGGCATTTTAAAACGAACAAAGCATTCAGAACATAAAGATTTATTTTATTATTATAGTAAAACTCGTTAAATTGTGCAAACCATCTTATCTGACCTGAGGACATTTTTCTGTGAATCAGAGCAGCACTTATGGCTGCACACTGCGTAACATTAAAATTACTTTTCTTCATCTCTGAACATGAAACCGAAATGCTTTTAAAATAATTTCATTAAAATAATCTCTCAAAAATATTGTGCTTGTAAAGAATTTTTGATTCTCTGTTTGGACAAGCAAAACTAAATAATAATAATAAAAAAAAATAACAATTTTTAAAACCAATTTAAAAAAAAAAAAAATAAAAACTTACTTACACTTCCTGCAAATGTAAAGAATTGAAAATCTAAAGGATGCCATGGTTTGTCATTTGGAAAGTCGTTTACAGGATTCATCTGGGGGGAAAAAGACAGAGAAAATAATATTTTAAAAGACAATGAAAAACATTTATCAATTTTATGACTTTTTTTTTTTTTTTTTTTTTTTTTTTCAGGCCTAATGTTTTTTAACTGGAGCAGGATTGTGCCAGATTCAGATGGATGGATGGATAGATTTCTATATGACATGTCATCATGTGGACCAGGATGGAAAAACACCTATTTTCCCAGAATGCATTATCTGTATTGGGTTTCTTTGAATAGTAATTCAGTAATAATTTCCACTTTCTGTCATTCTAGTTCAGCTTCTTGTGTTTAGGCCAATTCATTTCTGATTTTTTTCATCAATTGAAAGGCAGTCAGTTCTTCAATTCTGAATTTTGCACAAGCCTAAACTGCAGGTAATGTACAATTTTATTTAATATAATTATCATAACAGCACATAATACAATTGCTATTTTAAAGGAAGTTCACCCAAAATTTGCTGAAAATTGCACTGGAGGAAGCATTATTATGGATTACGGACTTGTATTTTAGCCAGAAGCAACATCATAATGAAGGATTTGTTTCAGCTTTTGTCTTCTCAAGATGTTAACTGATGGACTGGAGTGGTGTGGATTATTGTGATATTTTTATCAGCTGTTTGGACTCTCATTCTGACAGCACCCATTCACTGCAGAGCATCCATTGCTGAGCAAGTGATGCATTGCTACATTTCTACAAATCTGATGAAGAAACAAACTCCTCTACATCTTGGACAGCCTGAGTGTGAGTACATTTTCAGCTAATTGTCATTTTTGGGTGAATTCTCCCTTTCAGAGCAGTGCCAGCAAAAACACTGATAAAGTCAAAATATGAGCTTTATATTTACATTGTAAAGCACACATGCATAGACAAGCATGTGTGTTCTCCAAGCTCTCTAATACTAGTTTACACATGCAACATCTACATGTAGTAATTAAGCAGAATTTAAGATGCATTTAAAAAATACATCAGTGTTATTTCTTCATCCAGGGGAATCAACCTCATTTAACTAGTGCACTTTCAGTGTCAATGTAGCTTATGCTTCATTTCCTGTTTGACTTGATCAGTAATTAAAAGTTATTAACAGAATTCTAAATCTGGTGTTCATAAATTTGTCACAGAATTACCTAAAGAGTTTATTCTATTTTGTTAATTCTGTTGTTGGTTTGTTTATATTTTGATGTAGTTTGAAGCCACTGACCCACTTTTAGGAATCGAACCCTTCCTGTGCTCTCATTCATGCCACTGCGAGACACAAACGCTGCGCTCTCCTCTTCCTCATCTTCCTCCTGTCCCTCGGCCTCCTGCTCCCCCCCACGCCACCCCTCTTCCCTCCCGCTGTCCTCCGGCCCCAGATGAGGAGAGTAAGGGAGGGATGCTAGCGCACTGTCTTCTGAAGGGTACTCACAAACTCTCTCCAGCTGAGCGTCATCAAAACACACTTTCACCTAAACCAGAGGAACGGTGAGAGAAAGAGTGACAGAACAGTCAGTAAAGACACATTACAGTACAGACTGGAAAATCCAAGTCCTTATGCTAAAAAAAAGAGTTAGAAAAGACAGACTTTTATTAACATAAGCTTTTGTTTTCCACAGAAGAAAGTCTTGCAGGTTTGGAACAGCATGATGCTGTTGTGAGTGACTGGTTTTGGCTGAACTAATGTGTGAATGCATGCACTGTTAAAAAATGATTTTTACAAAGTTGAAAATTAAACAAAAAATTAAACAAGAAAATACTCACCCCTCAGGGATTTTGGATACATAAATTACATTTTGTTAGGAATTAATCAGACAGTAGCCATTTAACAACTGTTAGTATCCAAAGCAACTTATACTGCAAAGGTGACGTTTAACACTTTTTTTTTTTTTATTGATTTTTTTTAATTAATTTTTTTTTTTTTACTGCTGGTCAGAAGCGTTTAAATGCATTTGTATAGCAATTATGAATACACTTATTTTATTAACACTTAACTTGGTTGTGTAAAGGCGCTTTTGCAGTGCACTTCAATCCATAATCGCCTTGAAATCACCTGCCGTTAACCCTATAAAGTTACTGTATTTTATTTGATACAAGGCCACCAAATGATCAACACGATCAAAACTTTGCTGTTAAACCTGTTGCACACAATCTAATCCATGCCTTCTGTCTTCTTTACTTTAAGTAAAAGCTCTTTTGGTATAATTGTACAAACGTCCGACCCCAGCTTGAGCTTCACATGTCTTTTTTTTTCTGTCAAATCTTGACAGATTTTTATCAAGTAAACGTCAGAAAAACTGTAGTCATATTTCCAGATGAACACTTACTGTACTGAAGCAGCTCGGCTTTACTTCGTCTCTCAGTCATCAATGGATTGCATTGCATTATATGTTTGGATCTTTTAAATCTCATCTTACTGAGACATATTGTTGGAGATAGAGAGTGACCACTGATATGTATATCATTTTATGTCAGTATCTGCTGTACTGTTATAAAGATCTCATTGATTTACATTACAAGCATCAGAATTTTATCATATTAATATTGCATCTGCAAATTGCATATTTTTGCTCTGTTTGAGACTGAATAAAATTGTTGTTTTCCCTCCGTATTATCACTACATATCTGACTATATGAGTCATAACAGCCTGATATAATACAAAACATAAAACGCCTATGCAAACTTTTTTTTTTTTTTTTTTTTTTTTTTAGATTTTTAAAAATATTTTTGTTTAACGGTTTAATGAAACGCTTGCATTTCAAAACATTAGATTTTTCTGACTTATTTCATATGTCAGACTTTTCAGGGTTAATGCTGACAGATCATAGCAGTCAGACCAGTGAACCTTCAAACATGCTGTAAGATAAAACAGAAATAACACAGTGGACATAATACAGAGAAAAGCAGCGCTATAATGGCTTACGGTTCAAATGAGGAAAGTGTAGAGTCACCCCCCTCTGACAGATTAAGAGCTGGTAAAGAGACTGACGTCAATCGTTCTGCAGGGGGCACGCGGCAATACAGCCACACTACCATACTACTATTTCTGTTATACGAAGTGTGGGAACAGTACAAGATTTTCTGTATGCATGCGCAGGTGATCTTCTAGATTCAACAGAACGTTTAGCACACAGCCAGAGCAGTGCGTAGAATACTGATCCTCAGAAAATCAGTCTAAACAACAGGCCAAATGAGCCCAGTCACAGAACATAAAACTGTCTGCAAAGGCAGTCAACAAGCATGAACTGCAAGACGAATGAAGGTTAGATGTGGTCAGAGTGTAAACCGGGGTAATGACTTTTGGAGCAAACACACTTTCACACACACTGTTAAATGTAACGCATGTACACATGATGCTGTTGGTCATATAGTATGAACTGAAATTTTCATAAACCAATAACCCTGGGTTGCTTTTGGTTTTATGCATTCTCTTTTGTCTGTGCTACAGGAAGTGACAGCTCAGAGGAGGAAGTAGCCAAAGAGTTGTCACAAGACTGCTTTAAAAAAAACAAAATATTGCTGCTATATAAAACACATGTAGCTTGTAAAAAGCTTGTTAAAAAAAAAAAAAATGTATTAATATGCACATCGCCTTCATCCATGTGTATAGTTCAGCTTTTCATGCTGTGCTCTGTTTTTAATGTCTTGTTTTGTCACTTTAATTGGAAAAATTGATTTATTTACACTACAATAAAAAAAATTTGAATAATTTAGGTTTTTTTTAATGTTTTTGAAAAACTTTTTTTTTTATCAGCTGAAACTCTTTAATGCAAAATATTTACTTGTAGTACCCACTGATATTTTACATGAATATTTCAATTATTTACCAAATTATTCACTTGTTCACAGTTCTCTGATGCTGGTTGGTCATGTCGAGGTAAACAAATATTATAATTTTTTTTAGTTTTAGTATGTGATTTAATTTTTTATTTTGAAAAATGTTTTAATTTTTACTTTTTATGATTTAATTAATTAGTAAAATTCCATGAACTTCCATGAATTTTAATTTTAATAACTCTTATTTTAATATAACTATTAACATTTCATCAACTTTATGTATTTCCCCTACAAATCCCGGTTTAAGGAAGAAACACTTTGCCAGATAATATACTGTAGTTCATTGCTATAAATGGCCTACATTTATGCTAATGTAGTGAGTTTCTGTTTTCTAATTTTATAAAATGCAGTCGTAGCTGCACATTTGTCTGTATTCTGCAACTTTACTTAAAGTAACACAACTATGTAATTTATAAAATTGAATGCTTTCTCCACTATCATAGATGCTTGTGGTCTTCTGTCTCAAAAGTCCAGTTTTATTTTTGTTTTCCCTTCATGTACATTTGACTCCAGTTCCTGGCAGAAGTTAGTGTATGTGGTTACACTGATCGCCACAATGCAAACATACTGCTCTATTAACTCCCTGTGAAAACCCAGCTAAATTAAAAGGTCATTCTTCTGTTCCAAGGAGAATGCTGCCAAATTCTCTCGTTCCCTCTTTCTGCTCTGTTGAGTTCCTTTGTGTTTGCTGTGTCCCACTTACTACAATAAGCTGTGTTTGATGAGAACAAGCAGTGCCATTAAACCTCATATCGGAAGACAGGAGCAGAACCATATATCTCTCTGAGTAGTTGCTGATAGGTGAGATACAGAGGTTTCCAGAAGCGAGAGTTTCCAGCATTGTGTTGTGTTAGTATTTTTTGCAGCTCTAGGGAGGAACTACAAAGATATTGAGAGGAAGCCAAGCATTCAGTAGTATATCATGTGTATCAGCCTCGCTGACATATCCTGCAATCAGATGCCATCATAAATGACTTGTGGTCACATCAGTGTTCTCTATGTACTGTAATTCCCCCTATAGTGTAACCTAAGAATAAAAATAAGACATGACCGAAAGTAATGATGCTGTGCAATTCAGTGAGTCAGATGTCCATTAAGGAAACCCTGTGGTTAATTCAGTGAAGGATTTGTTAAACTGATAGTTCCAGAGTTTGTCTTTTGTAAGAATCAGACTGCATTGGTTGTGCTTTGTTTGTTTTGCATGTAAACAGCATAGACAATGGAATAGAATAACATGTTTCTTCTTGCTTGTGGAGATGTAGAGTATATAGTATTATGTAAACTTCCTGACACTGTTTTTCTCATTAACAATCTTCTGTAGACTTAAAACTACATAATGCTCTGCCCTGGGTCATTCTAGACTAACAAACATTGAGGTCAGACAGGACAGTGTCAGGGTGAAAGGTACTGAAGAAGGCATGACTGCAATAGATTAACCCCAATCTATTCATAGACTTGCATTTTACTTTGAAGTCATGCATTTAGTGTAATGGTCTTTTTTGGTTTAAGTCGATCATTTTAGAGGTAGGAGTAATCATATTTTTATGGCTTGGTTTGTTTAATTACTCCTGAACAACGTACAATGAATCAGGTATTTCCTAAAGTCATTTACCAATTTTTCTTTTTTCATGCAGCGTTTAAATGTGTTAACTCACACAGGGACTATCTTCACCTGTGGACTGTGATGGCGTGAGAGATAATCCTAATCCAGGTTTAACGCTGAGCAACTGCTTTGGCCACAATCAAAGACGACAGAGATATTCTGGCATGACTATTGAGAGATCACACTTTGATTCGCTCTTGGGAATCTTCTCAAGTGCAATTGTCTCTTCTCTGAAATTAAAAAAACAAATCTCACTAAACCGTAACCACACATCTAAAATGTTGCAAAATGCTAATTGCAAATTATTTTCATTGCATATCCCATTGTAGCATGCTCAGTTTTGTATTGCCCTAATACTATCAGCACAGCAGCTCATCGTATAGGTCATGCAAAAATACAAAAACTCACTCACAGCTTTCGATGTCCCTCTGCTTTTCACCAAGCATGACCGTTCAAGGTTTTGGTAGCCTCCAATCACCACAATCTCTTCTGCTGTAGGGTACCGCTTCTTCCCTGCCTCCTTGGTACTGCTGGGAGCAGGGGTAGTTATGTGGCCCTGGGGGACCACTTTGGGCACTGCAGGGGTCACTGTTGGGATGCCACCAGATGAGGCTGCCCCTGCAGGTCTTCTAGGGGTGATTGTGATGGTCGTTCCTCTCTTACCTGGCCCACCTGAGGCGCTCCTAATGGAAAAGAGAGGCGGAGATGGAGATGAAGAGGGGGATGCGGTGCAGGGAGAGGATGACGACGGAGAGTTTTGTTCTGGAGGTTTCTGAGAGTTTTCTGTTGATTCAGTGTTCCGGGCGTTGATTGTGAATGACCTGACCTGCTGGGTTTTAAGAGGTTGTCTTTGGGCTTTCTGCAGGGCTTGTGGAAATCTGGGATTTGTAGGTGCTTGGGATTTTTGCGTCTCTCTGAGTATGTCTGGTTTCTTCTGGCCCTCAGCTACCCTAATTTCTGGTTCTACAAGCGGACAACTCTCCATGGTGGGCTGTGCCTTTTTGTCGTTGTGGGAACCACATCCTGCTTCCTGTTCTCTCAGCTGAAGTCGGTCCACTTGCCGCTGTACCATCTGAACACCTTTCGACTCCATCGTCTCGGTTTTGTCACCGTCCCTCCCATGATTCCACAGCTTTGCAGTTTCTGGCAGGATGTCCGGTGACGGTGCTTGTCTGATGGGGTTGTATTTGCCCTGAGGTCCGCTGTGTGGGGGAACATCAGCTTTCCTTTCACTGATACACACTGCATTCCTGGACCCCACCGTCTTGAGGTTATAGATTCGGCTCATGGCGTCCAATGAATCTGAAAGTGGTGGGGAGGGAGAAAGAGAGGGAGGAAGGTAATCTTCCTCTAACAACTCTTCCTCTCTTTCGTCTTCTCTTTCGTCAACGTCCTGTGTTCTCCAAGAGATGCACGTCCCACGTTCCTCTACATCTCTCTCTGCTTCCCTCTGGCAGATATCGCTCTCTGATACGTCTCTGGAGATCTCCCCAACTTCTCTTTCTGTCGAAGCTGACTGCAAGGGTGACAGAGAAACAGGAACAGGAAGTTGAGGGCTTGACTTTGCCATGTTAACGTCCTGTGTGACGTCAAACAGTCTGAGAGTCTGTAATGTGGTTTCTTCCTGTTCTCTCGCAGTTCCTCCTGCTTCTCTGCTGCCCTCTTCTTTGTCATCATCCCGTCTTTCCTTCTCTTGCTGACGAATTCTCTCCCTCAGAGACTCCACTCGGGTCAAAGGTCGCCCAGCCTTCCAGCTCCCTCTTCTCTCCACTTGTCCTCCATCTTGTTTATCCCCAGCAGGGAGACTCGCCCTCCTTCTTTCTGCTGATATATCGACTCCATAAAATACAGTCCTGGGGATGGTGACTCCCTCTTGGGTGCAGGGTTTGCTTTGGCCCAGTGTAACAGTTTGTTGCGGGGGTTCTGAAGTAAAATGTATTTCCTCAGATGCTTGTTTTGAACAGCTTTGATACTGTTGATGCTCTTTTTGATCCTGGCTACCCATTTCCCCAGAGATCCTTTCCATGTCTCCATATGAAAACACATACCCTGCCCTCTTGAGTTCTCTGTCTGATTGGACTTTTGCTATTTTACAGACTAGGTCTTCTGTGTGTTGAGTGAGGACCGCTTGTCCAGCATAGGCTGTAGTCGGGCAACTAGAGTCCGCAGAGGGAGTGTCGACACATTGGCACTGAATTTCTGCAAGGATATCTATAGTACTGTCATCAGAAGGTGGGATATATATGCCATGGGGTTGTTTTGAAACTGCCGTTACCTCATCCAGATTCCATTTCTTTTCAGATTCTGTTTTGGCCTCGGTTTGGAATTCTATGGGTCTCTGTCTTACCGTCGTCTCTCTCTCCACTCGCCTCTTATCTCTGTGTATCTCTTTATCTATCATTATCTCTCTTTCATTCTCCTCTCTCACTTTCTTAATCTCTCTTTCTGAGCTGCTCTCTCTCCCATCTTGTTTGATAGGAACTCGTCGTGCAAACGCAACTCCCTCTGGGATTTTGACGGAGGCCACAGTGAAGCCTTTTCCTCCATCTATATTTGAAGTCCATTCCTCTGTCTCTCCTCGAACTGAGTCGTTCCTCTTATTTTCAACCCTTCTTTCTTTTTGTCTCTTTTCATGCATCACCTCATCAGGTCTGGGTCGACCCCATTGCCTGGTGACCTTTGGTTCACTTCCTGAGTGATCAGTGACCTTTGTTTTGACCCTGCGGTCGGAGAACGACCTCTCCACCACCTTAAAATCTGTCTTTTCCTCACAATCTCTGGTCTCCTGTTGGCAAACCACACGGTCAGAAAAGCTAAAGGAGCGTTTGGGAACACCCCCAAATGTCGGACTCATGTCCGTTTCTTCTGTACACTGGTCCTCCTGCATAAACAGGTCTCCTGTGCTGTATCTGGCCCGGTTCTTGCCTGGTTGGTTGAAGCACTCAATGCTCTTGGAGCGCATTGGAAGTTTTGGGTGTTCACCGAACTTACTAAGCAGCTGACTGACCCGACCACTACACTCTGGAGTCCCCCTGTCCTTGTGGTTCAGGATCCTCTCTGCTTTTTGCATGACCGTCTTCGACGTCATTCGCATAGAGGACCATATCCCCTCTTTCTCTAAATGCTCATTCCCTCTCTCTGGGATCCCTGATGTCTCGGTTTCCCTTTTCCCGTCTGTCATGGGAGGTTTGATGATCAGTACTTCCGAAGCCCTAATTTCCGTCACACTTCCTCCACCAGCTAGAAACTCCCTCAAATCCATCCTCATCCTTTTCTGTTCGTCCTCGACCTCCTTTTCTCTCTTATCCAGTTTTTCCTTACTATTTTTGTCTTTCTCAATAATGATAATATTGTTTGCTTGGATTGCGCGAAGACCTACGACCGGAGAAAATAGGGATACACTACTGTCTGCCTCCCTGCTTTCTCTCCCAGTGCTTCTGTCTCGCTCTCTTCCCTCACTTTTACTTCCCATCTTCTCGACCCACATCTCTCTATCGCATCCTCTCCAAATCTCCTTCTCCGTTTCCTTATTTCTTTCTCTCCCTCTATTATTGGCGGCCTTTTTATATTCATTCTCTCCATCTCTAATCACCTCCTTCCCTCTGTTATCTTTCCTAAAGCTGTTCTCAGAACGAATGAAAGGGTTCTGTTGGATGGGGCTGATGGTTTCTTTGGATATCTGTTTTTGCACTTTATACCCAGTCTGATCAGTCTGGAGGTGAAGTGTGAATTTACTGTCTGCCTGCTCCGTGACGATGTCCTCAGTAATGCCCAAGATATCTGGAGTATGCTGTCCTCCATCTCTCTCTTTCTCCCTCTCTCTTTCCTCATCCTGCTTCGCCCTCCTTCTTTGGATGATCCCTCGCTTCCAAGCCGGCATGCTGGCCAGCCGCTCCTCTTCCTCCCTCTCTCGTCTCTCTCTCTCCTCCTCCTCTCTTCGCTTTCGCTCCAGTAGCAGCTGCTTCCATTCCGGTAAAGCAGAGAGAGACATAACCACGGAGTACTCGGTGAAACAGTGCTGTTTTACTGATCAGAAGTTTTGCAGAAATGCAGTTTTATCCAAGGATATCCAGGAATCCTGTCAAAACAAATTGATGTATACATTAGCTGTTGTATTTTTTATGTTATAAACATGCAGTTAACAGTGTAAAACTACTGTCAGAATAAACACTGATGCTCTTACAGGTATATTTAAAACGGATACGTGTCAGATAAACTGTCTTGTATTAGCAAAATGCAAGTCTTCCTGGAGTACAAATGGATAAATATGTTTTTATTGAAGCATCAAGATATTAGGTTTAAAATGAATCTGAATAGAGAAAAGGTATATTTACGTACACTGACTGGTCACTTTTTTTGTGCAATATTAAGCAAGATGTAGCTCTTTATTTCAGGTCACTGTGGTGTAAAATTAATTTTAAAAGCACACATTTACATGCAATTTCTCTATGCAAACATTTGCACGCTTGAGCCTGGTCTCATGAAAATGCGTATCAGTAGCACGTTTTTTTTTTTTTTTTTTAAGTGCTATTTATACCAGAAACTGACTTTGGCGTGCATACGATACGCACGTGTTTGACGTGCATATAATACGCAGTTTTTGCATGCATATGATATGGATTCTTGAATGGTGATTTGTTGGATAAAAAGATTTGCTAGAAAAAAAATATATCATGTTCCATAGACTAAGATGTTCAAAGTATTCTGTATTTTGACATTGATCTATTTGAAACAATACTCAATGTATAATGTTTTAAATAACGTTTTTACTAACCTTATTGCTTCAGATTGTGATGACTGAATTCTTGATTCAATGGAATAAAGTTTTCCTCGTTTCCACGCGCTCGACGTTCATCTTTCCATTTAACTCCAAAAAGACGCATCAAAAGCCCAGATAATTCCTTCAACCTTCTTTCTAACACGTACCGAGTCAGAAACCTCCAGTTAATTCATATTTCTGTGATTCCTTGAACTGTAGGCTATATCGGTCCCGTGAACCGGAGCGGTAGTGTAGTAAATATTACCGGCTTTAGAGGCGCAGGACTGTAATCCCATAATTACATTAAACTCCAGCGGGAGAATCACAGGCGCACACACCATATTGCCTAAGAAAAGACGTTTAACTAAGACCGTCTGCTGCCCTCCATCTCCTCCTCATCGGAGTCCCATCTGAGCCGTTAACGGGAGAGTTACGCGAGGTGACGGATGCACGGGAATTAAACGTCAGCTCTTAGATAACGTAACCGCTCAGTTACAGTCCAAACACGCATGCATTAAATTGGTTTCTTTATTATTATAAATCACTCACAAACGTTAAAACAATATACAAGAAATAGTGAGCAGTTAATGCAAAATGCACTTTCTCCTTTTACTGTATGCATACAATTTTACCCAGTTAAGCTCATAATAGACACATTTTTGTCTTCTATTTGATTCCTGAAATATACTTTTAATTCCAAATTATAATAAAAGACAAAAATACATAATTTGTTGCAGCATTTTTATTTATTCCGCATTATTTAGCAAAGTAATGTGATAACCTTATAAAACACACATCATGGTACAGAAAAAAAGCCATATAATGAAGTCAATAAACAAAGTTTAATAACGGTTTTCAGCTCTAACAACAGTGCATTTTTTTTACGTACTTTTACAAAAGTAATTTCAAGTTTGACCATATAAAAATGCATTCTGTACCAAACTCTGAGGTCATTATATGTAAACGCACTTCAAACATTAAACATTTTCATAAAAGGCATGTTTTGCAGTAGTATGACACTTAATTGTGAAAAACACAGGAGCTCGGTACATAACGCAGTATTTATCCCATCACCTGCTCACTTCTTGGTTTTGCGACGCTAAAGTATTTGCAAAAATAAAAGTATTATATAAAAACATGCAGTAGGATGCAAAATGGCTGTTGTTCAAAAGTCTTCATAAAAGCAAAACAAAAGACCAAAATAACTTCATCCAATGTGTCATTTTTTTTTATTTTTTCCCACCTAACTTGCCTTGATGGCAAGTAAGCAAGTGTAGCGTGTATGTGTGTGTTTTGTGTCTCTTCTTAATGAGTCGTGTCAGTGCTGAGTAGAGCAATTTAATCTGATGACCTTTGACCTGCAGCCAAAATACATCAGCTCCTCCTCTGATGACTAAAAATAGAGAGAGAAACAACTATATATATTAAACTCTTCATTTGTAAATACTAATTTGTTGAAGGTTAAAGTAAACGCTGTAATAGAAAAAAATGAACAAAGGATGAAGACTTTAAATACTGGCAGATTTTGGAGTGGCATACTGTCATATTGCTCAAAAATACACAATAAACGTATTAATTTCTGAGATAAGTGGCCAACACTTGCTGAATTAAGCATTTAATTGATGGGTGTTTTTGAAACACTGCTGTGTGAAGGTTTGAAATCTGTGAATCATTTGTTTTGAACCAGCACATATCAAACTGCTAAAGTCTCGGTTTCAATAAACGAGGCTTTGTTCCATCATAACGGTTTCAAAACATTTAAAAATGTCAGAGGTTCTCATGAATGAGTGTCTATATGGTTTTTACCTGATCTCAGATCAATTTGATACATTTATAAAAAACATAAAATTTTACTATATAGAAAGATATTTGATTTGTTAATTGCATTTAGACTGCAATTTGCAACTGATTTATAAAAGGCGTTTTATGCATATTTGGCCATAGTTTTCTTTGCACTTATGCGAGTTGTTTTGAGTGCTCTGGAAAAAAGTGAATCATTTTACAAAGCAATTGGTTCAAATCATTCAAAGTTTCAAAAAGCTTCGTTTCACTGTTAAAAATGCATGGTAATGATTAGAAATGCAATATTCTGCATTTGTTGTCACATTTTGCATTTGAAATGTGTATTGGTGCATGCAAATAATGTTTTAAGGACTTTAAAATAAATTTTGGACAGTTTATAGTGTATATTGTGCAGTATTCTAGTATTTCATTCCAAACATAGCTTTAATTGTAATGCTGCCTTCAAGTCACATCAATGACCATATTTATGAGACATGAATGCTACCCAAAGTCAAAAGGAATCAAGGTGCAAGCAATTTTTTTGATTATTATAAGACGTTTTAACTGTCAACAGCACAATTTAGTTTGTGCGCATGTGTGTACTGTTGAACTACAGTACAGTTGGTTTTTGAGGCGAGAGGCTTGTGCAACAAAAGTACATTTCCCGTCATTCTCTGTAGCAGCATAAGAATGATAAAATGCACCGATAAAGCCTCAGTTACATGCTACTTTTGCATCACTTCTTGTTCATTCGGTTGCATTAGTGGTAAAATCTTCCTGACTTTTTTGAGTGAAAGGAAATATGAAAATGCCCAAAAATAGTTTTGTGACTTCTGAATTTCTAGGTAACAACTTGAAGGCAGCATTAATCTCTTATTTGACCGGGACTATCATTCATTCGGTCTTATACGTGTTGTTGCTCTGATCGCTGTCCTCTAGAGGAGCGGAGAAGAGCTGCAGTTTGCTGCGGAGCTGGCGGCGCAGGTAAGCGCAGTCCTGGGTGTCCAGCGAGTGAGCGAGGATCAGGTAAATGGACAGGTAAGCGGCCAGCAGGAGCCGGTCCAACGGGAACGTGGGGAGAAGCCAGAGCACCGTGAGCAGCTCCACACAGACGGGATGCCTGAGGTGAGAGTAGAGCCGCTGCGCACGCTCAGACTTCAGCAGGAGAGGGTCGCCCAGACCCAGACACTCATAATACACCTGACAAACACAGGAGAGAGAGATGATTTCAAATGTGCAAATTGGTGAAAAAATGCAATGGGAAATATAAAGTGCAAAATATGCAATTTGGTGCAGATGCTGATATTTATATGATGAAATTCTGACGCTTGTGATGCAAATCAATGAGATCTTTATAACAGTACAGCAGATACTGACATAAAATGATCTAAATATCACTTGTCGCTCTATATCCGCAATAATGTCTCAGTAAGATGAGATCGAAATGATCCAAACAAATAATGCAATGCAATCCAATGCTGATTGAGAGATGAAGAAATAAATGCTCCTCAGAAGATGTGAGATGTTTTGGAGGCTTGTGAAGATCATTCCTCCGCTGAGGAACAGTGAAAGTCAAGCTTCTGGAAACAAATGCTCCTCAAAAGATCCTGATGATCAGATTTGAGACACTGATTTTTCTAGAAAATGATTGATGGAGAATCAAGTAAAGCTGAGCTGCTTCAGTCCAGTAAGTGCTCATCTGGAAATATTACTACAGTTATTCTGACGTTTACTTGATCAAAATCAGTCAAGATTTGACAGAAGAAAGACACGAGAAGCTGGATGTTTGTATGATTACACTAAAAGAGCTTTTACTGGATAAAGATGGCAGAAGGCATGGAGTAGATTGTGTGCAACATGTTTAACAGCAAAGTTTTGAACAGTTAGAGGCCTTAGAAATGTGCATATCAAATATGATACAGTGAAAATATAGCTTTTGTTGTTCTAAATGCTTATTGTAGATGCAAATATACCTGTTTGATGCCCAGTAGTTCGGGATAGTCGAAGATGAGCAGGATACTGCAGATTATTGCCCAGCACAGGAAGTGTAAGATAAAACAGATGAGCGGGAACCAGATATCCCAGGGTGCATTGCGCACTGACCACAGGCAGGGGGCGCTGGTGACCGGCTGCCAGTAGTGCATCAATATCTACACAGAGAATAAGATTACAGTTAGAGCAGAATTTATAACATCACATTTCACTGTTACGGTTTGTGTTATCAAATGAATTGGGAAGTTATTTAATTACAAATGTTTCTTAGGGTTTTACAGTTTTTTAGAAAAGAGGTTTTCAAGAGAGTGCTAGAATGATATGTGGAAAAGTTTAGAGAAAAACTGGAAAGAAAGAAAAACATTAAAGAAAACGTATAATTTTTTAAAAATTGAATAAAATAAATCATATATAACTATATATACATTATAAATATATAACTTAAATACATGATTAAAATAATACATAACATTATATTTAAATAATAAATTTGATTACATAAAAATAAAAAAATTGTAAATTAATTAAAAATAAAATTAATAAATCTTAATGTACAGTACTATAGTGAGTAAACAAAATAATGATGTAACATAATATTCTTCAAATAATACTTTACACATTACGAGGTCTTTATTCTTCGTTATAACCTATCCATGGCATCTGAAAGACTGAAAATACTAAATCCCACAAATAAAAAAAACAAAATAGCTCCATTGATTTCTATTATTATAACTCTACACCACTTGCAGAATTAAATGTGCCTATAATGCAGTCATGTGACAACAATGCAGCTGCATACTAAAGTCAGAAACGTTTATTGTTGCATACTGTTTCACAGACTAGTTTTAAGAAAATCAGGCGATGTGTAATATATACAGTGCAATAACAGATATACCTGCAGCGCTGCGGCGGTGGTGAAGCAGTACACGGTTCTGCTTAAAACCCCAAACACATTCTGACAGACTTGTTTAACTGGAGTCCAGGCCAGCAGACTGTGCTGGAGACTGAAGAGGACCAGAAGGAAAACATCCACAGCTATAGCCTTCAGAACCACCCCGTCCCGCAGAGCCACAGACCAGGGCACGGAGTCTGAGAAAAAACAAAGAGAAAACACGATAAAAACTTTCCGCCCAACGTGGGGCTCGAACCCACGACCCTGAGATTAAGAGTCTCATGCTCTACCGACTGAGCTAGCCGGGCTGTACGCTCGCGACGCACGCGTTCCGTAATGACGAGACGACGTACATGCGTGCGTGTATTTCCTACATTTCGTTTTACGCAACTTGCATTTAGGCAATTGAACTTGTTTAAATGCATGATAATATAAAATAAATCTATAAGTAAATTGCATCTAAAATCAACCTTTTTTTAAAAGTCAGATCAAAATCGAAACTACCGAGAAACTAAAAACTTAGAACAGCCTTACGACTTATTACAAAGCGAATATGTCAATTCAAAATAAAAACGATTGATTAGTATGTTTATGTGCACACGGGTTCAGAAACAGCATATTAATATGCATGCATAGCTTCTTTGTTATTAAACTTTCAGAGTTTCAGTGTTGTTTGAGGCTCTTACCTCGACACAGAGGCGCGGCTCCGCTCAGGTTATGATAGATGGCACGAAACGACACGAAGCGAACAAAGTCTGCGCCGGTCACAAACACGGACACGAAGGTAATTAAAGCTGAAACACAGAGAAAACAGTCGCGAAAAGTCACGGACGCCATGACAATATTTATATTTCCAACGGACAACACGGAACTTCCGGAAGGAGCGGCTGCAGTTACGCGCCAAAACCAGCAGTCGGCGGAAATGGTCATCATTTTCAAATTTGTGCCATAAGAATTAACTCTCACTAATGTTTTCATTATATTAGTTTTAGTATCTATCTATCTGTCTGTCTATCTGTCTGTCTGTCCTAATGCCAGTAATCTGTTTCTTTTCACCTCATATTTTGTGGTTTTAGTTGCATCATTGAGTCAGGAAATCACTATTGTTCATTGCACGACATTGATATGAAACCATTTTATTTATTTTTTTCTGACACTGAACAGATCTGACATCACGGAACACTGAAGAGGTTTAGCATTGCTAACGATCAGGTTTTCTAACAGAAAATGCACAAACAATTTCTTAGTTTTACTGTTGTTTATTTATCATAATTCTCAAACACATGTAACACTGAAGACATTTTTATTTAATCAAGCTTTATGTGCCATAAAACATGACATTTTCTTTTAAAAAACTCAAACTCAGCTTATTTGGACATAATAATGCTTCTTTAGATAATAGATAATGTGCAATAAAGCATGTTTGCTGGTTCTTTTGAATTCATTCTCTACACGTAAAAACTGCAGTTGTGTAAAACATAGAACTTGAATTTCAGTAGATTGAGTTGGCAGAAATTGTGACTTTGAAAAGTAAATTTTAATCAGCCTATAAGGCTTAGGCTTTTTATTTCTTTCATATTGCACTTAGGCCTGTTTGTAAGTCTCTGGACTCCATGCATACTTTTAACATTGAGGAATTTTGTACACATTTTCTTTAGACGTAATGTGATTTTATGGTTCCATTACGTGGGAATATTGTTATGGCCGAAGGAAATTATGCCATAGGTTTTTGTGAAATGTCATCACATAACAATGACAACATGGCAGATGCAGTACGTCAGATTAAATGAACTTTTCTAACAGTCATGAAGTAAGCTTTTCATCAAATGTAGTACCTATAGACAATCCTACTGTAATAGTATTGCCTATAGGGGGAATTCAGTTTTGTTTTTTGTAAGGAGCTGGATCATTTGGCTCAGCAATAAGGACTGGCTCATTCAGTCTGCAAATGCAAGAGCCAGTCCTTGTTTAGTACCACTTCTAGCTTTTATTCACCTTATTTTGCAGCACAGAAGTAAGCAGTTTTCTGTGAGTGTGTGAGACATTTAGGTAAATAACTATAAGAATATCAAAGTGTTTATACAGTAATTACAGGCTTAGCAATACATTAAAATAATGTAAGAAATGCCCATTTGCAGTATAAAGCAGCATAACTAGCATGCAGTATCTGCTATGAATAACTGAAAGTGAATGAAACCAGAGGCCTTGTCCAATGAAGTTACAACGGCCGAGCCGGTAATGCATTGCAAAAAAGGTTAATAACGCAGCCAAGTTCGGCAGTGTTTTGACCTGTTATCAAATATCACTTCAATGATTCAGTGTAATTATATTATATTCAGTATAAAAACCTTAAATAACATAAAAACATCAAACACACTGACAGAACATTATAGTGAAATGTCCAAAACCCAAACTATTTCACATGAATTATTCAAATTGAAATAATACAATGCTGTACAGTATAATAAATAATTATATTACAATGTGCAAAACGGCAGCATCCAATTATTGTAATATTGTGCCCTGAAACACTGTAACATTGTGCACTGACCGAACGTTGTATGACTGAACATGAGCAAAACAACTTTCAGTCAGCTCTGTTGGCTGTGAAGGCGAATCATCAGTGCCAGATCCACCAAAAACACAGGTTTTCTAACTGGGAAAATCCAACTTTCTAAAGGCAGAAGGAGGGAAGCTGGGAAGAGAGCACATATATTTATTTATTTTTTAAACATGTTTAAAGATTTTGTAAAGCTCTCAATGCCTTCTGTTTTACTTACTCTGTTGTCTTGTCATCAGATTTTGTTCAAATTTTCCTTTGATTGTGTAATGAATTCTGTGGAGGATATTGAATGGTTAGTCACACAGTTTAGCATCAATTTGCTGTTCAACTCATGATGAATAAACCTCAGCAGTACAAGTGGAATATATATGTATATATATATATATATATAGACATCTACTGAGTTTCTCTCACCTCTGACTTTCACTGTGATCAAGGGTTCTCCATCAGGGTCCAGAACTCTGTATGTTCCTGCGTCACTTTCTGTAAACGGACTGATGATCAGGTTTCCATCTCTGATGATCATTTGTTCATTCTGAACTCTATCAGTTCTGCTCCAATCCTCCTTCCACCCGGTGCTTCTTCTGCTCTGATGCTGCACTTTATCAGCGTTTGGCAACAGAACATCCAAATTCAGCTCTTCACCGATTTTCACCGAAACCTCATCTGAGGAGAAACACAAAGACATTTAATCATTATAATCAATCCAATCTATAAGCAAATATCTAGGGAGGGACAGCGATAGGAAAACCCATATTTGAGATGACTAATCTGAATATTTTAAACTTGACCCATTCAGAGTCTAGAAACCAGAACGCACATGCTGATAATTTGACCGGTTTTGACTTTACCATCAACACAAAGTTGGTACGTCCTGATTTGTTGCTCCAGCTCTGTCTGATCATTGCGATAATAGACTCTCAGAATGTATTTCCCAGCATCACTGAAGCTCAGATCCTTGATGACGACGCCACAGGCTCCTTTCTTACAGACTCTGCAACTACACTCTTCAGTCTGACAGACAGAGATGTTTTCTGACCCACTTAAATCAATTTCAAGAATCTCACTGCCATTAAATTGACATGGCAGTGTGACGTTGCCTCCTTTTATCCCTACCACAAGTGTAGGGGAGGTTTCTGCAAAGAAAAAAAAAAAAAAAGAGTATAATATGCATTCAGTACTGAAAAGTAAAGTACATGTGGTCTTTCTCTCTATTCACTGTAATCGTCATCATAAAATGTTCAATCAGAGGTATTTTAGTTAACTGGATTAAGAAATATATATAAAGGCATTGGAGCCAGCAATATTAGAAATGTTGATGACAGTAGGATAAATCTGTAGCAGATGTACAAGTGCAGTTGTAGTGAGTTCCTGAATGAATAAATAGTGTGTGTGATGATATAATATACTAAAGAATGTCAAAGTTACTTGACTGAGTGACGTAACAGAGAAACAATCAACTAGAATAACTCCAGCTGACACTGAAACCAAGAATGGTTACAATTTGTCAACAAAAATGACTGTATACTGACCGCTGTTTTTGAAGAGGCACAAAAGCAGCAGAATACACAAGCAGTTGAACCTGTGGAGAACACAGATGAGCTGGGTTATGTGACAGATACAGGTTAATGCTTTCCTGAGATTAATAACTTTCATTTGATCTGAATGTTTAACATGTTGATCCATGCATGATAAAAGTTGTTTACCATTGACAAGATTGTGTTGCGCTGACGTGTTTGTGGTTACAGGAGCTTGTGATTACATTGTGGGTGGATACATGAATGCAAACTGTTGCTTTCATTGAGTAATAATGACGTCATTTGTGACTTCTGTTACATTTGCATGCTAAAAGAGTTACGTTTAACGTGAACAAGTGCTATGCTGGCTATTGATATTAATTGAAGAAGATAAATGAATAAATAATTAATAATAAATAATTAAAAATAAATGTAAAATAATTAATTAATAATTAAAATAAGAAAATAGATTAATTCTAGGACTGGTACAACATTTACACAGTCTACATATGTCCTCTTCAGCATAATAACCACAAAAAACACCATCATAACTTCTATAAACTCTTTTAAATGTCCAACATAACTAAACATTAAACTCTTAAACATCGCTTAAACTAGCAACAGCACTGGTCCGATCAATGGATCAAAGAAAATAAATCAAATGAAATTGGTGTGTTCTCAGTTAATTAAGATGAATTTTACTCATCAGTATACAATTAACCTAATTTAAGTTCAAATGAATATATTCACCTCTGTGGAAATGTCATCATTTTATTAAATTAGACCAACAAGACTTAAAATGATCCATCAAATCAAATAATTATTTAATAATTTAATTATTTTTTATGATTTATCACTTTTTTCTTTTTATTAAATTAACAACCGGCTAAGATACATTTCTGTTGATCAAACAAGTCTCTTTCTTTGTGTTAATTTTAAGGCAACAAGGTTATACCTACTTTAAGTTAAACCAACAATAATTTTTACAGTGCACTAATAAACATCATCATAATCATCATAATTGCATAAAAAATGAATTAAGCATAAACACACTGACTCCTTTCCACATTACTCACAGGTTTAGTTTTCCAGAGAAACAAAATTGGTATAGAACACAAAAACAACTTTATATTTAAGCTTTACATTTATATTAAAAACTATATAAGAGCTTTATAACCTATTAAGAAGCATGCAAACTTACATGGTTCTGTAAGAGTCTTCTCTTCAAACGACAACTGTTTGTAAGCCACAGCATATATAGTGATACCAACCACACATTTAAGTAGAAACAAAACTAAAAGTATGACTCACACACACACACACGCACACACACACACACACACACACACACACACACACACAGAGGTGAGTGTTTTGACAGTCCGGGAATATGTGTTGCCTCCCAAAGTAAATGATTATTCATTATAGTCCTCTACTGAAAGTTCATTCAAATCAGATTGATCTGTCAGAAGATCAACGTAATATTGTATGATGTTCAGCGACTGACATAATCTTGTGAATTATTTATTTAATAATCCACAAATGAATTCAATAATTAACTTATTAAACACTTTTACTTTTATTCAGAAGGAAACACCTGTTTCTCTGCCTGACAGCTCCATGATCATGTGATTTGATGGGCGGTGTGCTGAACGGGTCTCGTGACTGATGTGAAACCGTGTGTGTAGAGTTTAAAATATATCGAGGTTTATAATTTATCATCAGACAGCAAAGCAGAGATACATTAAACCGCAAAGTCTTCCACTTTCGTTCCAGAGCAATGAAAAGCATTGAAGAATAGTCTATATATCAGTACAAGTGCTGCTACACTTGATTTACTGCATCAAACCATATGTGCATCATAATATGATGGGGAGTTTCTACCATAGGACTGTAATAATGAACTTTAACACTAATTTTTATTTTCAAACAATGCTTGCTTCCGGTGTACCGACGAAATGTGCTACCTATCAGATTGTGCTACCAATAATATATTTGCATTCTTTTAAGGGTAAGTTTAGGGTAGGGGTAGGTATGGACATAAAAAAAAAAGAAGCCTCAAACCACATGAATAAGATGCTGCTAGCACAATCTGATAGGTAGCATTTTTCGATATCGATATGTGCTACCTATCTTTTTAATGGGAGGTAGCACAAATCGTCAGAACACCGGCACTCAGTATTGTTTGAAAACAACCACAGGCTGCAGTAATGCGTTATGACCACCAGGTGGAAATGTTTCATCATATAAAATTGTGTGCTAGAAGAATTAAATCAGCAAATGTTTCTATTTAATTAATACTCGTAATAATACTGTATGTCGAATAATGCATCATCCTGTACATACTAAATATCTCTAAATATATTACAGTGTAGCTGTAAATACACACTGTACTGAAGGGGAGCATCTTCTTTCATCTTTCCATATATTCAGTGATAAACAATTACTAATGTTTTTCTTCTATTCTAGACTTGTC
Organism: Spinibarbus caldwelli; assembly: GCA_039654775.1. Classification (NCBI taxonomy): domain Eukaryota; kingdom Metazoa; phylum Chordata; class Actinopteri; order Cypriniformes; family Cyprinidae; genus Spinibarbus; species Spinibarbus caldwelli. The sequence goes on along the minus strand of CM077244.1, from coordinate 2,287,332 downwards.
TAAATATAGAGATTTCTTTTAGAATGAGTAATGCTCTCCTTTTGTCAGCGATACTCAGTTTGTTTTCACCTTATATTTTTGTGGTTTTAGTTGCATGATCTTATTGCAGTCAGTCAGGAAATCATGATTATTCATTGTATAACATTGATGTGAAACCATTTTTTGTTTTTCTGAAACTGTGAGAACAGATCTGACAACAGTGAATATATACAGTTGTGTTTAAAGAGGTTGAGCATTGCTAATGATCAGTTTTTTTTTATTTTTTTTGCTAGAAAATGCACAACACGTGATTTCTTAATTTTACTGTTGTTTATTTGATCATAATTTAACAAACACATTTAACAATGAAGACATTTTTAATCAATCTTTATGTGCCACAAAACAGATGGCATTTATGTTTTCTCTTGAACTCAGCTTATATGTATGTACTAATGCTTCTCTATTTAATGTGTAAATATACAGTCTAATGATTTTCAAGCATATATTTGCTGTTATTTATTAGCTCATTCTCTAAATATAAACCTGCAGTTGTGTAAAGCATGCTACTGTAAATTTAAGTTTGAATACTGATTATGTATGTTAAATTAAGTGACAGTAGCAACACTTTTCTTATTATCTGAATATCGCTGACAAGCACAAATGAACTGTACAAACCTGAAAAATAACCACAACCATTAATCACGGTTTATTTTTCTTTTCTTTTTTTCATTTACATTTTGTTTATAGGTGCCTTACATGACACTCAAGGAACCTTGAAACAATGAGACACTCCTTGAGACACTCAATGAAACAATCAACGTTAAACAAGGATAATCATTATTACAGCCTGGACAGACCTGATACAAGCATACAAGCAATCATATAAAAGGCGAGATTTAAAAACACTAAGACCTTCACTATTTCACACATCCTGTGGTACTGAGTTCTGTAAAAAAGCAGCTGCACGACTGAAGGCTCAAGACCCTTTAGAAGTTACGAGGGGGAGCAAGAGTCAGTACAGAAGATGATCTTAGAGTGATATGAAGGTCAGATAAGTATGAAGAAGCAAGATTATTGAATGCCTAGTAAGTAAGGAGAAGTATTTTATATTCAATACGGTATTTAACCGGGAGCCAATGCAAGTGTTGTATGGGAATGTGTTCAGGTATAGGAGTTGTGCAAATAATTCATGCAGCTGAATTCTGAACTAACTGAAGTTTATAGATAAACTTTGAAGGCAAACCATAAAAAAAGAGTGTTACAATAATCAATGCGGGAAGTGGCTAAAGCATGAATAAGAATCGCTGTGCTCTTTACCGAAAGAGCCAGACGAAGTCAATTAATATTACGTATGTGGAAATATGCAGAGCTTAGAGCTTAAAGTTTTAGCCTGTTTAGAAACAGACACTGGAAAATGATCAATGTTCACTGAGGAACATTTAGACTTGCCAAGATTGGTTTTTGAGCCAACAAGAAGAATTTCAGTCTTACTACTATTTAGTTTAGGAAGATTTGATGTAGACCACTCTTTAATCTCAGCTACGCAATCTGAGAGGATAGATGGAGGAAGAGTAGAGTTGGGTTTGGAGGATAGGTAAAGTTGGGTGTCGTCAGCATAGCAGTGGAATTGAATACCATACAACTTAAAAATATTACCAAGAGGTAGAAAATAAATAATAAATAAGAGAGGACCCAAAACTTAGCCCTGCGGAACCCCAGTAATAACATATAAAGGCTCTGATGTGTTAACTGCTTCAGATGTACAAACTGACTCCAAGAATGACATAGATTGAGCTTGAATACAGGTAAATGAGCATAAAAGGACACCAGCATATGATCTGAAGTCACATCGGAAATAGTGCAATTATAAGGAATTAAACCTAAACAACACATAAGATCCAGCGTATGACCTTTTAAATGGGTAGGAGAATTTATAAATTGTTTTAAACCAAAGCTGTCCAGGCTTGATAAAAAAAGTCCCTTGTAGATACACTACCTGCATTATCAATATCAATATTAAAATCCCCAAGCAAGATCACATTAGGAGACAATGAACAAAGATAAGTTAAAAATGCAAAAAGTTCATGTAGAAAAACAGAATTTTTAAGATTTAATTTTCACTGGTGCTGAAAAAGGTGACATTTACCACAACAGCTCAGCTTTTCTAAAGTGAAAGTAGATCTGGTCAACAGGAAAAGATATTTGAGCAACAGGCTTCTGTTTTAATTTGTGGTAACCTACAGCAGTGCTGATTTTACTGGCAGTGCAAGTGCAGGGATATATTGAGACTAATAAAGCACATAAATGTGTCATTTAGCAGATTTGTGATGATAAACTGAACGTTGATGAGATGAGCATTTGGCTGCGGCCCATCCTTTCTGCCAACCGTGATAGTGAATGATTCCTCCTGCAATGACTGTAGCCAGAAAAAACACAGCAATAGCCAAACCAACACCACCGAACATCAGCACTCGCTCCGTCACTGTCACCCCGTCTACAGACAGACAGGAGAATTACTCATGTTGTACAGGTCAGTTACAACATTAAAAATGAACTAAACAAACAACATAACACTCAACATGCTGCCTGTGTTGTCAGTGTCTTCTACTGGCAGTTCTGTTACAAAACGACATGTACATATATGTCACTTTATCACAAACACAGAAAGCCATCAAAACAGAGTTTCTGCAGGTCTTAAAAAGTCTTAATTCACCCTTCCACAAATTAAGGCCTTAAATTGGAGTACAAATTCTTAAATTCATAAAGTCTTGGCATTCAATGTTGCAAGCACTGAAAAAGAGAGAATATTTATGTCAGTATTTTTCTCTTGTTTTCCAAAACAAATATCTCTACATCAAGATACATTTACTTGAGATGCAAAATGAAGAATTAAAGCAATGTCTTTTGAAAAATCAAAATTGAGTTTTAAAAAAAAAAAGTTCAAATCAAAAACAATATTGAGTTTATGCTTAAAGCAAGAACAAATATCTGCCAGTGGGGAATGAAAACTTAAGCTGATTTTTCTGAGCCAACTGGCAGATTTGTCGAGCCTGGTTTCTCCTAAATTTTTTTCTCCATTTCAGTCACCGATGGAGTTTTGGTTCCTTGCCACTGTCGCTTTTGGCTTGCTTAGTTGGGGATGCTTAATTTCTGGCAATATTGTCGACTTGATTGCACAGATACTATTTGATTAGAAATGGGGCCAGCTGCATAGCCACTATGTTAAGACTGTGTCTTAAGAGCTAGTTTGACCAACTAGTAGTTAGCCAAGGTAATCAGACTTACCTTTAGGATTCAAATTAGACCATTTTTCCTTTTATAACCAACTTTAAAAATTTATGACCAGTCTTAAAGAAAAAGAAAAATTAGATGACTAACCTTTTAAGACTAGTCTAAGTGGTTTATGCAACCGGCAACATTTTGAGTAGTGTATGCTTGTGATCTGACAATTTACTCTATGCGCAAAAAAAAAAAAAAAAAAATACAAATCTCATCTTGGCTGGCTTATTTTACATAGTCCTGCCTTCAACTCAATGAGGGTGTAAATGAAAGTCAAACTGAAATCTGTTACCAGTACACTGATCCTCAGCATGTTGACCCTCGATCTCTAGACTGATGGGTTTGTCGAAGTGCATCTCTGTAGTGTTAGACTTTGTTCCACAGAAATAAAGACCCACATCTGACTCTGTTACTCCAGAAATAACCAGTGTGCTTCTGGTAATCCATGTGTCTGCAGAAATATTCAGACGAGTATGATTTTGGTTGTAGGTGGTCAGAAATTGTCTCCCAGTAATGTCTGTCTGTGCAGAAATCAATAGATTGAATTGTTTAGATCTGAGGTGATACCAGGCGATTTCATATCGGTTTCTCATGCTGCAGTTCAGACTGATGTTTTCTCCCATCTGAACTCTTAACAGATCAGAAGATCCTTGTACTGACGCATCTGAAGAAACATTGATAATAATTACTATATAGGTTTAAAACAATAAATTCTTTCATATGTTTAAAATTATTATAATTATTAAAATTATTACAAGTTTGATTATTTACCACTGGATGTGATTTGTATATTTCCAAACCAAAGTACACAGAAGAAAATGATTGTTTTCATGTCTTGTCAGGTTTCTGCACAAAGTACAAAGCCTTAAACCACACTGCTGTTCATTTCCTTTAAGTAGCTTCTACCTGCTGCTTTTCCGGCTGGGGCTGTGAAAACATCTGTGTGCAACGCCATCATAAAATGTATTGTTTTCTCAGTACAGGTCTCATCAGTTGTGTGCTTGCTGTAAATGCTTATGTAACTGCAGAAATAATATTTCAAGCACATGAACAGCTACAGTACACATCGACAACCATTTATCTTTCTCTCATCTCAATTTAGTTTATTTCTGTTTACACAATCCAATTTTTTTTCTTAATTATATGCACTATTCAAATCCTACACACAAGTCAGAGTTTAGTATTCTCTTCCACATATTTGACCTTAAAATTGTTAGGTTCAGTCCCTTTACCAGATCCTATCAGAGGATTCACTACTGATCTACTTTTTCTTCTTCTTCTTCTGAGACTTAGATTTAGTTAGTATCAGTGACCTAATATAAAGGTGAATCCAAACTCAAAATGTTCAAAAATATGCAACCAAAATAGAAGAAAATAACAGTAAATTTCTTACTAGGCACCAATGTAAAGTAGCTAAAGCCTGCTCACTAAATGTTGCTAGATGACATCATATCGATGAGTCTCAGAAATAAGATGAAAATAAGACAGGTGAAAAGCGTTTGGGTAATAGTGAATTTTGACCTATTGTGCGTACTGTTTGTGGCTCTGTTATCAGGGTATAATCGCTGTATTTGGGGTAAAAAGGACAGAATTATGTATTGTGCCAAGAAGGTTGCACTGTCTGTTCGATAACACAGGCACGAACTGATTGGCAGCTGCCTTTAGCAGAGGCTTTATCGATTACCTCCATTGATCAAAGGATTCAGCACGGTCGTCTGTGAGTGACGTCACCTCCCAAAACAAACACGCCCCCTAGCTTAGTCCCGCCCCCTCACATTGATTGACAGTTTTCAGTGCAGACATCGGAAATTCAAATGCAAAAGGAATTGTGATTTCATTTGAGTTTTGGCAGGTTATATGTGCGGCGCAGAGAGAGTGAAAAAGCAAATGTGGTAATTAATATTGCTATTTAAATATGATAGGCTCATAGCTCGTAAGACATGGGAAATACAGTTGCAAATAGACTTTGCGTTTTCATTTGAAATGTGGCAGTCAATGTGCGTTCGCGAAAGCGAAAATGCAAACGGTAATGCAAGATTTGCAATTGCATTTGGATTATGTCACAATTTATGCGTCCACATATGGAAAACGCAATTGAAAATACAATTTGCAATTCTATTTGAAAATAGTCCGGAAAATCGTTCCACACACACACACTTGTTTCGCTATCCTTGTGGGGACTCTCCATAGGCGTAATGGTTTTTCTACTGTACAGACCGTATATTCTATTGCCCTGCACCAACCCTACACCTAAACTTAGCCCTCACAGGAGACTTTTTGCATTTTTAGATTTTCAAAATACTTAATTCTGTGTGATTTATAAGCTTCTTTTCCTGTGGGGTCCTCAATTTATGTCCCCACCGTGACACGAGTCCCCATGAGTCTATGTGTATTCAGGTTTAAGTCCCCACCCGAATAGAAAAACAAGTACACACACACACACACAAAACAAAACAGAAATATAAAAAGCTTTATATATATATATATATATATATATATATATATATATATATATATATATAGCTATATAGCTAGTTAAAAACTGTTTAAGTTAGTGCACTGGAAAATCGTCTGCTATTCTCCTGTATTAGCTTCGGAATACAATGTTTTAACAGTGAGCAGCAATTACTATACTGACACAGGAATGTCATGTTGCACAAAGATAGTACAGAATAAATGGTCCCTAATAAGCCAATATTGCAAAAATAAATAAATAAATAAATAAATAGATATAAATAAATAAAAAACCTAACAGGATAATCAGGTCCATCTGACAGTATTTTACAGCAACTTAAATACATTTTGAGTTTAGACTACTAGTAAATCATCTTAAAGCATCTGCTAAGTAATGAAATGTAGGAAACAAATAGCATATAAACAAGAATGATGAGAGACAGGCCGTTGAGTGATACAGTCGACATGAAAACAGCACTAGTATTTCATAGCATTCTCAAGTTATGTAGTACTGCAACTGACCAATTAGAATCTCAGAGAACATTGCAATAATTGCTGATCAGGGTTCAGCACCCTACTACCAGCCTACTACAATCACTGGCACTTGAGCGGTAGCATTTCATTTACAAAAAGTGGAGGTATTTAGGCTCTCAAACATATAACTCACAAGTCACGTGAAGCAGAAACTACAAAAAAATTATGGTGGTGCAAGAACTACATTTTTCAATGGTTTTATGAAAATTTTTGGTATAGGTCTTTCAGTTTGAACAAATACAACATGCATTTGAATTTAAAAAGAAAATAAAAAAAAGCAATTTCATGTTTAGTGGTTCCCACCACTGTATTAAAAATGTACCTAACTGTGGCTCAAAAACCGAGGTATGTACTGAACCTTCATGTTTGTGTACCTTTATACCTCCAATATATTAAAGATTCTGCTTTTTTTCTATGTTACACATCCATTAGACTTGAATGGCAGTGCCAAAGATTTGATTGTGAAATCAGCCGCTATGGGAAACCAATGAAGGGACAAATCAGAAATGGCAATGCAGTACTCCAACTACTCCAGTTATACTTGAACCAGCTTCAGGGGAGAGGCTAAGTCTATTAATCTATGTAAAAAAAAAAAAAAAAGTGATATTCTGATATGCGTCACTTCAGTTGTTTCTATTGTTCACCATGGGATCTTTCCACTGATTCTGTAAAACATAGTAAAAGTCATAAGAGTCATCAATTTTTAAGGCATATCATTCTTTAGTATAATAAAAAGTTGAAGCTGTGGCTACATTCACACAACAGCAGAATTTATTTGTCAGTCCTGTGTGAAGAGCAAAATGCAGTTCAGTGAATTCTGAGAGTAACAACCACATTCTAGAAACAAAATCCTTTACATTTAAAACTAAACTGAATATTTGAGAGCTAGCTCATTGGAGATGTGCTGAATGAATGGAACTATAGTTAACAACTAGTTTATTGTCTTGCTGACTGCCAGAACGTACAGGAAATACTTGCAAAGTAGAAAAGTATATTAACACTCACCAAGCACCAAATGTGAGTAAAAATTTGTGTTGGTGAATATATGAAACAGTGTTACTCGCTAACTGGCTGGCAACTTATTTTTTTTAATTCTAATAATGCCTGAGAATGCACGATGGTTTATATAATTAGTCCATGTTGTAATCATATAAATATGTAATCTGATGCGCTGCGTTTCAGCACTGTGATCTTTTTGATGGTTCACAGTAAATGATGCTCCATACAAACTCCATCTCTGCAAGCACTGTGATTTTGAGTCGCTTATAATGCATTTAGATGTGTTTGCCCAGTTTGTTTTGACTGTTTGATTGTTTGTTTGTTTTTATGAGATAATGCTCATACAGTTTCATGGCCATTAAAAAATATTTATGACCAGTAAATTTTCTCAAGTCGCTGCCATTGGCAGGTGTGGCAAAATGTTAGTTTTGAGCCTTTGTTGAGAATTAACTTCTCCATCTTGCCTCAACACTCTACTACACGATGCACTGACCTCACTTCTATTGGTTGTCACTCCCAAAAATTTCTCTTCATTGCATAAAGTTAAACATATCTCTACTTTGTCACGTCGCTGGACATGCCTTCATCCTTTTGCCAATGGTCACTGTTGCTCATGTCACCGGAAATCACAAGCTCTCTATTGAAATGAATGGGACTGTGTTGATTTGTTGCTGCGTGTCGCTGGTAGTGTGAGCAGGCCCTGGTCCAAGCTGAACATACAGGACAATTTGAGATTTGTTCCAGACCCATAACAGTGTAAATGTAGCCTGTATGTTTAATTAATCTTTTCTGAGAATGATTATTTTCTCTCACCTGTGACCGTCACGAGGATTCCTCCTGTTAACGTTAGAACTGTGCAAGTTCCTTCATCACTGGATGTAAAATTTACAATGGTCAGGCGGCCATTCTTGTCGGACAGCCTTCCCTCTCCTCCACACCTCTTTCCAGCCAGTGTTTGTAAAATGCTCAATGCTCTTAGCTTCACGCGGCAGATCATCAAACATCAGATCTTTCTTTTTCCGTCCTGTTAAATTAACTAAGGAGAAATAATTGTGCTTTTATAATATTTATGATGTGTGGTATTACACAGGTGTAACGTAATAAGAAATAAACACTGGTACTAAATGAGAGCAACAAAAGCTCAAATCAACATTTAAATCAGTTTTGAGCTTACAATTAACATGGACATTGTAAGTGTAGCTGTCAAGTAGTTGACCGTTGGCAAAAATTTTTGTGATGTATTTCCCAGCATCAGTACTCTTCAAGTCTTGCAGAATGAGGTCACAACTCCCACTCTTGTGCACACGACCCTTGAAGTGTTCACCCTAATAGGCACCATAAGCAGTCATGGACCCAAATGTCAGAAAGGTGGTTAAATCCTCTCTGTTTCTCAAACTACACAGCAGGGTAATACTGCCGCCCTTTTGTCCAGCCACAGGTAGAGAAGCAGCACCTAAAATTTTTGAATCAGTATACAATATTGACACTAATGTGGTATTTATTAATCTTAATAATTTCACCAATCCAACAAATATTTTTTCTTTGTTACACATACTCACCAAGCAAAACAAATGCCAGGAAAAAAATGATAAAAAAGCACCTGATAAAAAAGAAAACAGGGTGTTTATATGGTACTCAAATCTCAAAGTAAAAAATATTGTGCAGAAAGTCTTTGAGTCAAAAAAACAAACAAAAAAACACCCATTTATTTAAAAGGTAAAAACACTGACCACAACGCAATTCTTTTGTTCATTCTGTTCCCAAAATCAGCCAGTAATCTCAAAAATTGCAAAAATGCAAGCATCGAATCAGAGTTGTCGTTATTTATGATATTGACCTTTGTTCATTTCATACATTGGTGATTCCATGATGATTTCAAATTACATAAAAAGACTGCACATGCGTTTGGGAAGTTTTCATTATCAGTAGTTCATGTTTAGGAAATTGTATGGAGTTTTATGTAGCAGTGTGCTTTAAAGTCAGGGAAAAAATAGGCAGGGTATTTTTTTAATTTCCTCTGTAAAAGTCTACCTACAGTTAGAGTAAACATCTGTACACTTGGGCTTCATCTAAAATACATGTGCATCTGTTGATTTCATCTTACATGTTGATTGTTTGGTTTTATTTAAAAAACAGAAGCATGCTGAATGGACTCTGTTGAGAATCTCAGCAGCTCTGATAAGTAATAAACAATGTGCTATGCATGCAGCCAATGTTAATTTTATTATGAGTAGAATACATCATTTACCCGTTATCTGCAAGGTGTCTGTTATACATTCTTCCTGTATTAACATCAATATTTATCCCTAGCCACATTTACACTTTTTGTTTCAGTCACGATGAAATCATTCTGATTGATGAATCCGAACTTATTGTTAACATGAATGCTAAATACAGTTAACCATCCTTCTTTTCTATGTTTTAAAAGGCAGACTTTTAGACTATTTATCTATTCTGAGTCTTAATTAGGAGACGACGAGTACAGAAAGCTTCATGCAATGATGCTAATATTAATCAAGCAGTAAATCGGCCATTTCTGTGCCCATAAGACGTTTGCAGATGAGAGTCCAAAGCAACAGGAAAGTAAAGAAATATATCTTTCAACGAATGATTTAAATCACATTTTATTATAGCAGATAGATGAGTTAAATTCTCCCAAAGAGATTTAACCTGATTGCAATGGTAGAATAAATGAAGTAAGGTCTCTTCCACAACTTTACAGAATACACATAAGTTAGAGAGATCAACAAAAGTAGCAATAGACATTATGTAGGATATTAAAATTAACTTCTCTGATTTTATTAGAAATACATATTTTTTCAGGCAGTAACCTTGCTCTCTTCTAGTGAATACTGTCAAAAAATACACCAAAATTTTACATCTAGGGGATGTGTAAACAGAGTAATGTAACAATTGCTGGGTCTGGCTTTCTGGGATGGTCCTCAAATGGTTCAGGTCATACTTAGAAGGGAGAGGTTATTATGTGAGTATAGGAGAGCATGAATCTAAGTGGACGTCCATGACATGCGGAGTCCCACAAGGCTCAATTCTTGCACCGCTCTTGTTTAGCCTGTATATGCTCCCACTAAGTCAAATAATGAGAAAGAACCAAATTGCCTATCACAGCTATGCAGATGACACCCAGATTTACCTAGCCTTATCTCCAAATGACTACAGCCCCATTGACTCCCTCTGCCAATGCATTGATGAAATTAACAGTTGGATGTGCCAGAATTTTCTTCAGTTAAACAAAGAGAAAACTGAAGTCATTGCATTTGGAAACAAAGATGAAGTTCTCTAGGTGAATGAATACCTTGACTCTAGGGGTCAAACAACTAAAAATCAAGTCAAGAATCTTGGGGTGATTCTGGAGTCAGACCTTAGTTTCAGTAGTCATGTCAAAGCAGTAACTAAATCAGCATATTATCATCTCAAAAACATTGCAAGAATTAAATGTTTTGTTTCCAGTCAAGACTTGGAAAAACTTGTTCATGCCTTTATCAGCAGCAGGGTGAACTATTGTAATGGTCTCCTCACCGGCTTTCCCAAGAAGACAGCTGCAGCTCATCCAGAACGCTGCTGCCAGGATTCTGACTAGAACCAGAAAATCTGAGCATATTACACCAGTCAACAAAAGGAAAGGTCGTAGCGCCAAACACTAGTCCGAAAGTCCAATAGACCAATAGTATAAGGTGCGTAGATCCAAAAATACAAAGGTTCAAGGATAAAGGAGATCCGCACTCATCCAAACAGTCCAAAAAGACTTGTATCATTTATTACTCAGAGGTTACAAAATGTGCAAAAAAGTGCAGAAGTGCAAAACGTTTTTGGGTATTAACCCTTCCTCAGTGCCATGTGCTACCAGGTACACACCTGCGCTCATTAAACCATGTATTACCGTAATATACTTAATATCACGAAGATACAAATATACACACATCTCCTTCCCAAACACACATATCCCAGTACATTCAAAATGATCCACATATGACTACATCAAAAAAAGTATACAAGTACATATATATAGAAAATTCTTAGCATCACCTACACCTATAGACCTACCCCTTACACCTATAGATCCATTTCAGCTCAAGGATGAGATGTTTAAATTTTACAGATCTATCAAATTGAAATATTTTTTTCAGAGGGACAGTACACAAAAGCAATATACTTCTGTTGACTCTAAACAAGTTTTACGACCTCGTAGTGTTTTTTGTCCCGTGGTTAATAATGCAGCCATTGATATGATCTGTAATATTGCTGATAAAGAGATTGATGATCTTTTGAAATATCCTATGAAAGATTTTGGATCTAAGGAACGTCAAGCTTTAATGGAATTATCCAAACGGCCAAATATAATCTGGAAGCCAGCGGACAAGGGTGGTGGTTTGGTTTTGATGGACAAATCGGACTATGTTTCTGAAGTGAAATCTCAATTATTGGATGGTACGTTTTATATGAAACGGGACAAAAATCCTACTATTGCCTTTAAAAAAGAGGTTGATGCATTTTTACAGGATTCACATCAAAGTGGGTTGATAAATGAATCGGAGTTGAGATTTCTGACAAAAGATTTTCCTGTAATTCTTGTGATGTATGCTTTGCCTAAAGTACACAAATCGGCGCAAAAACCACCAGGACGTCCTATTGTAGCTTCGAATGACTGTTTAATGGAACCTATATCACAATATGTGGATCGTATCCTTAGACCTTTGGTAGAGTCTCTTCCTTCATATTTGAAAGATACTACTGATTTTTTGAAACAACTTTCAGATATCAATATTGAGAATTATGAGGAGTCTGAGATCTTTTTATCTACGATGGATGTGGTCTCATTATATACGAACATTCCACATAATAAAGGGATAGTGGCGATAAAATATTTTCTGGATAAAAGAGTTGAAAAATCCCCACCATCAGATTTTGTTATTGATATGATCATGCTATTGTTGGAAAAGAATTATTTTCTTTTTGAGAATGAATTTTTTTTCTGCAAAAACAAGGTGCTGCAATGTGTTCGAAATTTTCCCCAGATTATGCGTGTTTATTTATGGTATTTCTAGAAGAAAGATACATTTGGAATCATAACCCTTTTTTGAAAAATATTGTCATGTGGAAGAGATATGTGGATGATGTGTTTTGTATTTTTAGGGGCTCGAAAGATTTGTTTAATGATTTTGTGAGTTTATTGAATAATATGATCGAGTCTATTAAATTTAATGTAGAAATCAACACTCATTCAGTTGCTTTTCTAGATGTGAGAGTTCTTTTTGAATCTGGAAAATTATCGTCAACCTTGTATTGTAAACTTGATAAAAAACAGCATCTTACATGCGTCGAGTGCCCACCCATCTCATTTGAAGAAGGGGTTACCTTATACTCAGTTCCTTCGCTTAAAACGCATTTGTAGTGTGGAATTTGATTTTGAACAAAAAGCGGTCGAGATGTATAAGCGTTTTCGACTAAGGGGTTATTCAAGTAAGTGGTTAGATGACGCTTTGGATAGGGTAGTAAGGAATGCAGTCTGTAGATCACCTAAACAGAAATCTTACTCCGCAGTATGCACTACTAAATATTCTACTTATAGTTATGCCATAAAATATATTATTAAGAAACATTGGTATATACTATCCAGTGATCCGGTGGGTAAAACGATCTTTGCGGATCTCCCCCTTTTTTCTCATTACAGAGCGAGGAATATTAGAGACTTTTTAGTTAAATCGGATACTTACGTCAGGGATGATCTTGATGGGCACGTAAGTAAGGATGTTGGTTTTTATCCTTGCTTCAAATGCGCGGCATGTAAACATGTACGCAAGAGATGTTTTGAGTTTCAGAGTTGTATTACTGAGCGTACATATAAAATTAAACAACTGGTCACAAATATATCACATACTTCCACCAATGTGATATATTTTTTGTCTTGTCCGTGTATAAAACAATATGTAGGTAAGACAAATAGACAAATTAGGACTCGGATCATTGAGCATATGAGCGCTATTAGAAGGAAAGATTTAAAATCTCCCGTGGCTCGTCATTTTGTTGAGATGTCTCATTCGGTTTTAGATTTAAACTTTGTCGTTATTGAAAAGTTGACACAGACTCGTAGAGGAGGGAATTTGGAACGTATAGGCTCTTGCAGAAGGAATGTAGGTGGATTTTTTTTTATCTCAAAAGTCTACATCCTCTTCGTATGAATGAAGATTTGTCTTTGAATTGTTTTTTATAATAATTTAAGGATAGATGTTGGGACTCTAAAGAGTATGCAGTTTACTTATTGTATATATAAAAACTGATGCTAAGAATTTTCTATATATATGTACTTGTATACTTTTTTTGATGTAGTCATATGTGGATCATTTTGAATGTATTGGGATATGCGTGTTTGGGAAGGAGATGTGTGCATATTTGTATCTTCGTGGTATTAAGTGTATTACGGTAATATATGGTTTAATTTTGTACTTTTTTTTCACATTTTGTAACCTCTGAGTAATAAATGATACAAGTCTTTTTGGACTGTTTGGATGAGTGCGGATCTCCTTTATCCTTGAACCATATCACACCAGTCCTCAGGTCCTTACACTGGCTTCCAGTTATATTTAGGATTGATTTTAAAGCACTATTACTCGTTTATAAATCACTCAATGGCCTAGGACCTAAATACATTGCAGATATTTATGTACATTTACATTTAGTCATTTAGCAGACGCTTTTATGGAAGCAATCAAAATCAACAAAAGAGCAATATGCAAGTGCTATGACAAATCTCAGTTAGCCTAACTCAGTACAGGTAGCAAGGTTTTTTTTTTTTTTTTTTTTTAAATTATATTATAAATAAAAAGAAAACAGATATAATAGAAAAAGAATAGAGCAAGCTAGTCTTAGAGGCCTTTTTTGCTTTTTGTTAATTGTATAATAAATAAAAAGAAAACAATTAGAAAGAAAAGAGAAGGTCGTGTTAGTTTAAAAAAAACAGTAAATGAATAGAGTGCAAGTCTAAAAGGGGCAAGTTTTTTTTAAAGAATAGAATTAGAATAGAGAGTGCTAGAGTTAAAATATAAATAAAGATATGTTTTTAGCCGATTCTTGAAGATGGCTAACGATTCAGCTGCTTGGATTGAGTTGGGCAGGTCATTCCACCAGGAGGGAACATCTAATGTAAAAGTCTGTGAAAGTGATTTTGTGCCTCTTTGGGATGGCACAATAATGCACCATTCACTTGCAGAATGCAAGCTTCTAGAGGCACATAAGTCTGAAGTAATGAATTTAGGTAAAGGGGTCCAGAGCCAGAGGTGGTTTTGTAGGCAAACATTAATGCCTTGAATTTTATGCGAGCAGCTATTGGTAGCCAGTGTAAACTGATAAACAGAGGTGTGACGTTGTTACGCCCCATCCGAGAACAATCAGTCGGAAGGTGGAGCAATTACACAATTCAACCCAGGGATGACGTGCGTAAAGCATGGGTCGTCAAAGATGTACATTCTTTTCGGCTCATTAAAATTAATCTTGCTGCCGCGTTCTGGATTAATTGTAAAGGTTTGATAGAACTGGCTGGAAGACCTGCCAAGAGAGCATTGCAATAGCCCAGCCCGTACAGAACAAGAGCTTGAACAAGGAGTTGTGAAGCATGTTCTGAAAGAAAGGGCCTGATCTTTTTGATATTGAATAAAGCAAATCTGCAGGACCAGGTAGTTTTAGCAATGTGGTCTGAGAAAGTCAGCTGATCATCAATCATAACTCCAAGATTTCTGGCTGGTTTTAAAGGAGTTATGGTTGATGAGCCTAACTGGAAGGTGAAATTGTGATGAAACAATGGGTTTGATGGAACCACAAGCAGTTCTGTCTTGGCAAGTTTGAGCTGAAGGTGATGGTCCTTCATCCAGCAAGAAATGTCTGTTAGACATGCTGAGATGCGAGCAGCTATCGTCGGATCATCAGGATGGAATGAGAGGTAGAGTTGAGTGTCATCAGCATAGCAGTGATATGAAAAGCCATGTTTCTGAACGACAGAGCCTAGTGATGCCATGTAGACAGAGAAGAGAAGTGGTCCAAGAACTGAGCCCTGAGGCACCCCAGTAGTTAGATGTTGCTACTTGGACACCTCACCTCTCCAAGATACCTTGAAGGACCTATCTGAGATGTAAGACTCAAACAACTGGAGTGCGGTTCCTGAGATGTCCTTTGCCAATAGGGTTGACAGGAGGATCTGGTGGTTAACCGTGTCAAAAGCATCGGACAGATCCAGCAAGATAAGTAATGAAAATTTGGAATCCGCTCTTGCCAGTCTTAGGGCTTCAACAACTGAGAGCAAGGCAGTCTCGGTTGAATGTCCACTTCTGAAACCAGACTGGTTGCTGTCCTGGAGGTTCTTCTGTGTGAGAAAGGCAGAGACTTGGTTGAACACAACTCGTTCAAGTGTTTTTACAATGAAAGGAAGAAGGGAAACCAGTCTGTAGTTCTCTAAAAGAGATAGGTTAAGGGTGGGTTTCTTAAATAGTGGGGTTATATGAGCCTGTCTAAATGCTGAGGGAAAAACACCAGTGTGAAGGGATGTATTAATGATGTGTTTGAGTGCGGGTACAACTGCAGGATAAATGGCTTGAAGGAGATGAGATAGAATAGAACCAAGCGGACAAGTAGTAGGATGATTAGAAAAGATGAATTTGGAGACTTCTGCCTCAAAGAGTGAAGAGAAGGATGTGAACAAGTGTATGTTTGCTGGTAAGATGTGCTTGACAGATTGTGGTATGGAAAATTGTGCACTGATGGTTTTAATTTTATTAATGACGAACGTGGCAAAGTCGTCAGCTGTTAAGAGTTGATGAAGGAGGGGAAGGAGGAGGATAAAGGAGGGAGGAAAATGTTTTAAAGAGCATAAAAGAGTTAGAGGAATTGTTAATTTTGTTATGGTAGTATGTACTTTTAGCAGTGGAGACATTAGCAGAGAAGGAAGAGAGGAGTGACTGATACACATTAAGGTGAGTAGGATTTTTTGACTTACGCCATACCCTTTCAGCAGCCATGAGCTTAGAATGATGTTCACGGAGAACATCAGATAGCCAAGAGGCAGAAGGGGTGGTACGGGCTGACCTGGAAGAGAAGGGGCAGACAGTGTCTAAACAAGATGTAAGAGTGGAGCAGAAAGTATCAGTAGAACTGTTAGCATCAAGAGATGATAACTGTTTAGGTGGAGGAAGTGAAGATGAAACCATTGCAGATAGCCGGGAGGGTGAGAGTGAGTGTAGGTTACTTCGAAAGATGACATGGAGGGGTATGTGTTGTGTCAGGAACCATGTTGAGGTTAAGAGTGAGGAGGAAGTGATCCGAGGTGTACAGAGCAGTAACCAGAACATGATCAGTGGAGCAGTGTCGTGTGTAAACAAGGTCCAGTTGGTTGCCTGATTTGTGAGTATGCTGTTTCATACATGTTGAGTTATTTACACTGTTAAAGAGTTGGATTCTCATGCTAAACATGGTCAATGTTTCAAAAAACGATTTGGACGTATAACAGAGTATTTCTGTGCCAAATACACACTTCCAGGTTTCTTACAAGTTTCGGAAAGTTTTTTTATTTGATCATGGCTCTTCATGACGTCATGAAGGGTGGAACTCCTTGTATGGGCATTTCTCCCGGAAGAACGTGCCCGCGCATGCATCGACTGGAGCGAGAGCAAGAGCCCATCAACGTGCTTCATTCGGGAGCTCTGCACGGGACTTGCTCGGGAAGAATGTCTCTAAAGAAGTGTGTTTTTGGTTGTAAGGGAAAGATAACCTTTTTCAGCTTCCCGAAGAACCCAGCGTTATGTAAACAGTGGATGCAGTTTGTTTTTCTGGGGCAGCAATGGAGTTTACATTTACATTTACATTACATTTAGCAGACGCTTTTATCCAAAGCGACTTACATTGCATTCAAGTTACAGTTTTTACATTTTATCAGCTCTTGCATTCCCTGGGAATCGAACCCATGATCTTGGCGTTGCTAGCACCATGCTCTACTATTTGAGCTACAGGAAAGCTACAGTTTAGCAAGTTTGTTTTTGATGAACGTTTTATAAACAAGGCCCAGTTCGACACTGGATTTTCACATCGTGTGATACTGAAAGAAGGAGCAGTCCCAGTAATAAAAAGATCCCAGTCATGATTCAGAACTGCAGACGGCATCAAATGTCTGTGTTTTGTTGGCAGTTGGCGTGCAAGTGGTCGTCACTCTCTAGCTCTGCCCACAGTGTGCCTCCAGGAGAGAATCGTAAAGCTGTATCTTTTTTTATAAATATGATAAAACTAAATATATGACGGATGCAGTACTATTCAAGATTAACATGAGATTGGGTGAAACTGTGTGTGTTATGTCCCCTTTAACACTCTCTTGAGATCAAAAGAGGCAAGCAGAGTGTGGAAGTCTGCAACCTGAGGTTTATCTAGGTGGATGTTAAAGTCTCCAAGCATAACTAGGGGAGTACCATCCTAAGGAAAGGTTGAGAGCAGCACACCTAATTCATCCAATCCAAGAAGTTACCTTGTGGTCCTGGGGGGTCGATAAACAACTACAAAATTGATTTTAAAAGGGTGGGTAATAGTAACTGAATGTGATTCAAACTAACTGTTAATACCCAGAGAAGGCAAAGGAATAAATTTCCAATCATTAGAGATAAGCAGACCAATACCTCCAC
Source organism: Spinibarbus caldwelli (assembly GCA_039654775.1). Lineage (NCBI taxonomy): Eukaryota > Metazoa > Chordata > Actinopteri > Cypriniformes > Cyprinidae > Spinibarbus > Spinibarbus caldwelli. Next base: position 2,269,417 of record CM077244.1, on the reverse strand, counting down.
CTCTTCCAGTCAGACAGGGAGTGTGGGAAAATGAGAAATTATTGGAGAGTGCTGCAGGAGTAGCAGTGTCCTCTGGTTTGATCCATGTTTCTGTCAGGGCCATGAGGTTTAGCCTTGAATGACTAGCAATAGATGTAATGAAATCGGCTTTGTTTACTGCAGACTGACAATTCCAGAGACCAACAGAAAAAGTAGTGTATTAGCAGACATAGGCAAAGTGTGCAGTTTGTTAGGACTGCGCTGTCTATAGTGTGTGATGCGAGGTTTGCGAGTGGTAGTAATAGTCGGGATATGGAAACGCATAGTAAGAGTTGGTCATGAAAACTTAAACAGAAGTGAAGTGTAGAAAAGAGGACGAATCAAAATTGACACTTATGTCCCTATCCGGTGTCCCTGACCGGTGTAGTCGCACGATAGAGTCGATAGTCTTTACACTCTTTGGTCTTCACACGAGGGCTGCTGCGACCGCTGCCATGGTATACTAACATTTTTTTATATCCGTCTGACAAAAATTTAATTCAGCTGGACACACTTTACTGTTTATATACTGTATATATATATATATATATATATAAACTCACCGGCCACTTTATTAGGTACACCTGTTCAATTGCTTGATAACACAAATTGCTAATCAACCAATCACATGGCACCAACTCAATGCATCTAGACCTGGGCATCTAGATGTGGTGAAGACGACTTGCTGAAGTTCAAACCGAGCATCAGAATGGGGAAGAAATGGGATTTAAGGATTTAACGTGGAATGGTTGTTGGTGCCAGACGGGCTGGTCTGAGTATTTCAAAAAGTGCTGATCTACTGGGATTTTCACGCACAACCATCACTAGGGTTTACAGAGAATGGTCCAAAAAAGAGAAAATATCCAGTGAGCGGCAGTTGTGTGGACATAAATGCCTTGTTGATGTCAGAGGTCAGAGGAGAATGGGCAGATTGGTTAGAGATGATAGAAAGGCAACAGTAACTCAAATAACCACTCGTTACAACCAAGGTATGCAGAATACCATCTCTGAACCCACAACACGTCGAACCCTGAAGCAGATGGGCTACAGCAGCAGAAGACCACACCGGGTGCCGCTCCTGTCAGCTAAGAACAGGACACGGAGGCTACAATTCACACAGGCTCACCAAAATTGGACAATAGAAGATTGGAAAAACGTTGCCTGGTCTGATGAGTCTCGATTTCTGCTGCGACATTCAGATGGTAGGGTCAGAATTTGGTGTAAAGAATATGAAAGCATGGATCCATCCTGCCTTGTCTCAACGGTTCAGGCTGGTAGTGGTGGTGTAATGGTGTGGGGGATATTTTCTTGGCACATTTTGGGCCCCTTAGCACAAAATGAGCATCATTTAAACGCCACAGCCTACCTGAGTATTGTTGCTGACTATGTCCATCCCTTTATGACTACAATGTACCCATCTTCTGATGGCTACTTCCAGCTGGATAATGCACCATGTCACAAAGCTCAAATCATCTCAGACTGGTGTCTTGAACATGACAATGAGTTCAACCCGGTAATAGCAAGGTGCACCTAATAAAGTGGCCAGTGAGTGTGTATGTATATATATATATATATATATAGAGGTGCATCTCAATAAATTAGAATGTCGTGGAAAAGTTCATTTATTTCAGTAATTCAGCTCAAATTGTGAAACTCGTGTATTAAATAAATTCAGTGCACACAGACTGAAGTAGTTTAAGTCTTTGTTTCTTTTAATTGTGATGATTTTGGCTCATATTTAACAAAAACACACCAATTCACAACAAATTAGAATATGGTGACATGCCAATCAGCTAATCAACTCAAAACACCTGCAAAGGTTTCCTGAGGCTTCAAAATGGTCTCTCAGTTTGGTTCACTAGGCTACACAATCATGGGGAAGACTGCTGATCTGACAGTTGTCCAGAAGACAATCATTGACACCCTTCACAAGGAGGGTAAGCCACAAACATTCATTGCCAAAGAAGCTGGCTGTTCACAGAGTGCTGTATCCAAGCATGTTAACAGAAAGTTGAGTGGAAGGAAAAAGTGTGGAAGAAAAAGATGCACAACCAACCGAGAGAACCGCAGCCTTATGAGGATTGTCAAGCAAAATCAATTCAAGAATTTGACTGACTGAGTCTAGGGTCAAGGCATCAAGAGCCACCACACACAGACGTGTCAAGGAATTTGGCTACAGTTGTCGTATTCGTCTTGTTAAGCCACTCCTGATCCACAGACAACGTCAGAGGCGTCTTACCTGGGCTAAGGAGAAGAAGAACTGGACTGTTGCCCAGTGGTCCAAAGTCCTTTTTTCAGATGAGAGCAAGTTTTGTATTTCATTTGGAAACCAAGGTCCTAGAGTCTGGAGGAAGGGTGGAGAAGCTCATAGCCCAAGTTGCTTGAAGTCCAGTGTTAAGTTTTCACAGTCTGTGATGATTTGGGGTGCAATGTCATCTGCTGGTGTTGGTCCATTGTGTTTTTTGAAAACCAAAATCACTGCACCCATTTACCAAGAAATTTTGGAGCACTTCATGCTTCCTTCTGCTGACCAGCTTTTTAAAGATGCTGATTTCATTTTCCAGCAGGATTTGGCACCTGCCCACACTGCCAAAAGCACCAAAAGTTGGTTAAATGACCATGGTGTTGGTGTGCTTGACTGGCCAGCAAACTCACCAGACCTGAACCCCTTAGAGAATCTATGGGGTATTGTCAAGAGGAAAATGAGAAACAAGAGACCAAAAAAATGCATATGAGCTGAAGGCCACTGTGAAAGAAACCTGGGCTTCCATACCACCTCAGCAGTGCCACAAACTGATCACCTCCATGCCACGCCAAATTGAGGCAGTAATTAAAGCAAAAGGAGCCCCTACCAAGTATTCAGTACATATACAGTAAATGAACATACTTTCCAGAAGGCCAACAATTCACTAAAAATGTTTTTTAAAATTTTTTTTTTTATTGGTTTTATGAAGTATTCTAATTTGTTGAAATAGTGAATTGGTGGGTTTTTGTTAAATGTGAGCCAAAATCATCACATTTAAAAGAATCAAAGACTTAAACTACTTCAGTCTGTGTGCATTGAATTTATTTAATACACGAGTTTCACAATTTGAGTTGAATTACTGAAATAAATGAACTTTTCAATTCAATTCAATTTTAATTTTGAATTCAAATCGGAAACGAATATTCCTGATTATGTAATCCGTATGAAAGCGAGGTACAGTCTTTCCCGTATCTAAAAGCTTGAAGTTTCTACTTTTAAATGAACGAATTCAAATCAAAAACAAATATTATCTGATTATGTAATCCGTATGAAACTAAAGCGAGGTACAGTCTTTCCTGTATCTGAAAACCTGAAGTGTCTATTTTTAAATGAACAAATTCAAATCGAAACCGAATCTGATTATGTAATCCGTATGAAACAGTTTTTCCCATATCTGAGCTCATTATATGCAGTCACCTGCGCACAAACGCCCTCACCTAGATACAAAAAATAAATAAATAAAATAAATAACAACAACAACAAAAATTAAGATTCGTCTAATTTTCATCATTTTTGAAAGAAGACCTACTATGAGGAATTTACCTCATAAGAACTGCGCAATCTGACATGGCTTTATTCAGCAGAGAAGATCATTTTTGTCATTTATTGTTACCTACATTAGTTAACGTGTTATTTTTACATAAACCTGTACAGATTTTACTAGTTGGGCTTTTCCTGAACATCTTGCCAAACTGAAATGTATTGTTTAACTTTTAAGCTTTTTTGTTATTCAGATATTTTGCAGAGTATTTCTATTTGTTAACCAAAGGAGGTTATATTTTTTATAAAAACGTTTAAGTATTACAGTTGTTTTAAAGCTAAAACGCTAAACTATTCTATGTCTGACTCAAATTGAAAGAATAAAGAGTTTAATTTCTATTAAGGTTTATAGGGATTTTAAGATGTAGCCTAATTAGCGATTTGAATAATTAAGTTACTTATTGAGTAACTAAGTTACTTTTCAGACAGAGTAATTAGTAAAGTAATTTAAAAACAATATTGATGAAGTAATTAGTAATTGTAATTAATTACTTTTTGAAAGTAACTTACCCAACACTGGCCTCAAGGACCTTTGCAAAAAATAAAAAATATACAGACTTTTATGTGCGCATGAGAAACCATTAAACCATTAAACTTAGCATATAGGACAATGCACACTGAGCCACATATTGTGCCATCAGCCCGTTTTGTGGTGTGGTTTCTTGGCATTCACAGAGTACGCATTAAAGAGACCTAAGGCCTTGAAATATGACATACTGCCCTAATGAAAGCCAAATTTTAAACACTTTTTACAGTCCCAGTCTTTTTTATAGACCCTTGAACTTGCCAAATTTTATGTCATCAGCCCATCCTGGTTTCTGTGCCGCCACAGAGGATGTGTTAAATTTGACATTATGCCTTGATATTAGAGGTAATACAATAAGAAAAGCCAAATTTTGAGCAAGTAGATCTCTGTTAATTGGTGTGCATCCATGCTCTTGCTTTAGTAATGCACAAAGGAGATGGGTTATATAAAACTAGATATTGTAATGTGTAAGCATGCAAAAAATTCCCATGCACGTGAATCATTTCTCGAGTGCACAAAAAAGTTTCTTGTGTGCATGTAAAATATGTATTTTTTTTAAATTATTTTTTAAGGGAATAAAATACATTTATTTTAATGTTATCACTTCGAATATTTACAGATGACTCTACTATATACCAAATATAAAGCTGAAAAAAAAATGCTCTTTGAACCATTTATGTTAAATATGGTCTGAAAATCTACTGAGAGGTTTGGAAATTTGAGTCTGGAAAAGTATGGAATTTTAAAATGGAAAATGGGTAGTAACCCTGAGGTATGCATTGTGATTACATAATGATGACATTGCGCAGTGACATCTTAATGTCATTTAGCAACAAATTGTCCTGCCTTCAGCAACTTTCTCTAAAAATTAGTTTGCAATACTGTCTGCGGCTGCGCAGCGTGCAGCCATCACCAGTCGATGTGTGTAAACTACAGTGGCCGAGAGAGCTCAACATGCTGAAAATAGAAAAAAACACCTGCAAGTTAAGAAAACAACTTCATCCGTTTGACAACACAACCAAATAAAGAAACGCGCTTTAAATAAAATTCTTTATTTGGTTGTGTTGTGGCATTTGCAGCACCTGCTGTCAAACTGATGAAGATGTTTTCTTGATTTGCTGGTGCTTTTTCTATTTGCAAGTGTTTTCTGAAGTTGCAGTGCGTTGAGCTCTCGGCCACTGTAGTAAACAGCTTCAGGAATCTGCTTTTGATTAATCATTTTGACCATATTACTAAAAAAAATTTTTTTTTTACAATAATTTAATACAAATCATGTCTATTCCTGGTTTATCCGAGTTAAGAGTGTATAAAATTGGCTGTGAAATTTGAAAAGCAGCAAGTTTGTTACTGCTTCTGTTTTTAATGCAACATAATTCAATATCAATACACAATATTCAAGCTAGAGTAGCATTAAGCAAGTGACAATATTACTTTAGTCAGAAGTTAGAAAGAGCTTTATTACCAAGTATGTTCACACACACACACACACAAGGAATTTGACTTGGCAACAGGAAATTTCAGTGCAGAAGAAAGTAGAGACAGTGCAAACATACATGATAGTGCAGACATACATCAAATTACACAGTAGAGATGGAATATAACAATTTAAGAGAAACAGCAAAATTAAATAATGCACTATATACAGAAGTAGAAATATATATATTAAAAAAAACATGGAATTGTTTAAACAAATGTACAGATATATTATTTACAAGTGTGCAGTTTACAAATGTACAAATTTAATATTCTATAAATAAATGTGTCAGTTATGACTTGATTGAGCCGATGTTCTTATTCAAAAATAACAGCAACTGTTTCTGAACAGCCAATATGAGCAAACATATTAATATCATTACAGCAGCAGGACTCGTGTTAAAAATGTGCCTGACTTTATCTTTAAACATGACACACATTTTAAAAAATATTTTCAAATATATATATATTCAAATATATATATTTTCAAAATTGATCCATTTAGTACAGTATTTACTGGACAAAAAGTACATGAAGTTTGAAACTCTAATATGAAATAGAAATGACCAGTAGGTGAAGACATTTAATCAAATGATTCAGTCGGGAATGATTTGCTAACAGGATCCTCTGCAGATCTGTTGGCACTGGAGGCACTCTAGTACAGGCCCCTGTGCAGTTTCTTGCATTGGGACCCCTGGGTAGGAACTGTGTCCCTCGTTCCTGTTCTGACATTGATGTTTCATGATGACAGCAAACGCAATCAGAACCACCAGAACCCCAATCACAATCCAAACAAAAACATCTGGAAGGGGAAAGTGGGAAGAGAGCACAATTTTTAAAAATGTTTTTCTTTTTTAAACTCACTGTTTAAAGATTTTGTAAAGCTCTCAAATCCTCTTGTTTTACTTACAAACTCGTTCAGTGTCATGAGTTTTGTCCTCGTGTGTGCTGTCCAGTTTGTCCTTTGAGCCTGTACTAGATTCTGTAGAGAATGTTGAAAGGTCAGTCACACAGTTTAGTATTAATTTGCTGTTCAAGTCATGATAATTAAACCTCACCTGTCCACTTTACAATTAAAATTTCTAAACACTGATCAAATTTTTCTCACCTGTGACCGTCACGTTGACGAGGATTTCTCCTGATGAGGTTAGAACTCTGTAAGTTCCTTCATCACTGGATGTAAAATTTACAATGGTCAGGCGGCCATTCTTGTCGGTCAGTTGATCAGTCAGGACAGCCTTCCCTTTCCTCCACACCTCTTTCCAGCCAGTGTTTGTAAAATGCTCAACATTCTCAGCTTCACGCGGCAGATCATCAAACATTAGCTCTTCATCTTTCCGTCCTGTTAAATTAACTGAGGAGAAATAAAACAAGAGCATAATTGTGACATTGCGCTTTTATAATATTGGCGTGTGGAGTAATATAATATGAAATAAACACTGGTACTAAATGAAAGCAACATAAAGCTCAAATCAATATTTAAACCAGTTTTGACCTTACCATTAACATGGACATCATAAGTGTAGCTGGAAATAAAAACACCCTTGGCATAAACTTTTGAAACATATCGTCCAGCATCAGTGGTCTTCAGGTTTTGCAGATTGAGATCACAACTCCCACTCTTGTGCACACGGCCCTTGAAGTGTTCATCCTGATTGAAACCATAAGCAATTTTGGACCCAAATGACAGAACAGGGGTTAAATCCTCTCTGTTGCTCAAACTACACAGCAGGGTAATACTGCCGCCCTTTTGTCCCGACACAGGTAGAGAAGCAGTACCTACAAATAAAAACAGTGTTGAAATCACAACACAATATTGATACTAATGTAGTATTTATTAATCTTATTAATGTCACCAATAACCAATTTTTCTTTGTTACACATACTCACCAGGCAAGACAAAAAGTAGAAAAAAAGCCAGGCACCTGATAAAAAGAAAGAAAGACAGGGTGGTTATATGGTACTCAAATCTCACCAAAAGTAAAGAATATAAAGTGCAGAAAGTTCTTGAGTCAAAAAAATAAATAAAAAAACAGCTTATTTAAAAGGTAAAAGCACTGACCACAATGCAACTCTAAACTCAATTGTTTCTTGTTTTATTGTTATTCAGCACTTCTTTACACCATTAGAAGAAACTGCAAACAAACTTCATTGGACCTTTTGTCTGCCATCAATGTCAGTTTAAATTAAAGTTAAAACAAAGTTCATTATTTACACACAGAATATGATCACTAAGAGAGAGCTGAAAGTACTCACCAATGGAGGTTAATTGTCAGCAACATCCTCAGACTCTCCTTGGATTTGTTCTTGCTGCGGGAGTGTTTTGTCTTTTCAGCTATTCTTCTATCCTCACTGCCTCTTTATCCCATGATAGATGCCATCTCTGACCTTCTGCAGATCCTTCCACCTGTGAATACAATCACAAATATACATATGTAGAAAAATGTCAAAAACAACAAGTATATCATAAACATTTGAATTTTTCTTTTTCTTTGTCATTAAGGACTACCACATATCTTTTATTTTTTACACTTATTAAATAGATAAATGTTTCTAGATTTACTAATTAAGGCCATTTCGCGATTTCAATCATCATACAGTAACCAGCAACAACCTCCCTTCCTCTTCTCTTCGGAGACATGAGATGCAGATGAAGTATTTACAAAAAAATCATTTTACTAATGTTTGCTATATAGCGACCATCACCTGTACCAATAACATTCAACCTGATGAGCATCAACTCTGATCAGCTACGGCAATATATGACTTATCTGAGTTCTTATAAATTATTATTATAATTTTTATTATAATAAAGTATATAATAATGCCATGCTAATTGATACAGCCTTTATCACTGCTTAGAATACTATGAAATATGTTGCGTACCTTATTCTGTGTATTCATCATCTCACAGAAGGCACACTCGACTGACGTTATGAAGTGAGTTTGAAGTAAAAACATGTTATTAAATATGGTACTTTAACATGCTTTCTGATGGAGAAGCATTTACTATGCAGAGCCGTAGTTCACTGAGAAGCTACACAAACAACTTTATCATCGCGGTGCGATTTCACAATATCGATGTATAATATCGATGAAATCGTCTGCAAATTTTTTGAGTAGCTTGTCAGTGAACTACAGTTCTTTGTAGTAAATGCTGCTCCATCTGAAAGCATGTAATGGAGATTTACTACTGATTATAGAACCGGCTTTACTGACAAGATGCGCATGACTTTCGCGCGTGATTTAATGTGCAGCCCTAGTTTGTAATAAGAGGGATTCCCCACTGAAAAACAAAGTGGGCTTATATGGTTCCACAGTGAGTAATGGTGAAAAAAGACAATGTTTTCCTTTAAAATGAAAGATATGTTTACAAAAACATGCATGTAACTTAAATATACTGTGGACTATACATAGTCATTTTCACTGTGCCCACATCAAGAAATGTTAAGTTTTTATTTTTTTTTTTCCATTCAAGGTTAGCTTGTCTTGGCAATAGTTTGCATGTGTTTTGTTCCATTTAAGCTCATCTTTAAAAAAAATGGATTTATTAAAATAATATATTCTACATAGTTTATGATGCATTTATTTGTAAATTAATATAAAATGAATAAAAAAAGTGTTTGTAGTTCACATGCTTAATTCGATGGAAGTCTATCTTTCAGCAAGGCAAATGGTTTGATCTTGAGAGTAGCTTTGTGTGCAAGCTAATAAAACTCATCTTTTCATTAAGGAAAATGATATAAAATGACAAAGTACTATTTGTTAAAAAAAACAAACAAACAAAAAAAAAACAATACATTTGTTTCTTATAAGGGACCTGGATAATGGGTAGGTAGGGGGCGCTGGCCCGAAAAAGGTCGAGAACCACTGCTTTAATGACCGAATCTCGTCTGCTCGCTCTGAGACGCGAGTATTTAGTCGGGTATTTATCAGAAAGTGAGGATTTTGTTCTCTTTGACTCGTTGGATGGAAACGATGCTTATTCGCGAATGTTTTATGCGATATTCCAATTTTGCGCTCAAGTTAAATTTCGCAACTTTGGATGGAAACCCCCTGACTCAATCCATCGGCACATGCTACATGTGCTTTTAAAACAAGACTCCGGGTTTGGGAAAAAGGCGGATATAGCAAACAAGAGCAAAAAGTATGCGAAATGACTTACAATCTGTGCTGAGAAAGAGATTCCGAACGGATTACGGCGTGTTCCCTTCTTTTCAGTGTCATTTGACCCCACAATGAGCGAAGAGGAGTGCTCGGTTTGAAGGAATGATGCGCGGATCTGTCGCACCGCGAGAGTTCTTTGATGTCGGTCTATGTTCTGCACACAGCGCCGCCTCAAGGCGAACACCCCTAATAAAGGCCTATTTGCCAAATAGTGAAATACCATGAAATATGAAGCGTCTCTGTAATGTGTTGTATGGTCTGTTTGGGTTTAGGCCGTCGTGAGACAGATTTGACCATCCTGATGTCGGGGTTGTTGTATGTTAACGTTATGTTGGTTTGTTTATCTCGCTCATTGGCTCTTTTCTGTAAAACCGCGTCTTTGGACAACTTTCGTCACTCATGTTAACGAGCATATTTGCCTCCGATTTCGGGATACATTTACTGTCGGCAGAAGAAAATAAGGGCTAAAATAGTGTAGTGTGTAGCATTAGAGCGCATTACTCACCCTTTCATCCCGTGACCCGCAGAGCTCCAGTTTCTGCAGCCCTTCCGTATTCAACTGAAGCCTCAGAGTCCAGATTAATCCCAATATGATATTTACTTCACGTTTGCTTGTAATTGCTTTCATATTAATAACTCCACATATCCGACTAATTTATCCATTGCTTTTTAGATAATGCGTCAAAATCGACCTGGCACCATTTCTGGATTTAAAGCAGCCAAATCCTTAATTCTAGTCTTTGCTTTTCTTGTCCTTCCACCTCCTTCATTAACTTCTTCCTTTCCTCTGCATAATTTCCAGAAATGCTCTAGAGTTTCACCCATTTCGTCCTGTCTTTCTGTTTTTCGTTTTATGGAAGAAGCAGAGCTCGACAGTCCCGCCCAGATTTGCACTCGTTTCCAAATAGTGCTCGAAGGCAATAACATCCAGCTCCAACACAACAGCTCCCCCTCTCTGGACGGAACGAGTGGGGTTGTGTTTAGCCATGGATTTTCTTTTCTTTTCTCTTTTTCTTTTTAATAGGTTCCTTGAATTTCCCTTATAATGTTAATAAAGTGTTTTGAAAACATCAGTTCAGCCATTTAGTTCATTGCACTTTCTTTCAGCATGCTTATTAATTTTAAGTATATTGCCATTCAACTCCGTGCCTCCTATATGGAGTCTTTGGTATGAATTGATTCTTACCTCTTTCTTGATAGCCTATAGGCTACTAAAGTCAAATCTCCTGTTTCCATATTTTTCTGAATCTCGAACAGATGCCTCCCCTTCTCCTCTCTCCTTTGCAAGGTGTTACGTACTGCTTTATGAATACACTAACACATTATTTCACAGTGATAGTGATCTACATTATTTTGGTTAAATCTGTTTTTTATCTACCCCCTCATTACCATCCACTCCTGCAGGAACCCATAGAAATCAGATGAAAATTCTGCTGTTGTGTTTGAAGAGCATTGGCAATGATCAGGCTTTCTGCCAGAAAATGCACAAACACATATAGTTTCACAGTGTTTATTTGAACTGTAAATGATACATTTAACATTAAGATATTTGATTACATTATTTAATCAGACTTTATGTGTCACAGAAAAAACTTTCATGCACTTATTTCATGTACATATAATGCATTTTAGCAAAAACCCTGCTGTTCTAATGATATTAAAGCATATATTTGTTCATATTGGTTTTGACAGATGCCATTTGGATCACTCATTGGCCCATTCTCTACATTAAAGTTGGTAAAAACTTTAGTTCCTTAAAACATGCTAGTCTAGCTTAAATATTGTGTATATTGAATCATGTTGCATTAAAAGAGTAGCAGTAACAGCATTTTTATATTTAACTTAATGTTACTGACAACCACAAACGCACCACACAAACCTGAATAACCACAACAATTAATGATTGTGTAAGAGATTGAGTTAGACTGTAAAATATAGCAGAAATAGAAGTTATTTAGCTGATTTGTGATGAATCGAAGATGAGCGTTTGGCTGCGGTCCATCCTTTCTGCCAGCCACAATAGTGAATGATTCCTCCTGCAGCGACTGTAGCCAGAAAAAACACAAACACAGCCAGACCAACACCACCGAACATCAGTACACGCTCCGTCAGAGTCACCGTCACCTCGTCTGCAGACAGACATGAATTATTCATGTTTTTACAACAGAAAGTGTTACCTGATAACTACAATTAACGCTGGATCTCGACAGCAGAGCATGAACACTGAATTACACAATTAAAAGTACAATCATTTACCTTTGATGTCAACTTCTTTTGGCTCTTGTACTACAATAAGACCTGTAAATATATGATCAGTTTACACACAAAATTGTTTTTAGTTGTTAGTTGAGCTTCTGTAGATTTTAAGTTATGCAATATAAATGATGATGGCATTTCAGGGCATTTAGAATTTGTTTTTCAGATCAAGAAAGGTAGTTTGGTAGGTGTATGTTTGTGCTCTGAAAATTGATCTAAAAGGAATGTGAAACATTCATTCAATAAAAATATGATGGGGGAAAAAATGGTAACCTAAATCTGGTTTTATTCAAATGAAAAAAACAATATTTAGCATCACTGAATCAACCTAAATATATTCATTTATGCGAACAAAACTAATTTCATGGACTAAATCTGAAAAGATTGCTCTGTGAGGTCTTGGGTGGCTCATCTGACCCATTCCCTCCCTAAAATGATAAATTTGATCAGATATGATATAAAAACTGAAATCTGTTACCCTCAATCTCTAGTCTGATGGGTTTGTCGAAGAACATCTCTGGAGCGTCAGACTTTGTTCCACAGAAATAAAGACCAGAATATGACTCTGTTACTCCAGAAATAACCAGCGTGGCTCTGGTGACCCAACTATCTGCAGTAAGATTCAGTCGAGGGCTGTTTGGATTGTAGTTGATCAGGAGTCGTCTTCCTGTTTTGTCTTTCTCAGCAGAAATCAATAGATCAAGTTGTTGTTCAGATCTGAGATGATACCAGGCGACTTCGTATCGGTTTGTCATGCTGCAGTTCAGACTGATGTTTTCACCCATCTGAACTCTTAACAGATCAGAAGATCCTCGTACTGACGCATCTGGTGAGACATTTATAACATAATTTTATACTACGTTAATAGCTATTTTATTTGAAGTTGATATGTTAATTTCATAATGTTTGAAATAGAATATACTGTATTTACCACTGGATGTGGTTTGCATAATCTGACAAGAAAATACACAGAAGAAGAAAATGACTTTCTCCATTGTGTCTGCCGTTTGTAAAGGTGTTAATCAAACTAAAGTTTACAGCATAATGCAGTGACACTAAACCACAAAACTTTCCATTTCCTTTCCAGGCAAGAATAGTCTCTGTACCAGATCAACTATTTGTTGCATCAAACTTCTATGTGCTGTAATGAAAATCTTCATGATTTCCCAATGCAATTTTCACTGGATATGGTCTATTAGCTTGCATAGACACTTGGTTAGGTGTGTGTAGATTTGTAAGTCCATTGATAAATATTGATAAATTAATAATTCTGACCATATTACAGAAAAGCTTTTTGCAAAAATTTACAATTATGTCTAATTTAAAACAGAACATGTTTATGAGACTGTAAATAACTTTACATAGACTTCAGTTCTATAATATCAGTCTCATGTTAACACGTGTAATGTTGAAGTGTTATGGTTGCAGAACCAGGATGTCATTTTTTTGAAGGTAATGTGAGACAGGAAGCTTACGCTGCAATTTTGAACAATTCACAGACACCTTCATTGATCAAAGGAAAGATTCTCAAAACATTTAAAGCAGACAAAGTCATTTATTAAGATGTTTAAATATACAAAAAGTAGACTGGAACAACATACTGCACAGAAAATCTTAATTTTCCTTCACATTCCCTGAGCAAATCAATGTTAAACATGAGTGAAATTCAACTGAAACAAAACAAAAAGACCACAAACTTTAAATTACCCAATAGTAAACACTGATGAATCTCTGGCACCAGATACTGTAATGATGAAGACCATTGTCTCATTTTTAATTCACTTATCCTTTTACAATGATTACTGTTGTATGGCTATACAGAGTTTGACCCGTATTCAGTCAGTCCTACAATAATCAACATTTCACTGATGTCATACACACACAAACAAATTGGTTCTTCAGCGGTTCTTTGGGGTCGTTAAGGTGCTATATAGCCCCACTGCCATATAAAGAACCCATTAAGTCCCTGTATAGTTCTTTAAAGGTTCTCTAACTATTTCTTAGTCTCTTAGTTGGAAAGGAATAAAACCAACATTAAAATACAGTGTATTTATTTTAGCACCATTTTTTAGAGCTTGATTTGCATTATTCATTCAATGCAGCCACAAACATATTTAATGATCAAAAAAACCTTCACAGTCACAGTGAGGTAATAAGAAGGAATTTAGATATATTTTATCTGAAACACCTATTAATCAATTTTTTAATTAACAATTAAAAAACATTGTGCTACTCAGATTGTAAAGTAAATAAAATTTAAAAAAGTAAAACACCAATATAAAATTATACAAAATACAATTAAAATTACTTTATCAAAGACAAATTTAAACAAGCAAGCAAGCTTAGTTTAAAAAAAACATTTTGTACAGTATTTAATACATAATTAATTAATTAGTAATACATATTATATTAATACAGCTTTAAAAAGAATAATACCGTAAAATCCTCCATTAAGCAGTAAAAGGCAATAGCAGCATGGAAAAAAAAAAAATAAATAAAAAAATAAAACTATAAATGTTTAATATTGGAAAATCATTTTGGCAGGAACACAGACTCAGCTTTGGATGTGCTCTTTCTCATGTTGACATATTTAAACAAATTAATACAAAACATAATGGGAACAAATTCAGTGCAAATCAATACAGTGTGGTGCTATTTTCTGTACATAAACTTTTTTTGCACAAATCACTTGTTGTCATGAATCTGGTTCATGGACTTCCATTTGTTCGCCACCAGAGGTCGCTCAGTCATCACATTGACTCTCACACCACACAGACTGTCACACATTACCCCGGACTTCACACACTACTTAAGCCATGTACTTCCTCAGTCAGATCGCCGAGTATTGTATGCACTTATCGCTACCCTAGCCGATAGCTACCTTACAGAGCCTTTTGTAGTTTTCGTAGTCTTAATCTTAGTCTTAGTCTTGCCGTGCCTGTTTCGGATTGTGTTTTCCCCTGCCTGGATTATTGCTTTTGTACCTGGATCATCTCTCTGCCTTACCCTGTTGGATATTGTTCACCGATCGTCGACCCACGCTTATCCTAGGATTACTCTGTGTCTTGCCTGTGTTATACCTGTTTGCCATTGCCTGAACCTTGCTTGTCTTCTGACCATGCCTTTAAATAAAAGCCTGCAAATGGATCCGCACGTCTCGCGTCTCATCAGCCCCGTTACACTTGTGCTACAGAGGTTGAACATTTTGTAGCATAGTACACAGTACAAACGTTGTGCAGTTCATTACTTCAACAGGCATGTGACTGGCAAAGGACATTTTTGCACACAGTTTGAAAAAAGAAAAGTTTGCTTGTCAAAATCAATTTCATTCGTTTCACTTCTATTTCAGGGCTTAATGTAGACAAATTGCATCTACAGTACACTGCACTTACAAAGAACATAAATAATGCTATAAGATGACTGTTTAAAATTTTGAAAACATAAATTTGAAATGATTTTGGTAAAAAATTAAATGCTATGATGAATATGAAACTAAAAGGAGCAGTAGATGGACATACATCACTTTTTACTGCATCATTAAGTCATTCATTCAACAGATTCATTCATAAATATGTTGATAGAATCCTCTGCAGATCTGTTGGCTCTAAAAGCAAATTACAAGTGATGTTGTTATGTGATCTGGGCCCCTGTACAATTTATTGCAGTGGGACAGTCTTGGTAGGAACTGCGTTGCTTATTCCAGTTCAGACGCTGATGTATCTTCTTGACAGTAAACGCAATCAGAACCAGAACCACCAGAACTCCCACCCCAATCAAAATCCAAACCCAAACAGCTGGAAGGGGGAAGGAGGGAAGAGAACACAATTTTAAAAAAAAAGAGTTTGGATTTTTTGTTTTAAAATTCATTGCTTAAAGATTTTGTAAAGCTCTCAATGCCTCCTGTTTTACTTACAAAGTTGTTCAGTGCCATCTGTTTTGTCCAGTTTTTCCTTTGACTCTGTACTAGATTCTGTACAGAATATTGACAGGTTAGTCACATAGTTGAACATCAATTTGCAGGTCAAATCATGATGAATAAACTTCAGCTGTCCAAATGTTTTAAAAATAATATTTTTAAACTTGCACCGAGTTCCTCTCACCTGTGACTGTCACTGTGATCAAGGTTTCTCCATCAGAGTCCAGAACTCTGTATGATCCTGCGTCTCTGGCTGTAAAATTATTAATGGTCAGGTATCCATCAGTGTCGGTCATTCGATCACTCTGAACCCCTTTGCTTCTGGTCCAAACCTTCATCCACTCTGTGCTGGTTTCGTTCTGATGCTCCACTTTATCAGCGTTGGAAAGAACATCCAACTTCAGCTCCTTGCCTATTTTCACAGAAACCTTATCTGAGGAAAACAGACAAAAGCATTTAATCACTGCTATAAGCACATATTTAGGATTGGGGGACCAAATGAAATCATTTAAAAATCAGGCATATTGGAAAAGCCTATATTGGCGACCACTAGTCTGAATACAGAGATGTGTCCCTTTTAGAGTGTATGCAGTTTACAGGCCTGTTTGCACTACCATCACAATTACTAAAGGAAAGCCAGAACGCACATGATGCAGGTTGGTTCAGTTTTGACTTTACCATGAATATGAAGTTGGTATATCTTATCCTTTTGTTGTTTCTCCTCTTTTGGATCATTTGTGTGACTGAATCTCAAGATGTATTTCCCTGCGTCCCTGAAGCTCAGATCCTTGATGATGATGTCACAGGCTCCTTCTTTACATATTCCTTGTACATTTTCAGTCTTATTCTCACATTCTTCATTCTGACAGACAAGGATGTTTTTTGACTGTCTGAATAAATTAATAATCTCATTGTTCTCAACTTCACATGACAGTGTGACGCTGCTTGCCTTTTCTCCTCTCACAGTTATAAGGTGGGATCCTACAGGGGGGGTTCCTGCAAAAAGACAGAACAATATTAATTCAATACAAAGTATCAGTGACTGGTGTTTATGTTTATTCTCCATAATCAAGGTCACCATAAACTATTCTAGCAGTCATTCTAGTCAAGATTTAAGATTTTTTTTTTTTTTTTTGCTCAGCACATTTTACTTATATCCACATGGCTTTGGCTGTCATGAACTGATGGTGAAGTTTCCCCAATATTTAGCATCAGTAACACCTGAAAAGATTGCTGGTTCAAGCCATAATTTGTTTTGCAGTTGTGCAGTTGCTTTGGGTAAAAATGTCTGCAAAATGAATGTTTCTCCCATTCTTCATAGTTATGAACTGTTCTGCTTTAAGGATAGTATTGTGTCTTATTGGCCTTTCAGAGCCAATAAACAGGCCTCATTCCTTGAATGACTAGGCTACTGTCTCTTAGCACTGACCCCAATCATGATGAAGGACTTGAATCATAAAGTACAGTCTCTTTAAAAGATTTGACTCATTCCAGTTTGTATATACCATCCAAACCACTGTACGTACAATGCGATATCTTGGCTCTTACCCACTTTAGAGCACAAAAACTCTTAACAATGCTGTTCTTCAGTTTCAGCTCAGCATTCAACACAATAATCCCACAACAGCTCATCAACACCTCCCTATGTAATTGGATCCTGGATCCTGGACTTTGCAAAAACAGTTCGTGTCGGCCGCAACACACTGAGCCAGGCATACTGGCCATAGGGAGCACCAGGATATTCCAGGTGGGCCGATCGGCGAAGGGAGTTCTCCCCCTCCCCTATATAAGCACATCGGTAAGTGCTAAAAGCAAATACACCAAATGTTTGGCAAAATGGTGTATACCTGATTAAACCGTGCGTCCCCCAGCCGTGCGCGAAAGCAGACCGAATGTGCGCTGCGCTTCTACAGATAAGTGATAAACGGCGCAAGTTACTTGTTCAGATTTTTATAACTTTGTTAAACAGTTTTTTGTTATACATAAAATGTTGCTGTTATTACTTATATTAAATACTGGGGAATATAAATCACTTTCATAGAGGTTGTTTTTTATCATTTCTGCATGTGTTTACACTATTTTTTATTATAAATTCCATAGTTTATTATTACTTTATAGGATATTATAACTTTTTAATTATTATAATAACGATTAAATTAAAATGTTAATTTAATTAGAGCTTGATGAAATACTGTATAAATAGGCCTGTCAGTGTCTTACATAAATTAGGTGTTAACTCTTTGCCAATGTTACTGTCATTCCAAACCTGTATGACTTTCTTTCTCTGGAACATAAACAATCATTTGAGAATCATTTGCTTTTTGTTTGTTTGTTTTTTTGTTAAAATAGAAGTCAGTAGTAACCAGAATGGTTTGGTAACCAACACTCTTTAAAATTTCTTTCACAGAAGAGAGAATTTAGTAGCAGTAAATTTACTTTACAGCATCCTAGCTCAAAATCAGTGCTTTACTTTCAAGTGCATTTCTATGTGACAAAAATTTTAAGTCTAACTGTTTTTGCAGTGCATTCAATAATATCATCATTATTTGTTTCTGTCATTTTTTTTATTTATTAATTAGTTTCTCCCATTTATAAGTATAGGGGTGAACCGTCTTTGTATTTCTATAGTCTTTGGTTCAACTCCAACCACATGATTAAATTAGCACACGATTGACACAGTTGTGGTAGGCCTCATCAGCACTAATGATGAAACACTACAGAAAGGAAGTAGCACAGCGGGTTGAATAGTGTGGCTGGGGTGGGCAATGATCTCTCCAAATATCAGACAGCAGGTATATACTCGACAAGTCCATACAAGCGCAAAGGTGCACACGGTAAAAATTATATCATCGCATTGAGTGTGCACTAAGTGTGTCCCAATTTGCATACTTACGCACTATTCAATGCCATTTTGTAGTATAAATAGTGTGAGTAGTGTGTTCACACTGAACATTCCAAAAAGGAAAAAGTGCACTTTAAATTCCGGATAATGCACTTAAATAACCGAAAAAACTAAGTGTGGAATGTTGGACACTTCATGCACTCAAAGGTACTCTGCACCCCTGGATGTACCATTCATCAGTGTCTTCACAAATCACTATACACTGTATAGGCAGACAGTCGTTAACTTAATTATTTTGTCTCTACACATACAGATATATTCAGGCCCAGATTGGCTAATCGAGAGCACCAGGAGAATTTGGGAGAATTATATCCATACCTTTTGTTCTACGGTGTATTATTGTTCTACATTTACATTACATTTAGATTTATGTATTTAGCAGACACTTTTATCCAAAGCGACTTACAATGCATTATCAGTATGTGTGTTCCCTGGGAATTGAACCCACGACCTTTTGCGCTGCTAACGCAATGCTCTACCACTGAGCCACAGGAACCCCTGAAGTCTTTTGGTAGTCTATGATTCTTTGGTTCATCTGTTCTGAGTGTTGTAGCAAAGACGATAGAAATAGCCTACAAAGACGGTTCACTCCTGCACTTATGAATGGGAGAAGCTGCAACGCGCAATATTAAATGAAAGAGCCAATCGCGGCAGCGGCCTTTAGAAGCTCCGGTTCCCAATGATGGTTTTCACGTGACGTCACACCCTTATAGGAACGCCCACCTGGAGGGCAAAACAAAGCTTTGCGCCACTGACCGCCAGTTATTTTTATGCATATTGCATTAAGTAGTAATGTAGTAAAACGCAGATATTAAAAGGCGAAATTCAGTAAACACCTTATTGATTATGTATACTTTGTACAGGCAAGCAGGTGAACCCAGAATATAAACACAATGTGCAAAGTTTCACATTAAATGGTTTCTAATAGAAAACCATTATAAGGAAAAGACTGAACCATTAAGCGGATTGCCTTCATATTCCGGCCTCATCTGCTTGCCTATGTAAACTATGCATCATTAATATGGTGATTACTGAATTTCATCTTTTAATATTACTGTTTTAAATATATTAAGGCACTTTAAGTGTTTTTACATTTTGTCGCACTGTTTAATGATTGAAATATTGCTGCGGTTGCTTAATATGGATTGCAATTTACCAAAACTTGCATTTTGTTCACATACCTTTGTTTTATTCTTTTGAGAGGTGATCTAAATATTTGTGGCTGGGAAACAAAAGGAAAATTGAGAGGCTTGTGCTGCAGTTCTATGGATGTTTTGCCCTCCAAGTCTTCGAGCCGGTCATGTGACTGAAATCTATGAATAGAAACCTGAGGCTGGAGCAGCCGATGCACATGCGCAGTCATAAGCGCGTTGAAACTATGCATGCGCATTGGCTGGTCTAGCCTGAAAAATAAGCTTTTTAAATGCTATTTGAGCATAAGATACAACATTCATGGGGCGGTTCATTTCAGATTTTGTTGCTGATTTGAAATATGTAATTTAATTGTGAGGTCATAGGGCAGTTTTTTGAGATTTCAGGATTCCCCCAATCATTTAGATAGGACTTGGTCTCGTTTGAGCTGTCCGGAGGCGTTGCAAATTTGGCCGCCGAGTGAACAGACCAGTGTTGCCAACTAATTTTCAGGGGAAGTTGCTAAAAGAAGGTTGATTTGTTGCTAAAAGTTGCTAAATGACGTTGTGATGTCATTGCATGATGACATCATTACATATTTACGATGCAAAATTGTGTCACTACTCACTACATCGAGTCTCAACAAAAAATATATTTTATATATGTTAATTTAGATTTGTTTGTAAATCTTTGTACATTTTTGAAAAATTACATTTTTTTTTTTTTTTATTAGCTAGTAAACAAGTAAAACTACACATTCTGGACTATTATAGTTTTAAGCAGTGTATTAGCAGTTAGTTAGTATGCTACTGTCACAAGTCAGGCCTCTGTGGCTCTCTCCGATCACCACCGGAGGGCACCCTCACCGGAGTACTAACACTCTCATGGACTCCATTACCCACACACCCCGTACCTAGGTCTAATCACCGCCAGGTGTTTCCCATCAACCACTCAGTTACACCTGCACCTCATTTACAGACTTGCATATAAGTCACTCACACCTTCAGTTCACCGCGAAGTCTTGTTTAGCACTGTCTGACATTTCTGAGCGTTTACCTTGCCTGCTATTCTGTGTATGATCCTGGACTGCCTTGACCCTTGGAATTCTCTGATGCCTGCCCCTTTGTTTGTTGACTTTGATTCTAGCCTGCCGCCTGCCCCGACCCAAGCCTGGTAAACGTTTATGATTCTGGTTCTCTGTGATATCCCAGATACTGTCTATCGACCTCTGCCTGTGTTCTGATACTGATCTTTAATAAACACTGCAAATGGATCCGACTGCCTCTGACTCTTCATTACAGCTACACTCTAAGAAAAGTCTGTAAAAACGGAGCACAATCCATTATGTTAATATTAAGGAATTTTCCGTATTGGTTTTTCACAGGTTTTTTACCTGTATTTTAAATTACACATTGTATTTTGTGTTTTCGGGTTACAGGGTTACAATGGATAATGAATAATGGATAACAGATAATGTCCTGCAAAATTACTAGTACATTTTCCATTTTTCTAGATATTTTACTAACTGATCAACAATCACAGGTACAAGCTACTAACAAGGTGTATCATAAATGAACAATTATTCAGTTATTACTATTATTATAAAATTGAACAATTGCAAATGGCTTAATTCATGTGATGTGTGTGTGTACTGCTAAACATCTTTGATTTCCTAATTTAGATGAAAAATGTGTGCTTTTTATTGTTTGAGTCACTTGTTGCTAAAAGTTGCCAAATAAATTTTAAAAATAGATAAATTTGTTGCTAGGTGCTTCTGGGGAAAAAAAGTTGCTAGGGTAGTGTGAAAAGCTGCTAAATTTAGCTAAAAAAAAAAAAAAAAAAAATTGCTAGTTGGCAACACTGGAATAGACTTTCACTGAAAGCGTCTTTGGTTGTAGCCTATATAGGAAAACCCCTGCGTCTCACCGCTGGTTCCTGAGAGGACTATTACTCCGAGTCGTCCCCTGTCGTTTCGAAGAATAGTGCCGACAGCAGAGGCTTGAGGTGCGAATGCACGGATCTAATATAGGCTACTGACACACATCCATTTATTCCCCGACTGTGTATGTTCACTCAGGACATAAATTAATGTCTATATATAAATATTCGCCAAGACGAATATTTTGACATATTTTGTGTAGCCTATATTTGTGCATTATAGCCTATGTATATTTGACCCTCTAGGTACGCGCCTTGGCATGCGGCACAATGATCGTTTTATCTTGATTATTGTTTTTATAATAGTTGGAAGCCAAAATCGAAACTGAAACTAAAATTCGTCACAGAGCCTCATGCTGACTTGTTCTTCAAATACGTCACCACGCATTAAAGACACGTGATAGAGACACATGATATAATTTGGCCAACAGCCATCTAGTGGGTAATCATTATTGTTGTAGTTTTAACATTATTACGAGTACGTAAAGGATCATAATCTCTACGATACGCTTGAAAAGTAGATAGTGGACAAAGAACGTTTTTGTCTTTCTGTACCACTGCACTACGTGTTGCTACATGTGTAAATCCAAAGTATGTTTAAATTATATCCTATGTATAATTAGATTAGGCTACTTCTTTCAAATAGGTTAGCTATGTTTATCTGATTATGTGTGTATTAGGCTATATACTATAAATTATAAAGTATAGCCTATATGTAGCACCCTGGTCCTGTAAGGCATTACATTTCGATCCTTTGTCAACCAAAGTCACTTTGTGCAAAAGAGAAACAATCAACTAGAATAACTCTACCTGACACTGAAAACCAAAAATGGTCGCAATTTATAAACAAAAATGATACTGACCGCTATGATTCACAAGACAAAATAGCAGCAGCAGATTCAAGCGTCTGAACCTGATGAGAATACAGAAGAGCTGTTATGTGACAGATACAGACACACATCACAAAGAGATTTATACATTGATAAAACACTTCCTGAGTGATAAAATAGGCTACTATATATCTAATCACAATACACCCGACTTAATACTTTCAATGTTAGTTTTTATTAAAGATCGAATGCGTGGAATTCTAATGATTAAAAAAAAAAAAAAAAAAAAAAAAATCCAATAAGAAATATCACTGTAAACTTAGTCTTTGGTTTGATAAATGATCTCTGTATAATCACACAAATCAAAATGACGAAAAGGCCCAGTGGTCAAAAAGAGAAAGCTTTTGTAATTAATTTTCCTGCTACGAACTGATCCTGCAGTAGTATGTAAAACAATGTAGGCCTATTAATATTAATTATTAATAAAAACCACGATCATAATCTTCATCATCATCGGAGACATCAGCACTGACACGGTGACTTATCACTTTACTTCACTCATTTCATTTAGGATTTAGTTTTCCCACAAACAGAAACACAGCTATTGGTAGGTTAATAGCACACAAAATACACAATCCTTATATTTAAAAGCATGAACACTTACATTGTAAAGGTTCTGCATGTTTTGGCGACAAAACATCGTAAATTACTAAGTGTAAAAGGTACAGTGGCTGTGTTCCACTTTGCTTTTTGAAGCTCATGAAGCACCGTGCTGGAACGCGTGTACTGTTCAATTTGAAGCGGCGCTGTGCTGACTGATGAGTGCATGACATCAAAGTACCGCGAGAGCGATTTAAAAGCATGCAGCTCTTTATAGCTCTCGCGGTACTTTGATGTCATACAGTACATCTATCGGGCTGCGCAGCGCTGCTTCAAATCGAACACACCTTTTCTTTCCAGTCACGTGAATTCTCAGCTTTACTGTTTGAGTCCAGACCACTAGGCTTAGGGTGACCAGATTTCTCATGGTTTAATACGGGACAGGTGGGACGGGTTAGGAAACTCGTATTTACGATAATTCCGATAGCACATGAATGCAGCATTAGTTACCTTTGATTAGGCTATTCTCGTGTGACTGAACACTACTACTACTCGCTCTCATCACTCAGTCGTAAAGAAATTTTGAAATACGGGACAAAACATGATTTTTTTTTTTTTTTTTTTTATTCCCAAAATAAGTCGGGACACTAAAAATAGAGCTGAAATATTGGACTGTCCCGGGAAAAACGGGACGTCTGGTCAACTAGGCTACATTATGGTATCCTGCAGAGCAACAGTATTATTGTTGGCATTTATGTTATTACGTTGAATTTATTGCCACACTTTAATATGTGAATTGTATTACTGGCAAACTGAACAAATATTTCTGTTTTTAATGGATAAAACAACAGAGCTGCGCACTCAGGTTCAAGGCTGCTATAAATTTGACCTACCACAAGATGTCATTGTCTTTCCTGAAACAATCAGAGAAAAGCTTCAAAGATTTAAGAGGCTTCATTTCTCCATCCCTAACACCTACCACCACCATCACGTGATCCAGGAGCTGTCACAGTTGTTTCTTGTTGATCACGTATTTCTCTGAAAACAACACGTGCTGTGCTTCAGTGTCATGTGTAACATCATTAGCAGGCCTAGGTCTGTTCGGCTGCATGCAGCTGGATTTCAGTCGATCGCTGACATTTATCGCTTAAGCCAAGTTCACATTACACGGTTTTAAGCGTCGGCAGATCGCTGTGCTGTTCAGACTACATGACTTGATTGTCTGTCTTTAAGGGTGTATTCCCACATGGAAAGTCCACTCATTTACTTGCTTTGGTTTGGACCAAATACAATGTTGATTTTTTTGTTTGGTGTGGTTCGCTTTCACACTGCCCTTTTTGCAAGTGAACCATAGACTGTAAACAAAACAACACGTGTGCTAAGGTCATTCATTCATTGGTTCATCCATTCAACTGTACCAGAGTTTGTTTGGAAGCGGACCGAGACCACCTCTTCAGCTGGGTCTCGGTACGGTTGTTTGGTCCGCACCAGAGTGCGATTGCTGTATTCACACCTGCCCAAAAGATCCTCACCAAGGGGGGAAACGAACTTCAGTTCGATTCAATCGAACCAAACAAGACAGGTGTGAATACACCCTAAGTCATTGTGGTGTTCACACTACGTAACGTTACGTGAATGATCCGCAACCGGGGGTCACACACTACACGAGCAGACAACATCTCTGTCACCCAACAACTCTATCTGGTCTCCAAACCATGTTATTGTCATGGAAACACATATAAGAAGTGGAACGGGAATGACACAAAACACATGAAACAGGAGTTGTTTATTTGAAAATGGACATCGGGAAGAAATTAGCACTGCAAGCTGTTTGCGCGATGATCTGTACTGAAAAATTTCGCTCCATTTATTGTGTCTAAACTTTTCTTAAAGCCATGTTGCTGCTGCTGTTTTTCTTCCACTGACCTCAACCCATGCCTCGCTCTCTCATTGGCTGTAGCTCGTCGCGAGACCTGACAAAGACTATAGAACCTGACACCACGTGATGTTGAGTCAGCCAACCGGTCCAGATATTTGGCATGCTAGATATTTGTTTGGCATCAGCGAGCCTCTTTGATGCATCGTTGATTAGTTCACACATAAAGATCGAGCGCCGATCACCCGCCGATTTCCCCTCAATCACAGCCCGACCTGATTTGATTAACTTGCAAATCGGGCTTAAAATCTTCTAGTATGAACTAGGCATTATAGCCGTGGGAGAAGCTGGAAACGAAAATTCAAGTCGAGTCGAAAACTCTCTGCTTCCTTTGATGCTTGCGCTGTATTTTCTTATTTTATCACAGGTGGAGTGGGTTAGATGTAGTGATGGGTCGTTCTTGAACGATTCGTTCATTTTGAACAAATCTTTAATGTGATTAGGGAGGAACGAGTTGTCTCAGGGAGTGATTCGTTCAGTCGCACATGCGCAACATCCTATAGGTTCTGTACTGGAATTAGTTCACCTGTTTCGAGTTTTCGGGTTTTTTGAGTCGTTTGTTCTTCACATGACAGCCCCATAAGCTTAACCAATGCAGTCTGAGTCGTTCGACTCGAAAAAACCGAAGACTCAAAAGGTGGACTGATCAATTCTTTTTCCGGCTCAGACTGCATAGGATAAGCTTATGGGGCTGTGACGTGATGAGGTGAGGTGAGCTAATCATAGACTAAAGACCCAGGTAAACAATGAATTAATCTTTTCTGTTTCTTATAGCATTATATTTTTTTCTTGTTTGTAGTGTGATCAACGTTTGCACAAGTAGTAGATGTATTAGGGAAGTAACACATTTTAATTATATTTTGCTAAAATGAATGAAATTACTCGAAAAAAGATTTTTTCATTTTGCTGAACGAGACTAAATGGTCAGACTCTGTAAAATGATCCGAAATTCCCATCACTAATTAATTAGATGCAATATTTGTCATGTAGAAACAAAGACGGCTGGGTTTTCAATGCCTCCTGAGTCACGACTGCAAATGGCAAATCTTGCTGAGCATTTGTTGAAACTAAGGTATAAAAAACAGTTGCTGACCTCACAAACCAATGTCTAGTTGCATAAACACAGCCACTATGTTAAAGGGTTACTCCACCCCAAAATGAAAATTTTGTCATTAATCACTTACCCCCATGTCGTTCCAAACCCATAAAAGCTTTGTTCGTCTTCGGAACACAATTTAAGATATTTTAGTTGAAAACCGGGAGGCTTGTGACTGTCCCATTGACTGCCAAGTAATTCTCACTGTCCAGGCACAGAAAAGTATGAAAAACATCATCAAAATAGTCCATCTTCTGTCAGTGGTTCAATCTGAATTTAATGATGCGAGAATACTTTTTGTACGCAAAGAAAATAAAAATAACGATAACAATTAAAATAACAATAAAAATAACTAACTTTTTTTTCCAACAATTCGTCTCCTCTCTGTCTCTCCGCGTCACTGTAGCGACATTTTAGAGATTATCCACTGAACACAAACTGCGTACGCTCTTCTGGATCAGCCGCAACACAAGGATGCGCTATTTTCATTAAAATCAAAGCGTGAATACACGTAGAATAGCGCATCCTTGTGTTGGGGCTGATACAGAAGAGCGTACGCAGTTTGCGTTCAGTGGATAATCTCTAAAATGGCGCTATGGTGACGCGGAGAGACAGAGAGGAGACGAATTGTTTGAAAAAAAGTCATTATTTTTATTTTCTTTGCATACAAAAAGTATTCTCGTCGCATCATAAAATTCAGATTGAACCACTGATGGCAGATGATGATCCTGACGATGTTTTTCTGGGCCTTGACAGTGATAATTACTTGGCAGTCAATGGGACAGTCACAAGCCTCCCGGTTTTCATCTAAAATATCTTAAATTGTGTTCCGAAGACGAATGAAGCTTTTACGGGTTTGGAACGACATGGGGGTAAGAGATTAATGACAAAATTTTCATTTTGGGGTGGAGTATCCCTTTAAGATGGTGTTCTGACCAACTAACAGTTAACCAAGATGTATTGACTTAAAAAGTGTCATGATCAGTCTTGTAGAAAAAAATGAGATGACCAACTTTAGTATAAGTACTTTGCGATCTTCCACTGACACATCGTCATATGGCTGTACCCACACTTGCATATTTTTAATGATCAGAAACTTAACATTCACACTAATCAGGAGGACTAATAATAAGAGAGAAGTCCATCAAACATTGTGCTTCTCCTGGCTGTCTGGTTCCACATATGACTGCATGGTGTTTAGAGCGGCTGACGTTTATTTTGAACAAGATCTCTGATGATTTCTGTCTGAAATGAAGTGCTGTTTGAGAAGAACATTGTGTCTGAAGCTGAGATGATTTTAGGGAAGTACACTGAATCCACTGGAGTCAGTTTGACCCGCACAGTAAAGACTGCACAGATTTTTTATTTTTATTGTTTAACATAATACAAGGGTTAAATCTAAACACACTATTAATCCACAGAAAAAAAGCACACTATTAATCCATTTAAATAAATAAATAAATAAATAAATAAATATTCCACAAATGTTTATTTGTGCGTATTTCTTCTCTTTCTTCTTTTTGTACTTAACAGCTCCCACTCGCTGTGGAGGAGCACTGATGCTCCTGAGCACAGTGAACTCACTGAGCATTGAATATTGTTTGTAAATACTTTCCAGCATTTCAGTAATAAAAATGTACATCTTTAAAATGCATGCAAATTACAGCGAAGCGCAACAGTTACCGTACGGTGTTCAGCAGTGGTCAAAAATAATTTAAACATTGAATTTTGAATTGATCCCTTCTTGTAAACTCAGAGATGTGGATTCGGATGGCAGTGAAATTACCACATGACCTTTTTGTTTGTTAAAAAAACAGCAGGTTATTTGGTCAGGGAATTGTTATACAAGTGTTGGGAGAAAAACACTGACATTCTAGATTCGGACAGCAATAAAATCACTGTCTATCCCCTGTAAACTGAAAAAAAAAAAAAATTATGTCCCCATGAGAAATAATTACTGTCCAGATAGGGCGTAGTACTCATAAACCAGCAGACAAAAAGTACCTGGATGACCTACTACTTTCGGGATCATAGGTCACATGACAATATGGCAGCTGTAGCACATCTGGATTAAATTCATGCCATATAGAACATACTGTTTAACAGTCATGAAGATAGTTCTTCATCAAACAAAGTACCTACTCAGACCTCCATCCAGACATCGGTGTATCTTTGTTCTTTTAAAAGAGGCAGAACCACCAAAGAACCACCCAAAAAAAACACAGGCAGCCTGGCTGGTCCAATTCAGTGATCTACAGAGGGAGCGGAGACAATTTTTATTGTTTCGAGTTCAGTTTAAAGATTTAGTAAAGCTCTCAGTGCCTCCTGTTTTACTTACTGTGTTGTTCAGCGTCACTCTCTGATCTGTCCTTGACTGAGATTCTGTACAAGATAATAAAAGGTTAGGTAGTTCAAAGTGAATAAGAATAACGCTTTAAAAATAATATTTCCATATTATATTATATCCTGAGTTTCTCTCACCTCCAACAGTCACTGTGATCAAGAGTTCTCCTTCAGAGCCCAAAACTCTGTAAGTTCCTGCATCACTGGCTGTAAAGTTATTGATGATCAGGTTTCCATCTCTGTCATTCAGCTGATGATTTTGAACACCATGGCCTCTCTTCCAGACCTCCTTCCACTCTGTGCTGTTTCTGCTCTGATGCTGCACTTTATCAGCATTTGACAACAGAACATCCAACTTCAGCTCCTCACCGATTTTCACAGAAATCTCATCTGAAGAGAGACAGAAAGACATTATTATTATTATTATTATTATTATTATTGTCTCAATCAATCAAGGACATAAGCACATATTTAGATTTATGGAACCAGATGCAATCATGACTCTGATGGTTACAGTCCAGCATGCAATGCCACATAATTACTTAAGGAAATCCAGATAGCGCATGCTGATGGTTTGATCAGTTTTGACTTTACCATAAATATGAAGTTGGTACTTCAGCTCTGTCAGAGCATTTCTGTAATTGAATCTAAAAATGCATTTCCCCGCATCACTGAAGATCAGATCCTTGATGACGACGTCACATGCTTCTTTTTTACATACTCGGGCACGCACACGTTTATCTTCTTCGTTCAGACAAACGGGGATGACAGCAAAGTGGATGCGTTTTCTGTGACGAATGAAACGAATGTCTGAAATCTCCCTGGCCTTGTATTCACATGACAGTGTGATGTTGCCTCCCTTTTTTCCTCTCACAGATATAGTGGAGGTTCCTGCAAAACAGATTCATTCAGTACAACGTATCAATATTGAAAAATAAATGTGTTTCTGTTTATTCTCTGTAATCAGTGTCACCATAAAATATTCTAGTAGAGTTATTTTAGTTATTTTCTTTTGCTCAAGACGTTTCACCACACATTCAAGTGGATTCAACAGTTGTGAACTGATGGTGGAGTTTCTCCAAAATTTAGCATCAGAAATGAATGTAAAGATTTAGGTTGTAGGTTCAAGCCATAAGCTATTGCCCATGAAATTTAAACAAAACGCAAAAACATTACAGTATGAGAATGTGTGTGTTTAAATCCTAGCTTATTTTCAATTTCTTTAGCGTTCAGAACTGTTCATCTTATGAGACAGTTTTGTGTTTTATTGGTCTTTCAGAGTTCACAAACAAGCCTCATCCCTGACCAAACAGTGTTTAATAATAAATGAACTGGAATGAACTGCATGGATAATCAGTGATGTCATGATGTGTAATGATGACAATATGCTGGGGAATTTCCACCATTAATCCACAAATGTCAACAAAAGAACTTCACTTAGTGGTGCAACAGAAAAAAACAAAAAAAACAAACAAACAAACAAACAAACAAAAAACCCAATGGACTAGAACACCTCTAGCTGGAACTCCAAATCAAAACAATTTACATTTATAAACAAAAATTACACTGACCGCTATGATAGATGAAGCAAAGCAGCAGCAAAAGATTCGACCTGATGAGAATACAGACAGCTGTTATATAATAAAGACATTTATACACAAATAAAATGGCTGGCTGAATGATAAAATGCTATACAACTGCCCACAATACAGTCGAAGCCTTCCGTTTTAACTTTAAGATTTAACACACGTGGATCTTAAATGTCCGACAGAAACATCAAACTCTAATCTCAATCTTTGGATTAAGAAATGATACTCAGAATGATCAGTCAAACCCAATACACAAACAACAGGTTTTGGAAATTCAGTAACCTGCACAAAACAATCTTATCGTCAACAATTTAATGATTACAATAACCGCACGAGTGAAAATCATAACCACTGTTATCATCGTAGTTGACGTTCACTAATTTTTAGCATCACTTGCGGATTTAGTTTCCCACGAACATAAACACAAGAACTGATATAATTAAGACATACATTTTAAAACAATTACTTACATTGTGAAAATTCTGTATGGCTCTTTTGTTCTGGCGTCAATACTTCGCGCACATTGATCGTTTAGCGAGAATTCAAACTAAACTGAAGGCATCACAGTGGTGAGCTCAGAAACTGGGAATATTGGTGTTTCCCACTGGAGCAGTGGTCATTATTACCCTCTACTGTAGATCAGAATAAATGAGCTTTATAGCCAAGTATGCTTGCTAGGAATTTGTCTTGGTGACAGAAGCTTCCAGTGCACAGAATGACAGCGACAAGAATAAAATAAGTAATTTTTTTTTAAAGTGAAACTGTGTGTAAAAATACACAATATACAAAAATAGACAATATATGTATGTATGTACAGTATGTTATATACAAATGCAAAGGAATGTGAATTAGTTATGTGCATGCCAAATAAATACAAGAGTAAGTAGTGCTGTGTATTGCACATGTTTATGAATATGTTTAAAAACGTGCAATACACAGCACTGTTCTGGTGCTCAGTGCTCAGTAGTGCTGACCTGTGTTAGTCACTGGAAGGTGAGAGTTGTGATCACACAGTATTGATTAATGGGTTTGCAGGGAATCAGCAGACAGTGGGTGAAGCCACTTCTCCCCCTCCCACCTCAAAGGAAATACAACCTCTGCGGGGATTTTTTCATAATGGAGTTAATGTGAGTTAATGTCCCATTACTGGTCTTGAGGGATGGTGGTGGACTCCACAGCAGCCGCAGTGCTGTTCATGATGCTGAGGGAGGTGATCAAATCCATCCGGATAGGATAGAATGTTTGGGTTTGCTGTATTAGTTTCCAAAACTCTTCTCCTCATTTATTTTGACCATTTGTGAGTACAGTAACTATTTTCTAGTGGCGTGTGGGTTCTCTGACTGGCTGCTCCACTTTCATTACGTATATAGTCAAGACCTGTCTAAAATGAAGTCAATATAGAAGCAGCTTTACACTGTTTGACGTGAAAAACAGTGTTGCTTTAATTTAATTTACTAGGCAACAATGCAGAGACACTAAACGACAAAGTGTTTCCACTTATAGCAAAATAAAGCACTGAATAACAGTCTCTATGTAAGATCAAGTGTTGCATTTACAATTTGATTTATTGTATTCAAACACTGTGTGCAAAAATGGACACTGTAAAAATTGATCAGTTGACTTTACTTAAAAAAAAAATTGAGGAAACCCGTTGCCTTAAAATTATTAAGTAAATGAAATTCATGCAAAAAAGTTAAGTGAACTTGACAATTCTGAGTTATATTAACAAACAAACAAAAGAAAATGTGTTATGGTCACTTTTTATTTTAAGTTGGACTCATTTAAACTCATTAAACTGCGATTACTTAAAAGTGTGAATCCACTTAACTTAAAACTAACAAGTTAATCTGAGTTCTGTCTACTTAATTAAATTGAGGAAACCCGTTGCCTTGAAAAAATTAAGTAACCACAACTTATTGTATTTTTGTAATTACAATTCACTTGAGACTGATTTTGATGTAATCTTATTTTACTGATTGCTTTCAAATTGAAGGCTACTAATACAATTCTCAAAAATACAAAATTGTTCAAAACAGACTAATTACACTACCTTTTCTTTACATATTGCAAGACTGTCAAAGTAAATGACTTACCACAATTCAACCACAAAAGAAGAATGCTTAATCCAATAAATAGTCCTGCGCTGACACTTCTGCTTAAGCGTGTTCTAAGTATATACCTGAAATGATATGAGAGCCATTAACACAAAATGGTTAACTAGCTAAATCACATGTCCTGATCCCATCCCACCCTTGTAGGCAATATTTTGTAAATATTCAGTCAGTGTGACATAATGTACATCCAGTTGGTCTTTATCACAAAATACCCAAAAAGCAAAAGTACGTCCAAAAGAAGTCTTTTCAAAATCTTTCTCGCACGTTGAAATGACCCCCCCAGAGGATGTCTTTTTATGACATCTTCTGAACGTCTTATGTTGACGTCCACATGACTTCTCTAGAAGGTTCAAATTTAGTTCAGATGTAGTCCTTGTGGATGTATTTTCAACATCTTATAGGAATAACCGCAGTCTCATTTAGACATCATTTATACTGAATAAATGAACACTCTTAGGCTGGATTCAATTAAAATTCATGCAAATCAACTCACAGACACAGTGTGTTTGTAAAAAATTCAAGAAAACAAAAAACTTCACTTATCATGCAGTGGATAACAATTAACAAATAACAAACAATTTAGTTTAGTTGGGCCCATACAGAACACTACCAGTCAAAAGTTTTTGAACAGTAAGGTCTGTTTTTTTTTTAAGTTTTCTTTTTTTTTAAAGAAGTCTCTTATGCTCACCAAATATTTCAAAATTTTTATATATTTTTAAATATATATTTAAAATACTTCAAAAATTTATTGTTTGTTGTACTTTTGTTCAAATAAAATGCAGGCTTGGTGAGCAGAAGAGACCTCTTTAAAAAAACAATAAAAATCTTACTGTTAAAAAACTTTTGACTGGTAGTGTATGTTCACCTGTTGGAGCTGAACTGGGGGGAAAATTTCTAATTCATTTTTATTTCAACTGCAGTTAACCATTTAAAATTCTAGTACATTCAAAGATGGTACATTCATCATTCATGTAATAGTCAAGTGTTCACGTACCTGAATAATATCTGCATGCACAATAATGAAAAGTACACACATAAGGGCCTCCATATACAGCAGAGTCTGGTGTGGCAGGTGGGACTCCGGTTGTCACAACATCTCTGTCTTCACAAACTGCCCTGAAACACAATTGAAATATAAACGATTATTATAAATATAAATATAGCTTCACAATGCTCATTTTGTCTTCTGTCAGACTGATATTAAAGGGGTCATATGATGCAATTTCAAGTTTTCATTTCTCTTTGGAGTGTTAAAACAAAGAGATATTCTTTATAAAACTTAAGACTCTGCCACGCCCCCCTAAAATGGCTCATTCAAACACGCCTCCACATGTCTACGTCACTGTGTGGGGAGATTTGCAAAACACCACCCAAATGTACACACAAAGAAAGAGGGCGGGACTTTTATTCTGGCTGTAGTATTGTTGCTGCCGCCAGCGCCATGTCCTGGAGACGCTGTGTGTTTCGTTGTGAAAGCGAAACTACTTTGTTTGGGCTTCCAAAAGAGGACACAACTTTGCAAGGACAGTCTGGCGCTTCTGACTCACAGCCTGTAAGTATGTTTTCATATTTAAAGAATTTGCCACTGACGATTCAAACGCGAGTTTTGAGCAGTGTAGAGTAATGCTTGTTGTTTGTCGTTTCTCCGATCACAAATGCAGACATGGTAATGTTTACGCGGCGTGATGCAACGCGACGCAACACGACACATAAAAAGACAGTATAAGTCATTATAATCAGTAATTATGTCCAAGGGGCGTAACATTTCCATCTCACGCTTGAGGGATTCGGCCAATCACAACGCACTGGATAGCTGGCCAATCAGAGCATGCCTCACTTCTCAGAATGATGAGCTTTATAAAAATTGGCGCGTTTCAGAAAGGCGGGGCATAGAGGAGCAACAATAATGTACAGTATGTGGAAAATAATGTGTTTTTTGAACCTTAAACTGCATAAACACATTGCATTACACCAAATACACAAAATAATGTTCTTTTTAGCAACGATATATGACCCCTTTAAACTAATGTTTAATGTAAGGTAGAGTGGGGGAAAACGCCCCCCTTAAGGATTATGTCATTTTTTTTCTGGTGAAACAAAAGTTAAATGTGTCTGAAAAAGTTATCATAGTTTTAGTGACAATGGCATAAATTATAAACCAAGTATGAAAAATGTCCGGAGTTTTCAAGTTATTAGATTTTTAACAAATTAAATTTGTACCAAAGATGGCCTTTTACCCCACCTATGAGGCAAAACGCCCCCATGGGTGGGGTAAAATGCCCCCCAGTCTGATAAAGCAATTTGCTTCAAACATTTACAGCAAAATCAGAGTACAGGCAGCTTTAGCTTAAAATTTAAAAGAATATAATCAATAATTATGAATTACAAAATAATAGCCTATTTGAAACATTTTGTTAGCTGATGCTAACTGGCTAGCTAATTAGCTACCTGATGCTAACTTGAGGTAATTTTTAAATATAAAATCCAAATATTTTTATTCAACCAACTAGTTAGAATACATTTAATAGAAAAACAAAGGATTTGATGTTCAGAACAGAATAACTACAGTAATATCCCATTGCCCCCTGCTGGCGTTTTACCCCACTGACTATGTTTGAGAAAAAAAATTATGTCATTCTGAGAATGTAATTATATTTTTTATTAAATAACACGTACTCCCTATCTACAGGTCCTACTGTTCTCATATCATATATAACTGTGATGTTTTACAAAACAACAAGCTTTAAAACTCTATTTTTTTATTTTTATTTATTTATTTATTTTTTTTTACTGTTGAAAATTAGATCATTTACAGTGAAATCCGTTTTCTCTCTGGTACATCACCAGTGTAAGCGTCATGGTGAAAACTTGTACATCACTCCTGCCAACATAGTCCATAGTTACAATAAAAATTTATCTTGATTTTATCTTGTGGTTATTTTGGGAAAAATAGTAGTGGGGTGTTTTCCCCCACTCTACCGTAATGTTTAAACTAATGTACTAATGTTTTTCTTCTATTAGACTTGTCCAAATATAGTGATATTTTTAGAAATATTTTTAGAATCTTCTTTTATCAGTGATACTCAGTTTGTTTTCACCTTATATTTTTGTGGTTTCAGTTACATAATCTTGCACTCAGTCAAGAAATCATGATTGTTCATTGTATGACATTGATTGTTTTTCTGAAACTGAGAACAGATCTGACAACAGTGAATATATACAGTTGTGTTTAAAGAGGTTGACCATTGCTAATTATCAAGGTTTTTTTTTTTTTTTTTTTTTTTTGCTTGAAAATGCACAACACGTGATTTCTTAATTTTACTGTGATGGCTACAACCATTATAGTATTTAAGGAAGTCTTGTTTGGTAGGGTGAGTACGGTAGTCTCTAGCCTCACGACCTTTATGAATGGCATGGCATTAGCTTTGGAGTAATGGCGGCATGCATGCTGAACGCCAGATGGGTGGCTGTGATTTTCTTTCTTGGAGGTAAATAAGTTTTATTTTTGTGTTGGATGTAACACTTTTTAAATGCAGGATATTGTGTATAATCATGTGCCTTAAAATATTTTGTGCAGATAGCAATGATGGTTTGTGCCAGCTTTGGGAAACAGTTGTTGTAGCTCTTGTTAGGTATGTGACAATGTTTGATGTAATACTTTTTAAAAGTGTGATTTATTTTGTATAATCGTGTATTAATATGTCTTGTGCAGACGGCAATGGTGGTTTGCGCCACAGTTGGAAAACTGTTGTCGTAGTTGGTACTAGGTATGTGATATATATGGTTGAAGTGTATGTTTTCTCATATTGTGTTGTATTTAAATGTATTGAAATGTGTATGTTTGTATTTACGTTATTTGATTTGTGATGTTTTAAAAATGATTTTGAATGTGCTAGCACAATAATGAGGGTGTTTTTCTGGCTCGTGTCACTGTTTTGAATTACTATTTAGTTTGATGTAAAGTATTGAATGTTTGCACATCAAATATTAGGGGGTGGTGAACCCTTCCCGTATCAACTTGCTACCAGCTAAGCCTATCTATGTATCCGTTTTAGAACTTTTGAGTTGTTAATAAATAGGGGTGGGCGATATGGAAAAAATATCATATCACGATTTTTTTTTTTTAGAAATATCACGATTCACGATTTTATCACAATTCTTTGTCATGTTGGTTTTACCATTTTGCGAGTTGTCTGAGCATTACAGCCAAACTAATTTCCCTATTATAAAGACAAAGGCTTTCAAGGTAACAAAAAAAAAAAAAGAAACAAAAGAAAAAGAATGGCAGATATTTAAGGCAAAGTGGGAGAAGATAAAAATCTTTGTCATTATTTTATCTTTCTTATTAAAAAAAATAAGAACAAAGATGCACATTACAAATACACATAAAATACATTTACATTACATTTAGTCATTTTGCAGACGCTTTTATCCAAAGCGACTTACAATTGGGGAATACATAAAGCGATTCGTCTTGAAGAGGCAATCAGACAGAGGAAGTGCTCGTAACAACAAGTCTCAGGCATTGTTCAAATAAGTACAAGCTAGAAAGGAAAGGAATAAATAAAGAGAAATTTTTTTTTTTTTTTTTTTTTAAAGTTTAGGATGAAGTCAGGTAGTGCTGAAAGAGATGAGTTTTCAGTTGTTGCTTGAAGATTGATAGGGATCCAGCATTCCGGATAGGGGTGGGAAGATCATTCCACCAGCCAGGAATGGTGAATGAGAATGTTCTGCAGAGTGATTTTGAGCCTCTCTGTGATGGTACCACGAGGCGTCGCTCACTAGCAGATCTCAGACTTCTGGAGGGGGTGTAGATTCGTAATAGTGAGTGGAAGTAGGCGGGTGCTGAGGCTGTGGTTGTTCTATATGCAAGCATCAGTGTCTTGAACTTGATCCGAGCTGCAACTGGTAGCCAGTGCAAGGAGATAAAGAGAGGTGTAACATGGGCTCTTTTGGGCTCATTGAAGACCAGACATGCTGCTGCATTCTGAATCATTTGTAGAGGTTTGATTGTGTTTGATGGAAGTCCAGCCAGAAGAGCATTGCAGTAGTCCAGCCTAGAAATGACAAGGGCCTGGACAAGAAGTTGTGCACCATGCTCTGTCAGAAAGGGCCTGATCTTTCTGATGTTGTGTAGTGCAAACCTGCAAGATCGAGCAGTCTTTGCAATGTGCTCTTTGAAGGTCAACTGGTCATCAAAGATTACACCAAGATTTCTGACCGAAGTTGATGGGGCAATTGTTGATGAACCTAACTGAATCGTGAAGTCATGCTGTAGGGTTGGAGTAGCAGGGAAGACAAGAAGCTCAGTCTTTGCCAGGTTGAGCTGTAGGTGATGTTCTTTCATCCATGCCGAGATGTCCGCCAGGCAGCCTGAGATCCGTGCAGCTACTGTTGGATCATCTGGTTGAAAAGAGATAGAGCTGTGTGTCATCAGCGTAGCAATGGTAGGAGAAGCCATGTGCCTGTATGATGGGACCCAGTAATGTCGTGTATGTGGAGAAGAGGAGGGGTCCAAGAACCGATCCCTGAGGAACCCCAGTGACCAGTTGATGTGCTTTGGATACCTCCCCTCCCCAGGCCACCCTGAAAGACCTACCAGTGAGATAGGATTCAAACCAGCGAAGTGGAATCCCAGTGATGCCCAGAGATGAGCGGGTAGACAGGAGGATCTGATGATTAACAGTGTCAAACACAGCAGATAGATCCAGCAGAATGAGGACTGATGATTTGGAGTCTGCTTTTGCAATTCGCAGGGCTTCAGTGACTGAGAGTAGCGCAGTCTCAGTTGAATGGCCACTCCTGAAACCTGACTGTTTAGCATCCAGTTTGTTGTTCTGTGAAAGAAACAATGAGACCTGGTTGAAGA
Source organism: Spinibarbus caldwelli (assembly GCA_039654775.1). Classification (NCBI taxonomy): domain Eukaryota; kingdom Metazoa; phylum Chordata; class Actinopteri; order Cypriniformes; family Cyprinidae; genus Spinibarbus; species Spinibarbus caldwelli. The sequence continues at coordinate 2,231,148 of CM077244.1, read as the reverse complement.
CAACTCGTTCGAGTGTTTGCGCTATGAATGGAAGGAGAGAGACAGGTCTGTAGTTTTCAATAAGAGAAGTGTTTAATGTAGGTTTCTTGAGCAGTGGGGTTACCCGAGCCTGCTTGAACGCAGTGGGGAAAATGCCTGTGAGGAGAGATGTGTTGATGATGTGTGTGAGTGCTGGTAAGAGTGTGGGAGAGATTGCTTGGAGAAGGTGTGATGGGATTGGGTCTAGAGGACATGTTGTAGGATGGCTGGAGAGGAGAAGTTTGGATACCTCTGCCTCAGTGAGTGGACAGAAGGAGAAGATGGGAGTTTTAGCAGTGGATGTGGTTGGTTGGAGGTCGTGTGTGTGTGGAGGAGAGAACTGACTACTGATTGTTCTAGGTTTGCCTGTAAAAAAAGTGGCAAAGTCATCAGCTGTTATAGAAGTGGTGGGAGGTGGTGGAGGGGGACAGAGGAGAGAATTAAATGTTCTGAAGAGATTACGCATGTCTGGAGCGCTGTTGATCTTGTCGTGGAAATGTGAGGATTTGGCAGTGTGGACTTCAGCAGAGAAAGATGAGAGCAAAGACTGATACCTACTCAGGTCCGACGGATCGTTTGATTTGCGCCATTTTCTCTCTGCCGCTCTGAGTTTGGTCCGATGTTCACGAAGAACATCGGATAACCAGGGGTTAGAAGGGGCAACCCGTGCTGGGTTGGAGGAGAGAGGACAAATGTCGTCAAGACAAGAGGTTAAGGTCTGGCATAGAGTGTCAGTAGCTGCATTCACATCCAGAGATGAGAAATGGGTAGGTGAGGGAAGAGAGGAGGATACTACAGAGGAAAGATGTGAGGGAGAAAGGGAGCGTAGGTTTCGTCTAAAAGTAACCGGTAAGGGGGTTGATGGCACACGGGTATCAAAAAGTAATGTAAATGAAATGAAGAAATGGTCAGAGATATGTAGTGGTTGCACCAGAATGTTATCTGCAGTACAATTGCATGTGTAAATTAAATCAAGTTGGTTGCCTGATTTGTGCGTGCTAGAAGTGGTAAGGCGTTTGAGATCAAATGAAGCTAGGAGTGAATGGAAGTCTGTAGCATAAGGCTTGTCTAGATGAATGTTGAAATCGCCAAAGACTAAGAGTGGATTGCCATCCTCCATGAAAGAGGACAGCAGCCCGTCCAGCTCCTCTAGGAAGGTGGCTAGAATTTGGCCAGGGGGACGGTAAATTACCACAATCTGGAGTTTTATAGGAGCTGTTACAGTAATCGCATGACATTCAAATGAGTTGTAATTGCATAGGGGAGAGTGGGTTGAGTATGTCCAATTCTTTGAAATGAGCAGCCCAGTACCCCCACCCCGGCCAACTTGACGTGGGGTGTGAGAGAAAGAGAAATTGTTAGAGAGAGCAGCTGGGGTTGCTGAGTCTTCTGGACGAATCCAGGTCTCAGTCAAGCCCAAGATGCTGAGCGTGGATTGTAAAGAAAAAGCAGAAATGAAGTCAGCTTTGTTGACCGCTGACTGACAGTTCCAGAGACCCACAGAGAAAGAAAGAGGTGCGGTAGAAGATGTAGAGATAGGGCACAGGTTAGCAGGATTACGTTGCCGTCTGCGTGTGATGTTAGAGCGTGGTTGAGAGACAACCGGAATGGTTTGGAAACACATGATCGAGGTGGAAAGAAAGAGGACAGAAAAGGAGAGTGTGTGAGGGAAGATAGAAATGATACTTAAGTTCGTTGCTCGGTTAAAGTCGCGCAGGAAAAAGTCGTTCGTCTTTACACTCGTCGGTCTTCACACCAGGAGACTGAACACGACGCTTCCGCGTCAGCGCACAGATATCAAATAAATACACAGTTTAACAGACTAGAGTGAAAACAGCTGTGGCCGGCTTCTGATTAGCCCAGCCAATAGCCCAACGGAGTGCTAATAGCTCAAGACGAAACTAACACTTAGCACAAGGAGCAATGCACATGACACAGGCTCCTTCTTAGCCGAGGCGCAAATTATTATAATTACCAGTAAGTGCAATCAAAAATATAAACCTCAACGAAAATGCAGAGTAGAAATAGGTAGGAAACGAAGTATTCCTTCCTAGCAGCAAGTAAATAATTTAAACAACAGATCTACGAACAAGTATTACAACAACACTTACACGCTGCCGTCCGTCTCTTCTGGTGACTAATCGGCTTCTCCCCGAATAAATACAATTACAATTAAAATACAAATAAAACAAACAGTGCTTTATTTTCAGGTACAATAGGTGTATTTAGTGTGAATGAACAAATATAAAAATTAAACACTATAAACTGATTCCTAAAGCAAATGTATTAAAAGTTTTTCAGTCAAGAAAAGCGAGTGATTTTTCTCTTTGCGTTTTGTTGTTTTATTAACGTTAAAGGAATAGTTCACCCAAAAATAAAAATTATGTGATCTGTCTGTCAATTCTGTTATGGTGTTTTATTTCTATACCATCATTTACTCAAAATTTGTTTTAAACCTGAGTGAGTTTCTTTCTTCTGATAAACATAAATGCTATTTTGAAGAACGTGGAAAACCAAACAGTTGCTGGTCCACAGTGACTTCCATAGGATTTTTTTTTTTCCTTCTATCAAATTCAATGTGGACCAGCAAATGTTTGGTTACCCACATTCTTCAAAATATCATCTTTTGTGTTCAGCACAAGAGAGAAATTAATACAGGTTTGGGACAACATGTGAGTGAGTAAATAATGACAGAAATTAAATTTTAGGGTGAACTATCCCTTTAATGACAGTCGGCAGCATATTCAGTTCTGTCCCTTTAAGACTTGCACGCATCTAATATACAGACAAGTATCCGTTTATCTCTCATCTGTTTATTTTCATTTTAGACATTACCAACTGAGCCTATATGTAACCCTTGTGTGTTAGATAACTTCTGGTGTATGCGCTCAGAAACAGAGCACGTCAGACCAAATCGCGAATGAAACATTTAAACACACGCAAATAATGTACTTTTGCGATCCCGAATAAGTGCAGTGTCCTGTCAGAGTAACTCTACCGCTGTATGTCGTGTTGTACAGCATATTGATACGGCGGCGCCAGAACTGTAATTGATAGAATGTGCGCTGTAGCACTATACTACGATATTTCTCCAAAAGCAGATCGTGGAGACATTTTTATCGTCCACGATCAAAAATCGTCATATCGAACACCCCTATTAATAAATGACGATTACATGGATGAGTTGCGTAGAGAAATCTATTGTTTGTCATAGATGGGCTTTACATTACTGCTGTTCATTTGATCATAATTTAACAAAGAAATTTAACAAAGACTTTTTTAATCAAGCATTATGTGCCATACAACGGATGACATTTATACATTCTCTTGAACTCAGCTTATATGTATGTAGTAATGCTTCTCTATAAATATATAATGTACAGTCTAATGATATTGAACCATATATTTGAGCTCATTCTCTAGATACAAACCTGCAGTTGCGTAAAACATACTACTGTAAATTTAAGATTGAATACTGATCATGTATGTTAAATGAATAAATGCTGCATTAAAGAAAGTGATAGTAGCACATTTTGCTGTTTATCTGAATATCTCTGACAAGCACAAATGAACTACACAAACCTGAAAAATAACCACAACCATTAATCACAGTTTATTTTTCTTTTCTTTTTTTCATTTACATTTTGTTTATAGGTGCCTTACATGACACTCAAGGAACCTTGAAACAATGAGACACTCCTTGAGACACTCAATTAATCAATCAACGTTAAACAAGGATAATCATTATTACAGCCTGGACAGACCTGATACAAGCATACAAGCAATCACATAAAAGGCAAGTTTTAAAAACACTAAGACATTCACTATTTCACACATCCTGTGGTATTGAGTTCTGTAAAAAAGGAGCTGCATGACTGAAGGCTCAAAACCCTTTAGAAGTTACGAGGGGGAGCAAGAGTCAGTACAGAAGATGATCTTAGAGTGATATGAAGAAGGTCAAATAAGTGTGAAGGAGCAACATTATTGAATGGTATTGAAATAGTGCAATACAATACTTGTTCAATGCAAGTGTTGTATATCCTTCAAAAACAGCAAGAAACCTTGGAGTTGTGATTGATGATAAGCTGAATTTCTCAGATCACATTGCTAAAACTGCCCGGTCCTGCAGATTTGCTTTACATAATACTAGGAAGATCAGGCCCTTTCTTTCGGAACATGCAGCACAGCTCCTTGTTCAAGCTCTTGTTCTGTCCAGACTTGACTATTGCAAAGCTCTCTTGGCAGGTCTTCCATCCAATTCCATCAAACCTCTACAATTAATCCAAAATGCCGCTGCAAAATTAATCTTTAATGAGCCGAAAAGAACACACGTCACACCTCTGTTCATCAATTTCCACTGGCTACCAATAGCTGCTCGCATAAATTTCTTTTTTTCTATATTCTATCTACTTGTTTTCTTTAAAAAAAAAAACAAAAAAAAAAAAACCTTGCTACGTGTACTGCATTAGGCTAACCGAGACTTGTCATAGCTGTTGTTGCTCTTTTGTTGATTTCGATTGCTTCTAATTGTCCTCATTTGTAAGTCGTTTTGGATAAAAACATCTGCTAAATGACTAAGTGTAAATGTATATGGGAGTAATGTGTTCAGTTATAGGAGTTATACAGCTGAATTCTGTATTAACTGAAGTTTTAATGAAGCTTTGAAGGCAAACCATTAAAAAAAGAGTGTCACAATAATTAATACAGGAAGTGACTAAAGCATGAACAAGAATTGCTGTGCTCTTTACCGAAAGAGCCGGATGAAGTCGACTATAGTTTTTTTTCAAAATGCTTACACACAGTTTTTGAAACTATGGCTCCATTTCTCAAAACTCTACACACAAAACCACAAAACACACACACATCTTGCAAAAGCAAACAGTTCTTTGAAAACTATATTAACATCTAAAAATGGTATTTTTGCATATAGTAACTCTACACACAAACATAAAATAATTAGCCACATACACACCAAACTGCACTCAGATATGACAAATGTCAAACATGCTCTCGTGTGTCTTTTGCTTGTTCAGAGTGCAGTGGAGCACAGGAGTTTATCACAGCACTCGCACATACTGTACATGCACATATACACTGTATATACAGTATGCATGACTGTTTTAGACAGTTATTCAACTGAACTGAATCAATACTGAACTGACTTGAGCTGTAGAATGATACTATTGACTTGTTAGAGCTGCTTTACAACAGAATGTGAATTTGATGCTATTGTGAAGCTGCTGTGAAGCAATCTATATTGTAGCCTATAAAGCACTTTAGAAATAAAGTTGACTTTCTGACTTGGCTTGTATGCATGTTCAGTATAGATAGATAGGTAGATAGATAGATAATGAGTATGCATACAACACATATAAGCCAAGTCAGAAAGTCAGCTTTATTTATAAATCACTTTATACAGTATAGACACAATGTAAACATAAATGCAAATGGGTAAAAATAATTTCTTTCTATAAAAAAAAAACAAAAACAAGTTTTGATTACTAAGTGAACAAATGATGTATGTGTTTCACACATGATCACTGTGTGTAGGTCATCAGTAAATGAGTGTGGCATTAAAATGGAAGTGTTTCCCAAATTAAACAAAAGAGCTCTTAGTTTCGACTGATGTGTGTCATGTAGAAAACTGTGTTTAGAGTTTTGCAAAAACTTTGTTTCACAATATCAAACTGAGTTTGAAGCATGTAATGTGCTTGTAGCTTTGCAGACTTTGTCTAAAGATGAGGTATATGAGTGAATGGTTTCACTAAGTGGGCCTAAAATATCATTTTTAGTGACCAAGCAATTTTAAAGGAATTATGTACGCATTTTCTTTAGACATAATGTGGTTTTGTGGCTCCATTACATGGGAATATTGTTGTATGGCCACAGGTTTTTGTGAAATGTCATCACATAATAATGACAACAACTGGGTTTTATTCACCTTATTTCTTGGTAAATAACTAGAAGAATATCAGATTACAGTAAATGTTACAAACCAGCGTGTTTATAATTGTGAAAATACATTAAAATAATATGGTAATAAATACCAGATGCAGTATCATGCAGCATGACTAGTGGTTTTGTATGGCTTTAAATAACTGGAAGTGAATGAAACTGGAAGCCTCACACATTTAAGTTACAGCAGCCGAGCCCATTATACATAAGGTTAATAACTTGACCAAATTTAGCAATGTTTTGTCTTCTTATTGGTTGCTTAAATTCCAAATGAATCACATTCAAAATGGAAAAGTGTGTGCCATGTAATAAATAAAAATGACAATGTAATAAATTACAAAATGCAAACCGGCAATATTTAACACTTGAAGTTGTATCGTCGTATTATCCCTGAAACATTGTAACATTGTGCATTGACTTGACGTTGTTTTAATGTGCATCTGCGACTGACCGAACACAAGCAAAGCAACATTCAATCAGTAACACGTGGCCAATAAATGTGGCAAAAATCATCCTATTATTCTGTCTTGTATTAATTAAAAAGAAAAAAAAAGAAAAGAAATATGAACATCGAAAATCGACTCCCATGGTTCACTGAAAGGAGTTAGCTCATAGAATCACTTCAGCATACTGTAAATGTTGTGCAGAAATATGTTGACAGAATCCTTCGCAGATCTGCTAGCTCTGATGGCCCATTTTCAAGGAATGTTCCGACAGCGAAAAATCTTTTTTCTTTTAAAAGCAACCAGAATCAGAACCAAAAGCACAGACAGTCCAGCAGGGAAAATCTGAAGATTTGCAGGTAGAAGGTGGGAAGCTGGGAAGAGAGCACATATTATTTTATTATTATTATAAGACAGAATAATATTCATTATTATTATTATTATTATTATTATTATTATTATTATTATTATTATTATTATTATTTCAACTCAGTGTTTAAAGATTTTGTAAAGCTTTGAGCCTAAGGATATTGAAAGGTTAGCCATATACGTAGTTTAGTATTAATTTGCTGTTCAAATAATGATGTAACATCACCTCTGTAAATGCTTTAAACATAATATTTCTAGTTTCTCTCACCTCTGAGTTTCATTGTAATTAAGGTTTCTGTCTCACTGTCCATATACTCATTATTGATCGGGTTTCCATCAGTGTCTGTCATTTGTTCACTCTTAACTCTATCGTTTCTGCTCCAATCCTCCTTTTGCTCTGAGATTATGCTCTGATGCTGCACTTTATCAGCATCTGACAACTTCAGCTCCTCACCAATTGTCACAGAAATCTCATCTGAGGAGATACAGAAATGCATTAATTATTATTATAATGGTGTCAATATATCAATGCCATAAGCATATATAAAACCGAGTTGGCAACACCATTCCAGATATGCAAAAATAATTCAAATTCAGGATCCTCAGTATTTTGGCATTGTGTTGACAATGTTTGGTGTGAATTGTATGATTGGAGGAGCAGTTAAAGATTCACAGGCTGAATTGGCAATGGCCAAAATAGCCGACTTGCTGTTGGTCGTAGATAATGACTATAAATGATAAAGTTGTCCAGATTGATGAGCACAAAGGTGCCGCCTCCTCCATGCCCATTTCTGAGCTTTTACCAGTTTCTGATAGTAGATAATTATGTGTGCCGAGTTTCATGCAATTTAAAGCATATGAAGAGCCTCAAAAACACCTAAAAAGGGATATTGAGCTTTAATGCAAAAGATTTTGTAAATCTCTCAGTGACTCCTGTTTTGTTTTCTGTGTTTTTCACTTTCATTAGGTTTGTCATCATTTGTGTTGTTCAGTTTTCCATTTGAGCCTGACTCTGTAGATGCTGTAGAGGATACTGAAAGATTTATCAAACAGTTTAGCATCGAGTTGCTGTTCAAATCATGATCACTCAAATCACTCAGCTGTCAAATTGATTTTAAAATAATATCTGTAGACATCCACTGAGTTTCTCTCACCTGTGACTGTAAGCATGATCAAGATGTTTCCTTCAGAGTCCAGAACTTCATATGTTCCTGCGTCTCTGGCTGTAAAATGACTAATGATCAGGTTTCCATCTCTGACGGTCATTTGTTCATTCTGAACTTCATCAGTTCTGCTCCAATCCTCCTTCCACCCGGTGCTTCTTCTGCTCTGATGCTGCACTTTATCAGCTTCTGGCAGCAGAACATCCAACTTCAGCTCCTCACCGATTTTCACCGAAATCTCATCTGAAGAGAAACAAAGACATTAACCATTATTGTAATAGTGTCATTTATCAAGGCCATAACTACACTGATCTGAAATTTAAGCTTGTCCCATTCAGAGTCTTTATTGGCTACATACTATACTGTTACTAAAAGAAAAACAGAAAACACATGCTGATGGTTTGATCAGTTTTGACTTTACCATGAACACAAAGTTGGAACTTTGTGGTTTGCTCCAGCATTGTCTCATCATTACTGTAATAGACTCTCAGAATGTATTTCCCAGCGTCACTGAAGCTCAGATCCTTGATGACGACGTTACAGTTTCCTTCTTTAAATACTCGTCCACTACATTCTTCAGTCTGACAGACAGGGATGATTTCTGACCGACTGAACTCAATTTCAAAAATCTCACTGTCCACATGTTCACATGGCAGTGTGACTTTGTCTCCCTTTATCCCTGTCACGAGTTTAGGGGTGGTTCCTGAAAAAAGACAGCATAATATTAATTCAAAATAAAGTATGGTGTTTCTCTTTGTTCTCCATAATTGGCATCATTTCATGTTCTAAGAGTTATTTTTGGTCAACTGGATTAAAAATATATAGAAATGAAGGCATTAAGGAGCCAACAATATTAGTAGTGCCACCTTTTGACATTACAAATAATGTTGACAATGTTTAAAGCTGTATCAGATGTGTCAGTGCAGTTGTGGGGAATTCCTGAATGAATAAATGATGTGTGAAGACATATGTGACCCTGGACCACAAAACCAGTCATAAGGGTCATTTTTTTGAATTTGAGATTTATATATCATCTGAAAGCTGCATAAATAAGCTTTCCATTGATGTATGGTTTGTTAAGATAGGACAATATTTGGCTGAGATACAACTATTTGAAAATCTGGAATCTGAGGGTGCAAAAAAAAATCTAAATATTGAGAAAATCGCCTTTGAAGTTGTCCAAATAAAGGTCTTAGCAATGCATATTACTAATCAAAAATTAATTTCTGATGTATTTACGGTAGGAAATTTACAAAATATCTTAATGGAACATGATCTTTACTTAATATCCTAATGATTTTTGGCATAAAAGAAAAATGGATCATTTTGACCCATACAATGTATTGTTGGCTATTGCTACAAATATACCTGTGCTACTTATGACTGCTTTTGTGCTCCAGGGTCACAAATGCTGTTTCTCTCACCTCTGAGTTTCATTGTAATTAAGGTTTCTGTCTCACTGTCCATATACTCATTATTGATCAGGTTTCCATCAGTGTCTGTCATTTGTTCACTCTGAACTCTGTCGTTTCTGCTCCAATCCTCCTTTCGCTCTGAGATTATGCTCTGATGCTGCACTTTATCAGCATCTGACAACTTCAGCTCCTCACCAATTGTCACAGAAATCTCATCTGAGGAGATACAGAAATGCATTAATTATTATTATAATGGTGTCAATATATCAATGCCATAAGCATATATAAAACCGAGTTAAATTATTTAATCCCTCGCCACAAATGCTGGAGAATGTCAAAGTCACTTGACCGAGTGATGCAACAGAGAAACAATCAACTAGAATAACTGACACTGAAAACCAAGAATAGTTACAATTTATCAACACAGATGACTGTATACTGACCGCTGACAAGGCAAAACAGCAGCAGAAGATAAAAGCAGTTCAGCCTGTGGAGAACACAGAAGAGATGCTTTATGTGACAGATAAAGGGATAAATGCTTTCCTGAGACTAATAACTTTCACTTTCATTTCATCTGAATATTTCACTTGTGTGGATCTTGCACAATAAAAGTTGTTTGTTACTGGAAAGGCTTCTTTATGCTGACATTTTTGTGGTTAGCATTGTGCTGAAGAGATTGCGTTGTGGGTGGCTACATGAATGCTAACTATGTTGCTTTTATTGAGTAAAAACTGTACTATTTCCAGCAACTTTCTTACTTGTTTGTTAAATTTGAATGCTAAAAGTTATAATTGTTACATTTCTCCCTAGTCTAGAATGAATGAAAAACTCTTCTCTCCTGTCCTAGCACTCCACAAAAATCACACAGATGTATTTAATGTATATAAATCTGTGATCACACAGATTTTTGTAACTCTCGAGAGAATGATTTATTTGGCAAGTTCAGTAAATGTCTGGGACATGGGGAAAACAGTCTCAGTAGGCAGCGAAGGATGTGCCATGCTGGCTATTAATGTTAATTGTAGAAGATAAATAATACAATTAAAACTAGATGAATTCTAGGGCTGGTATGCATTTATACAGTCTACATATGGCCATCGGTCCTCTTCGGCACAATAATAACCACAAAAAAGTTATAACCCCGATAAACTCTTAAATGTCCAACATACTAAACATCAAACACTTAAACGTCTCTTAAACCAGTTTGTCCAGACAGCACTGACTGGATCAACAACAGTGAATTATGTTCAGGGAATAATCACAGAATACCTCAAATGAAATGTGTTCTCAGCAAATTAAGATGAATTTTATCAGTTTTATATTATTTTATATTATTTTTATATATATTTTATATTATTTTTATCAGTACAAGTTCAAATGAGTACATTCAACTAGATATGTGTCATAATTTTTATTAAATTACACCAACAAAACCTAAAATGATATTTTAAACCAAAAGACCCAATATACAAACAACTGGTTTTAGAAAACCACTAAATGTAGAACAATCAAATAATTATATCAAAAACCCCACACTGTAAGAAATTGTTTTCCTTATTTGTAACCACAACTTTTTTCTTTTTGTCAAATCAACTTAATAATGTGAGAATTAATGTTCAGGTAAGATAAAGCTTTGAGGTTATGTTGATTAAACCAGTCTCTTTCTTTGTATTAACTCATTTTTTAGTTTCAATGAATTCATTATTTTAAGGCAACCAGGTTACTTCAAGTTAAAACAATTTTTTTTTTACAGTGTTTATAAAAACAACTAAATAATTGTAGTAATAAACAAATTGAGCATAAACAGTATGCTGTAAATTTAGTATTAACAGAGAAGCAGTACAGAACACAAAAACAAGTTGGCATAAAGCATGAAAACTTACATGGTTCTGCTGTATGAGTCTTATGTTCAGGTGTCAACGTTTTGTAAGCCAATGCACGATTAATTATACGTTTAAATAGAAACAAAACTAAAAGTATGACACACACACACACACACACACACACACACACATACACAGGTGAATGTTTCGACAGTGTGCAATATTTGGTGCCTTCCAATAAAGAGCAGAAGACTAAATGATTGGTCATTATAGCCCTCTACAGCAAATTAATATAATATTATATGATGTTCAGTGACTGAATTGTGAATTATTTAATAATTCACATATGAATTTAATATTTAACTTCAATACTGGCTTTTATTTTGAAGGAAACACCTGTTTCCCTGACAGCTTCATGATCATGTGATATGATGGGCGGTGAAATCTGATCTCAGATCACCTGTTAAAGCTGAACAGGTCACGTGACTGATGTGAACACGTAACACAACACCAATATCTTTTCTCCATCATTCTGATTGTTCAGAGTTTAAAACATGTCGATGCTTATATTTTATTATCAGACCACAATGCAGAGACACTAAACCGCAAAGTCTTTCCATTTTTTTCAGTTCCAGACCAATGAAAAGCACTGAAATAGTTTGAATAGTTTGTAAGTGATACACACTATGGTTTACTGTATCAAACCTCTATGAGCAACATAATATGATGGGTAATTTCTAGCGTAGGTCTGTAATAATGAAATTCAATACTCTGATTTTTATTTTCAAATAACGCCTGTTTCCAGGACTTAACACTGAAGCTGCAGTAAATGTTTCATTATTTTAAATTTTGTGCTATAAGAAGTAAATCAGCAAAGGTTTCTGTTTAATTATCTTAATAATATATTGCACATACTAAACATCTCTAAATATGTTACAGTTTAGCTGTAAATACACAGTTCTTAAGGGGAGCATCTTCCTTCAATTTCCTATATATTCAGTAACTGCAACTCTTACTAATGTTTTCATTCTATTAGACTTGTCTAAATATAGGGATTTCTTAGCACGAGTAACGCTCTCTAGTGTCAGTAATAGTCTGTTTATTTTCACCATATAATTCTGTGGTTGTAGTTGCATCATTTTAATGCAGTCGGTCAGGAAATCATGATTGTTCATTGTGCGACACTGATATAAAACCATTTCTTGTTCTTCTGAAACTGTGAGAACAGATCTGACAACATTGCACATATACAGTTGTGTTTGAAGAGGTTTAGCATTAGTAATGATCATATAATTTCTTAGTTTTACTGCAGTTTATTTGATCAGAACTCTCAAGAAACACATTTAATATTAAAGACATTTTTATTTAATCAGGTTTTATGTGCCATAAAATATGTGACATTTATATTTTCTCCTAAATTTGCTTATATGGATATAATAATGCTTCTCTAGATGAATATAAAATGTGCATAATGTGCAATAAAGCATACGTTTGCTGTTTTTTGAGTTCATTTTCTTGAAATGAGCATATGAGTATACATATTAATGCTCCTCTAGATAAATATACAGCCTGATGACATTTAAAAATATGTTTGGTGTTGTTTTTAACCACAACTATTTAATTTTCACTTGTGCTGAAAAAGACGACATTTGTCACAACGTCTGTAAATCTGCTCAACAGGAAGGAAATTTTAATTTGTGGTAAACTACAGCAATGCAAAGCAAAGCTCAGGGATAGATTGAGTTAAACGGTAAAATATAGCAGAAATAGAAGTTATTTAGCTGATTTGTAGTGAATCAAAGATGAGCGTTTGGCTGCGGTCCATCCTTTCTGCCATCCACGATAGTGAATGATTCCTCCTGCAACGACTGTAGCCACAAAAAACACAAACACAGCCAGACCAACACCACCGAACATCAGTGCCCTCTCTTTCGTAGTCACTCCATCTACAGACAGACAAGAATTATTCATGTTTGTGCAACCAGAAAGTGTAAACTGATAACTAAAATACAATACAATACAGAACACAGTAGAGCAGTTAAAACATGAACAATGATTTAAACAACACAACAATCAACGTTACCTGTGTTGTCAACTTCTTCTTCTGTCTCTTGTACTACAATAAGACCTGTAAAAATATGATAAATGTACACACACACACACCTGTTTTTAGTTGTCAGTTGTATATGGAAGACTGGGTTAAGCTGAGCTTCTGTAGTTTTGAAGTTGTTCTTTATGCGATAAAAATTATAATGGCATTTCATGGCTTTTAGGATTAGTTTTTCAGATCAAGAAAGGTAGGTCTGTATTTGTGGTCTGAAAATGTGTTCTGATATCCAGTATAAAAAGGAATATGAAATATTCATTCAGTATAAATATGAGGGGGGAAAACTGGCTTAATTGGATTGAAAAAAAAAAAAAAATATATATATATATATATATATATTCAGTATCACTGAATCATCCTACATATATTCATTTATGCGAGCAAAACTAGTTTCATGGATTAAATAATAAAAAATTGCTCTGTAAGGTCTTGGGTGGCTCATCTGACCCATTCCCCCAACAAACAAACACACAATGTGAAGATATGATATAACAACTGAAATCTGTTACCCTCAATCTCTAGTCTGATGGGTTTGTCGAAGAACATCTCTGGAGCATCAGACTTTGTTCCACAGAAATAATGACCAGAATCTGACTCTGTTACTCCACAAATAACCAGCGTGGCTCTGGTGACCCAAGTATCTGCAGTAATTTTCAGTCGAGTAGCATATGGATTGTAGTTGGTCAGGAGTTTTCTTCCTGTTTTGTCTTTCTCTGCTGCAATCAGTAGCTCAAGTTGTTCAGATTTGAGGTGATACCAGGCGATTTCATATCGGTTTGTCATGCTGCAGTTCAGACTGATGTATTCACCCATCTGAACTCTTAACAGATCAGAAGATCCTCGCACTGACGCATCTGAAGAGACATTTTAAGATAAAAAATAATCATTTCATGTTAATGGCTATTGCATTTGAGGTTGATATGTTAATATAGTAATGTTTGAAACGGAATATATTTACCACTGGATGTGGTTTGCATATTCCAAGAAAATACACAGAAGAAGAAAATGATTTTCTCCATTGTGTCTGTCGTTCATAAAGGTGTTAATCAAACTAAAGGTTCCAGCACAATGCAGTGGAAATGAACCACAAAAACTTTCCATTTCCTTTCCAGACAAGAAGTCTCTGTATCAGATCAATTTGTTGCATCAAACTTCTATGAGCTGTAATGAAAATCTTCATGATTTCACTGGATGCGCTCTATTAGCTTGCATAGACACTTGGCTGAATGTTTGTGTAGATTAAGTACATGGATAAATATTGAATAATCATTTTGACCATATTACAAATTTTTATTTTATTTATTTATTTATTTATTTTGCAAATACTGACACTTAAAACAATGTCATGTTTAAGAGAGTGAATATACCTTTACACAGACAACAGTTCTATCATATCAGTCTCATGTTAACACGTGTAATGTTAAAGTGTTATGGTTGCAGAATGGAGCATAGGTTTTCTGTTGTTTTTTGAAGGAGGTCATGTTTTTCGAAGGTAATGTGAGACAGGAAGCTTACGCTGCAATTTTGAAGAAGTCACAGTCGCTTTGTCTTTCAACACCTTCAGTGATCAAAGGAAAGTGTCACAAAACTTTTAAAATAAAGTCATTCATTAAGTATGTTCAAATATACAGCCAGTAGAATGGAACAACATACTGCACAGACAATGTAAGTTTTCCCTCACATTCCCTGAGTAAATCAGTGTTAAACATGAGTGGAATACAACTCAAACAAAAGAAAAAGACTGTAAACCTTAAATTTTCCCAGTAGTGAAACTCTTGCACACTGTCTCGTATTTAATTCACATGTACTTTTACAGGGATTACTGTTGTATAGAGTTTCACTATATTCACTCAGTCCTACATTAATCAACATCTCACAGATGTCATAGAGCTTGATTTGCAATATTCATTCACTGCAGCCACAAACATACGTTAATCAAAACCTTCACAGTCACAGTGAGGTAATAAGAAGGACTTTAGATATATTTTATCCAAAAGACCGTTTGGTACAGTTTTTAGTAAACAATGCATCAAAAATTTGCTGCTTCTATATTGTAAAGTAAATAGCATTAAAAAAATGCATAAAAATTTAATTCCATATCAAAATATATTATAAAAACCATTTTAAAATACTGTTTTGTCAAAAGCAGTTATTAAATTGAAAAGGCAATGGCAGCAAGGAATACAATCTCTAAAGATGTTTAATACGGGAAAAACATTTTGGCAGGAACACAGACTCGACTTTGGACTGCTCCGTTAATACAAAGCAAACATATTGACAGGAACAAATTCAAGCCAGATCAGGGTCAGTGCAAATCAAAGGTGGGTAGTCCAGGGGTCAAAGAGTAAAAGTCCTGCCATATGTTTATTCCACCCATGAACTCAGCAGCTGATTTCACCAGAGGAGGAACCAAGTCATTCCTTTCAAGTCACAAACGAGTCTCAAGTCAAATCCCAAGTCCTCAAAGAGTTAAAGTTAATGAGATAATTAAGAGACTAATTAAATGATGATTGTGCATTAGTGATGAACACCTGCTGTTAACAATCAACATCACTGAAGAAAAGAGAAACACAAGATCTACAACTAACTTCAGCCACAGCATTGGATGAAATTAACTTTGAAAAAAAAAAAAAAAACATTGCCACCATAACTGTGGTCAGTGTTTGCTTTAGTTGGGTTCTTGAGCCTTTTTTGTAATTCAAAAAAATATGCTTATAAACAGTTGCAATATTGTTTCACAGCAAGCATTTTTGCATTACTAACTCAAACCTTGAAATAGCAGATTAACTTATGCTTTCTGATTGTTACTTATGATGAATGAACATTCTTGGTTTAAATCTGTGCTTTATTAACTACATTTGACTTACAGAACTGAGGGAAAAAAAAGTACTATGAAGCAAATGTCACCATAAGGCTTTGATATTGAGAAGAAAAAAATCCCATGTAGGATCAAGCTTGTAGACATGAACATTTATCATATGATCCTCAACAGTGGTGACAATAATTATTCATACTGCAGTGCATGATGGGAGTTTTTTCATACATTGAAGCATTTTGTTGATTGTCAACAAAATTTTTGAGATTCAAACGCTGGTTATGTAAGTCTGTGTATGTCTAAATATTACTGGAGTTCAAATTTTTATGTGTGTTACATAGATTTATTGATTTATTGATTATGCAAAACCTAAACATACAAACGAAACAAAAGCTGTTTTGGAAGTAATCAAACCAGCATAGTGACTCTCTGATTACTGTAGTGCACTGATCTCTCTGCTTTATAACAGCACATGCAGTGTTACAGAGAGAGATCTAACACAAGAGTCAAGGGTCAAGAGCCCAACTAAAGCAAACACTGTTCTCCATGCCGGTGGCATCACTTTAACCAATAAAACATCAACATCTGATACTCTGTAATTGTAAATAACAGCAGGTGTTCATCACTAATGCTCAATCATCATTTAATTAGTCACGTAATTATCTTTAACTTTAACTTTTTGAGGACTTGGGATTTTACTTGAGACTTGCTTGTGACTTGAAAGGAATGACTTGGTTCCTCCTCTGCTGAAATCAGCTGCTGAGTTCATGGGTGGAATAAACATATGGCAGGACTTTTACTCTTTGGCCCCTGGACTTTACACCTCTGGACATAAACCACTTTTTGTTGCCTTAAGTCATTCATTCAACAGATTGCTTTAATTCACTGATTGATTCAGGAATGATATGTTGACAGGATCCTCTGCAGATCTGTTGGATCAGAGGTGCAAACAGGTAAGGGGGAAAAAAGGTGAGAACCGGGGGCATAATCCACATGATTTTTTTTTTTAAGATATTTGTTTTACATGCTCAATTGTAGTTACTTTAAGGTATTTTTAAAAAATATTTTGTATTACCTCATATATCCAAAACTGCCATTTTTTCAAACACAAAAAATAACATTGTTGTAACATTTTACAAAAATCAAGATTGAATATATTTGGTCAAAATCATGTTATAAAAGATGAAGTGCTACGCAGTCTATTTAAGACAATATTGGCTGATTAGACCTAAAATGCAAAATGTTTGCTCTCTCTGTCTTCCCTGTTCCCACATCTCAGACCTCAAATACATCAAATATTACCCTTTTTTTAGTTTAGTAAAGAGTAAAGAAAATACTATACAAAGCTTATTATACAAAACTTACCCCCCACCACCCACCACCCACCACCCACCACCCACCACCATAAAACGCTTTCTCATTGGATCTAAGCAAATCTCATAGGTGACCTATTTTGATCACAAAAAGGAGTTGTCACCTAAAGGTGAGGAGTTTGCATCTATGTGGATTTAAAAACAAATGAACAAAGTAAACATTGCTGTCGTTAGGTGATCTGGGCCCCTGTACAGTTTATTGGAATGGGAACTCTTGGTAGGAATTGTGTTCCTTGTTCCTGTTCAGACGCTGACGTATCATGATGACAGCAAACACAATCCGAACAGGTGGAAGGGGGAAAGTGGGAAGAGAACAATTTTCAAAAAATGTTTTCACACACCTCTAGGTGTACAGCAGGTGTATGTTGACAGACCTGTTGGTGCTGAAGGCAAGTTACAAGTAACCAGTGCTGCCACCAGGTGTTCAGGGCTCATGTGTAGTTTTATCACATTCAGTTAAGATCATTACAGGTTCTGGGGATCTGGATTCTCTTGTGCTCGTCCCCTGTGTGTAACCTCTGCGCCGACGTCGCCTTATGATGACAATAATCGCAATCACAGCCACAGTCCCAACCAGAACCAGAATCCCAGAACACACTTCAAATGGCAAAATCCAGTTCTCCACAGCTGGAAGGGTAAAGTGGGGAGAGAGCACAATTATTTTAAATGTTTTTTTGTTTTTTTTTTCATTTTTAAACTCACTGTTTAAAGATTTCGTAAACCTCTCAATAGCCCTATTCGGACGGTAATTGTTTCTCATGGGGACGCAAGTTATTTTCACCATTTACACGGGGGCAGTCTGTGATTTTTATTGCCGTCTGAATCCAGAATGTTGTTGTTTCTCTCACCACCCGCGTAAAAATCCCCAGCCGAATAAGCTGTTTTTTTTTTTTTGTTGTTTTTTTTTGACAAACACCTAGGTCATGTGGTAATTTAATAGTTTCTAAGAAGAAATCGATTCAAAATTCAGTGTCTAAATCATGTTTGACCACTGCCGAACACCATACTGTAACTATTGTACTATGCTGTAATTTGCATGCATATTTATTTCTGAAATGCTGGAAAATATTTACAAGAACAGTATTCCATACCTGCTCCACCACAGCAAGTGGGAGTAGAAAGAGAAGAAAAGCATTCGAAATGGGTCTATTTTATGGCAGCAGAAGGTGTGCAATACAATTTAAAATGTGTAGCCTATTATATACAGTTATACATAACTATATTGCATATAATTGTATACAAATATATCACGTCTATTTTCCTATTTTTAAACAGGAGATTTAAATAATCAAATAATTAATAGGATTATGTATTATATGCTTAGAATAATAAGAATAAACTTTACACAAATAATACATTTTTAATACATTTTACACAATAATAAGAATAAATCTGTAAATAAAATTAATTTTATTTACAGCAGGCAATCGTGTGACTGGCCACTGAGCAGCACATTCCTGGGTTCGTAAGATCACAGACCTCGCTAATAAATTGGCATCAAAATCTATGAGTTTTACCACTGAGGTGCAATGTAAATTTATTTTTACAGACGTCCACAGGAGAAACAATTACTATCTGAATATAGGGCTAATGCCTACTGTTTTACTTACTATGTTGTTCCGTGCCGTCTAGTCCTTCCTTTGATTCTGTTCTACATTCTGTAGAGGATATTGAGAGGTCAGTCACACAGTCATCAATTTGCTGTTCAAATCATGAGGAATAAACCTCAGCTGTCTAAACATTATAAAAATAATATTTTTAAACTTCCAAAGAGGTTCTTTCACCTATGACTGTTACTGTGATCAAGATTGCTTCTTTAGAGTCCAGAACTCTGTATGTTCCTGCATCTTTGGCTGTAAAATTATTAATGCTCAGGTTTCCATCTGTGTCGGTCAGTCGTTCGCTCTGAACTCCATCACTTCTGCTCCAGACCTCCATCCACTCTGTGCTGGTTTTGTTCTGATGCTCCACTTTATCAGCATTGGACAGAACCTCCAACTTCAGCTCCTCACCGATTTTCACAGAAACCTCATCTGAGGAGAAACAGGCAAACACAGGCATTTAACATTATGACATTTAATCAAAGCTATAAGAACATATTTAGGATTGGGGGACAAAATGTAGTCATTTAAAAATTAGCCATATTGGAAAAGCCTATACTGATGACCACTAATCTGACTACTAGTCGAGATGTGTCCCATTTAGTGTGTATGCTGCTGTTTATGCAATACTTGTTTGTTCAGTTTTGACTTTACCCTGAATATGAAGTTGGTACTTCTTGTTTTGTTGCACCTTCTCTGTTGGATCATTTGTGTGACTGAATCTTAGGATGTATATCCCAGCGTCACTGAAGCTCAGATTCTTGATGACGAAGCCACAGGCTCCTTCTTTACATATTCCTTGTACATTTTCAGTCTTATTCTCACATTTTTCATTCTGACATTCAAGGATGCTTTTTGACCGTCTGATTAAATTAATAATTGTATTGCTCTCTAGTTCACATTGCAGGGTGATGTTGCCTCCCTTTTTTCCTGTCACAGAATTAGAGTGTGTTCCTACAAGAGGTGTTCCTGCAAATAGACAAAAAATAATTTAATTCAATACAAAGTATCAATGACAGATGTTTAATCAAAGTCATCATAAACTATTCTGATAGAGTTATTCTAGTCAAGATTTAAGATTTTCTTATGCTCAATACATTTCACAACACATCAAAGTGGCTTTGACAGTCATAAACTGGAATTTCCCAAATATTTAGCATCAGTAATGCATGTAAAGATAAAGGTTGCTAGTTCGAGCCATGATCTGTTTTGCATTTCTGCTAAATTAAAGTTTCTCGTTTTCTTCAAAGTTAAGAACTGTTCAGCTTTTGGGACAGTATTGTGTCTTATTGGCCAATTATTGCAGGGTCAGAGAGCTCCCGGATTTCATCAAAAATATATGGTTTGGAAAGACATGAGGGTGAATAATCAATGTCAGCATTTTCGTTTTTGAAAATTAAATTAGTAGCTAAAAACGAGCCTAGAACTGCATAAACTAGCCATTTTAATGAAAGTAAAGGTCCGCGTTTAATAAAAATGCTAATTAAATGAAAATGTTTAATGAAATTAAGGAAAAAAATTGTTGTTCAGTTATATGCGATATATGCTATTACAGTATATCCATATATTTTGTTTTAATGGCACAAATATTAATCTCAATGATGCTTTGATTCTTTTGTAGTGTGTATTTGGTGTAGTGTATTAAAAACAAACATTTTCACCTATGTCCTCCCACTGGACCCACAACCTTATCAGTTTATACACAAAGAAATTAATTCATTCAGCAATTCCACACGAAACGCCAAGTTTTGAGTGTTGTAGGCTACTACTTCTAACCGCTGCTTCCCATTGGTTAGAGGATAATTAGCCTAATTCGAGCATGTGGACAGATCGTGCTTGGGGAACGGTCTATTTTGCAGCTTAATGCGTTTTTTATTATTTCACCCTGCAGCCCAAGACTGGTTGCCCACTGAAGCTAAGCAGGGTTGAGCCTGGTCAGTACCTGGATGGGAGACCTCCTGGGAAAAACTAGGTTGCTGTTGGAAGAGGTGTTAGTGAGGCCAGTAGGGGGTGCTCACCCTGTGGTCTGTGTGGGTCCTAATGCCCCAGTATAGTGACGGGGACACTATACAGTCAAAAAGCACCGTCTTTCGGATGAGACATTAAACCGAGGTCCTGACTCTCTGTGGTCATTAAAAAACCCATGGCACTTCTCGTAAAGAGTAGGGGTGTAACCCCGGTGTCCTGGCCAAATTCCCACCACTGGCCCTTGTCAATCATGGCCTCCTAATAATCCCCATCCACTTGATTGGCTCTATCTCTCTCTCTCCTCTCCACCTGTAGCTGGTGTGTGGTGAGCGCACTGGCGCCGTTGTCCTGTGGCTGCCGTCGCATCATCCAGGTGGATGCTGCACACTGGTGGTGGTTGAGGAGAGACCCCCCACATGATTGTAAAGCGCTTTGGGTGTACATCAATACACATAAAAGCGCTATATAAATGCATCATTCATTCATTCATTCATTCATTTGACTGATTTGGAGGTTATGTTTAGACTTTTAATGAGTCGAAAGCGCAGCTTTAAAGGAATCTATCGGCATGCGGGCACAATGATTGTTTTATCTGGATTACTGTTTTCATAATCGTTGGAAGCCAAAATCGAAACTGAAACTAAAATTTGATTCATTGCCCAGTGGCTAGAAGGGATACAGCTCTGACCGGAAATGAACAATGAAATTAATTTTCTACCTATTAGATTGTGTTTTATTAACGTCTACACCTACCCCAACCCTAAACCAACCCATTACAAGAATGAAAAAATAGTAATTATTGCTGTAAAGTGTGACACAAATTACGCTGTATTGATGTGCGCATGCCCAGTAGCCCCATACGTATCCCTTCTAGCCTCTACCCCCTACCGCTAGCTCACGGTTGACTCGCTCTTCAAATACGTCACCACGCATGAAAGATGCATGATAAAGACCAGTGATATAATTTGGCCAATCTGCACAGCCATCTAGCGGGCAGTCATTAGGCTTGTTTGAGATGCGCCTCGCCTGAAATGTATTATATAATATTAAGGTTAGATCACCCTCATTAATTTCAGAAGCAATCTCAGTGATTTGATTCTGGAGCCAGGTCTGTAATTAGTTAAGGTAACACGCTGAAATGGCTCAATTTTCCCTCATGTGACAAGTCTGTCTGTGATCGTGGGCATCATTGCAATTATAAAACAAATACTAATACTACAGCAATAAATATTATGTATAGCAGTCAGAACATCCTTTTTTTTGGCTCCATAAAGATACTGTTTGGATTCCATTTCTACTACAATTTCACTTTAATCTCTCTATTATTCTTTCATTTCAATTCCAAAATCTGAACCAACAAAATCTGAACTGTAGCTAGAAAGGTTTTCCAATAAACTTTTTCTTTATTTGCCAGAAATTATAAAGAACACTAAGTTTGCTGTGCCTGTTTGTAGATCTGCACAAGATTTGTTGTTTTTAATATATCAATATGACTATTATTAATTCTGATTATAGTTATAACTAAACAAAATATTAAACAAAGTATTAATTGATAATTGTAGCTGAGGGGGCTGAGGACTGTAAGGTGCGAGTCTGCGCTAAGGAGGTGGAGTCGCTCCGGGGGTGCCAGTTAGGACACCAGAGAGGAGAAGAGGATGAGTTCAACTGTTTATTGATATAGGCATATGCAACAGGGGGAGCCAGGAGGTAACGAGGTGCATTAATAAATGTTCTTTCCCATTAATATAGAAGCATGAGCGCTGGTGCAGAATAGTACTGTCTTTCCTTTATGCCGGTAGAAGTGTAAGCGTCCACTTGGATGCGTGTATGGGTGTGTGTGGTTTTCTCTCTGGACGCACACAACTTAAACACTCAAATGAACATGAAGACGATCATCTGACCGCTATCTGCCATGGAATCCCACCACTGATTCCCGTTGGAGACAGGTAATAACTAAAGCGAAACTAAAAGTCACGTATGCGCAGCGCGGTGACGCACTTCACCCGAATGCGCTGCATTCCGTCAAATTAAAAGTCCTCACGCTCGGGAAGAGCGTGTTCGTGTGCATACACACAGTATATCATTGTTCATTACTAGTGAGCCTTTCTCACATTGCCGCCCCCAAATTGTAAGCAATTTGTTCCTGTGAGAAGCTCACGGTTCCGCTTCCTCTATTTGCCCAGCAGGGGAATCCGTTTCTTCTTCTGAATCTGGGATAGCTGGGAGGATGATGAGACGGGCAACCGGTCTAGTGTAGACTTTATCCTTTATCTGGACATCTGCTGACCTTACCCGACCATCAGGACTCTGATGTACCTTGATCACTCTGCCGACTGACCAAAGAGCTCTAGGGAGTTGTGGGTCCATCAACAAAACAACAGAGTCGACCACAAGATCCACCTTGGTGGTATGCCACTTTTGCCGATGTTGTAAGGTTGGCAGATAGTACCTTATAAACCTCGACCAGAAGTGGTCTGCCAAAACCTGACAGTGTCTCCATCTTCTTCTGCTCAGGCCTTCGCTCTTGTTGTACACCACCTGGGGTAAAGCACCATCCAGCCGCCCCATCAAGAGCATATTCGGAGTAATTGCATCCAGATCTGCAATATTGGATGAGGTATATCCCAGTAGCTTTGTATTCAATATTGCCTCAACTTCCAGTAAGACGGTATGGAGTACCTCTTCAGAGACTGGCTGAGCTCCTATAACCGTATACAATGCAGATTTGACCGATCGTATCTCTCGCTCCCATGCTCCACCAAAATGGGGAGCTGCTGGAGGGTTGAAGTGGAAGGCAATCTTTCGCTTCGCTAGAAGTTGCTGAAGCTCTGA
Source organism: Spinibarbus caldwelli (assembly GCA_039654775.1). Lineage (NCBI taxonomy): Eukaryota > Metazoa > Chordata > Actinopteri > Cypriniformes > Cyprinidae > Spinibarbus > Spinibarbus caldwelli. The sequence continues at coordinate 2,207,266 of CM077244.1, read as the reverse complement.
GGAGAGACCATCAAATGCCTCACGGAGTTCCTTCTCTGCTGCCTTGAAATTAGTGCCCTGGTCCGAGTAGAGTTCAGCTGGAGCACCTCTACGGGCAATAAACCTCCTGAGGCTCATTAGAAAGGCGTCCGAATCCATGCTGTGTAGGAGATCCAGGTGCACCGCTCGTGTGGTGAGGCATTTGTATATAATGCCCCATCTCTTCTCAGAGCGGCGTCCCAACTTCACCTGGAAAGGCCCAAAACAGTCTACACCTGTGGAGTAGAAGGCTGGTTTATGAAGACGCAAACGGGCCACGGGTAAGTCTGACATCTTGGGCACTGATGGTTTAGCCTTCCATCTTCTACACTCCCTACATAGATGCTGTATATGACGGATCGCCTCTCTCCCACGCAGGATCCAGAAAGTGCGGCGCATTTCTGCGTATACCCGTTCAGGTCCCGGGTGGCAGAGACGAGTGTCATACTCCTGTATCAGGAGCTTGGTGGCTGGATGTTTAGGATCCAGGAGGATCGGATGTTTGAACGCAGGATCGAGAACTTCAGCCCACCGCAATCTACCACCGACACGTATGATCGCCTCCTTAGGGTCTAGTTCTGGGGACAAGGTAAGTAGGCGACTGCTATTAGGTACCGGCTTACCCTCCTTAAGGTGATGCAGTTCTTCAGGGAAACAGTCATGCTGGATTCTCTTGCAGATCATCATTTCTGCTTGTTGGTAATCTGAAGCAGTGACAGGGTTTCCCTGTCCAGCCGCCCCGTGAAGCTCAAGCACCATCGCCTTAACCAGATCCTTCCAAGTGTGCTGATCTCCTTGCAGACACCAGGCCACGTTAGTCACTATACCACAGGAGACTGACTTTCTGTACTCTGACGGATCTGAATCAAGCAGCTCAGGGGGTTGGGATGGCCAGGCATCAGGTCCCTTAAGGAGGAACGAGGGTCCTCGGCTCCAGCGGTTAGGCAAGGCTAGCTCTGCCAAAGTCTTCCCCCGTGTGACATCATCAGCGGGATTCAATGAGGAATCTACGTAGCGCCAGGCATCTGGGTTGGTGAGTTCTTGGATTTCGGCGACACGGGTACCCACAAATACTTTATAACGGCATGATTCTGACCGTAACCAGGTGAGCACCGTAGTGGAATCGCTCCAAAGGATGATCTGGTCAATCTTCAAGGTCAGTTCATTCTCCAACACCTTTGCCAACTGGGCTGCAGTTAGGGCACCGCAGAGCTCTAGACGTGGAACTGAGTGTCGCCGTCGGGGAGCGACTCTTGATCTCGCTGCCAGGAACGACAGGAAGACTTGGCCCTGAGCGTCCTCAGTATGCAGGTAAGAAACAGAGCCATAGGCTTTCTCCGAAGCGTCACTGAATATGTGGATCTGTCGAGAGACAGCGGTTTGATCCACATGTGCTGGAACATAAGCTCTGGGTAGGGTTATACGAGGCAACAGGTGGAGCTCGGCTTCCCACTCTCTCCAAGCTTGTTCGAGCTCCTGAGGAAGGTGTGGGTCATCCCAGTGACGGTGCTTATCCCACATCCTTTGAACGAGTAACTTGGCGCGGGTTGTGTAGGGTAATATGAACCCCAGGGGATCGTACTGTCGAGCTAGAACTTTATACACGTTGCGCATAGTCAGTATGTTATAGTCCATCAGGCGGCTCTTATACCCCAAGGTGTCCGATTCCCAATGCCAACTAAGCCCAAGGGTTGACTCAGACAGGCCAGTGTCATCATGTGAGAGCCACTGCTCCATGCTGTCCGACCTTGCCTCCTTTGGCAGATGGGCGATGACGGTTGGGACGTTACACGCCCACTGGCGGATCTCAAACCCACCTGATGCCAGAATCTCCCTGAGATTGTCCACCAATCTTTTGGCTTCCGCTGCAGTCGGCAGGCTCTGGAGGCAATTATCAACATAGAAGCAGCGTTCAACTGAGTCCCTAACACCATCCTCGGGAACGCTGTGGTCTTTGACATGCCGTTGAAGAGCAAAGGTGGCACAACAAGGTGAGCAGGTGGTCCCAAAAGGCAGGACCCGCCACTCGAAGATATCAGGGGGATTCTCCCGTTTCATCTCTCTCCACACAAACCTGAGAAGAGGTCGATCTTCGGGCAGAAGTTGGACTTGATGGAACATTCCCCTAATATCCCCACAGATTGCTACTGCTTGTTGCCTAAAACGCAACAGGACACCAAGAAGAGATGCACCTAAGGTCGGGCCCGGAAGAAGGGCATCATTCAGATTCAGCCCACGAAACTGGTAGGAACAATTGAAGACAAGTCGATTCTTCCCATTATGGCTGACTAGGTGATGAGGTATGTACCACGATTCACCCGTCGTCGGGATCTCATCAGGGCCCAGCTTCTTGACCGCTCCTGACTGTACTAGCTGCTGGATTGCCTCGCAGTAAGCTTTGGCTCGCTGAGGGTCCTTAGCCAATCGCCTCTCTGTACTCCTTAAGCTTGGCAGAACGGCCTCTTTGGATGCCTGGAACAGGGGCATATCCCGTTTTCGTAGCAGCGGAGTGGCATACCTGCGAATGCCCGTGACATCCACTCTCCTTGTCTTTACTTCCAGGAGTTCCATTGCCTCTTTGTCCTGCTTCGATCTGACTACCGACTTCTCACTCTGGAATGGCAGCACATCTATCTGCCAGAGCTTCTCAACATTCCTCATCAACTCTGTGTTCTGTGGTGAAACACGGGTAAAGAGACACTGTTGTCTACATGCAGTCCCTTGGATGAAGTGAGCCGGCCCCTGCAGTGTCCAGCCCAATCTTGTACGGATCGCTGCTGGCCCTCCTGGTGGGCCCAACCTCACCGGCTCGATAGGGGTGAGCAGATGTGGGTGATCCGCGCCTATCAAAACAAGTGGCTTAACTTGCTCGAATGGTTTAATAGGGAGGCCCGCCAGATGCTTATACCTCCTCTTCAACCTGGAGATGGGGTAGGAGTGATCCGCCAGACTGAGACGCTGTGACGTGAATGCCTCTGTAATCTGAAAGCTTCTTTTAGGATATGCAAAGGGTATTATGCAGAAGGAGACAGAGGATCCCTTCAGTGTTTGGACATCCTGCCGTATGGTGCGAAGGGCAAGATCCTCGGGTCTACCTTGTAATCCAAGTTGGTCAACAGCTTCTGGAAGTAGCATAGTGCGTTCCGATCCATCGTCCAATACTGCATAGGTGTCAAGAGTGTGGTTGTCATTCCGAAGAAGCACTCTCACAACCTTCAACAGGACACGGGTGGAAGTTGATGGCTGGTCCAGGTAAAGAACCTCATTACTAGTGTTCACCAGACGACTCCCTTCTTTGGGTGGTTCCGTAGCTGGACGGGTATTCACATTATGAAGGACTCTTAAATGTTTACCCTGACACAGGTTGCAGAGTCTCTTGAGGTCGCACTGTGCCGCTTGGTGGGACCTCCCGCATCTCCAGCATCTTTTATTTGCCTTAATCCATTCTACGACCTCTTCCCTTGAAAGCTTCTGAATGGCTTGGCACTTGTTCAGAAAGTGTTCTGAGCTTTCACAGTATGGGCAGTAGGGCTTTATCTTGCCTCTTCCTTTGGACTCTGAGGGGCTCTGACCCTCTTGTTTGACAGTCTTACTATCAACAGAGCTCTCTGTTCCATGCAGCACGGTAGCTGCCGATCTACTGTGTCGCCTCTCAGCTTTGTGTCCTGACGACCCTTGGACTCGGGTGTTGGATGGCATGTCATAACTTTGACACCATGACTCATACTGTAGCCACTCTGCCAAGTCCAGCAGCGTATGAGTAGAGCCTTGACGATGGAACATCATGCGGCGGAAATTCGCCCTCAACTCAGGTGGAAGTTTGGTGAGCAGCCGTGCAACGTGTGAGCCGCATCTTAGCTCAACTTCTCCATCAGGACCCAAGGTCTTCAACATACCCACCAGTGACTGAACATGTAAAGCGAACCTTTCAAAGGCTGCTGTATCTCCCCGCCTTATCTCCGGGGAGTCCATGACAACAGCGATCCTCTTTAAGGCGACATGATGTGGCTGCCCAAACTTCTCATTCAACGCCGCCATTGTGTCTGAGTATGGCTTAGTCGAATTGATGTATGAGTCAGCTATGAGGCAAGCCTCCTCCAACCTCAGATGGTCCACTAAAACCTGATATTTGAAGAGCTCCGTGGCGTACCTCGGCAACAAATTCGTTAGAGCAAGCTTCAGCCGGGAAAATTCCATGGGGTTCCTATGAATGAAGAGAGGGATTTTTGGCGTTGGTCCACGATATTCTTTCTCCTCCACAGCAGCTGACGAAGGCTGATATGGTAAATCTCGGGCGGAAGTATGCTGACTCATCTGAGGCCCTGATAAGCCGTTAAATGGAGGCCTGGATTCAGCACCGTCTACGCCAGAAAGACCGCTCGTGACTGGTGGGTAATATTGTGATGGCTGAGTTGGAGAATCATGAGGCTTCCTAATGGGTGGTCTCTTAGGGGTTGAAGACAGACGACTCTTAGTCTCAGAGCTGGACACAGCACTGTCTCTCATTAGCTGGAGCTGATTCATCATCCTATCTATTATAGTGACCATCTGTTTCTCCTCACTCTCTGGAGGCACTGACATCGGTTCCTTAGAGGGCCATGGTGGAGGTGGTAACCAGTCATCACACTCATCTTCTTTCCTTCGGGCGGGGAAGTCGCCCTGTATTGGAAGGGGTGGTATCGGCCATGGTTCTTGTTGTGCTGCAAGAGAACGAATTTCCCTTTCAACACCCCAAAGCTGTGCAGGACTGCTCTGCACATTCTCTGTGGACCTGTGTGATGTTGTGTCCTCTCTCCGCATCTCATATCGCTCATTCCTGCTCTCTGCATAGGGTGAAGAAGTGTCCGTCCATCCTGCCTGTGGGCCGGTCGAATGTGCATCATAGCCGAGAGAATACTCTTCATCGTGCTCATACATTTCTGAATCCCATTGCACCTGACGAGGGGTCCTTGGAGTACGTGCACTTTCCTCTGGCGTCATCATGGCTACTCCCTCCACATAGGAGCTCAACCTGTCTCCCCCATGCATATACTGTAGTGAACTTGTACGAGGTGAGACATGCTTTCCTTGTCTCTCAGGGCCAAGCTCATATTCTTCAAGGTACTGCGGTGTCCTCCGCTGCCGCTTAGGTCGAGTTGATAGATCCCAGGATGTTTCTCCACTCTGTTGCATGTTCCCGGAACAGCTGCGGATCCGGCTCGAAGGACCAAATGCAGCTGAGGGGGCTGAGGACTGTAAGGTGCGAGTCTGCGCTAAGGAGGTGGAGTCGCTCCGGGGGTGCCAGTTAGGACACCAGAGAGGAGAAGAGGATGAGTTCAACTGTTTATTGATATAGGCATATGCAACAGGGGGAGCCAGGAGGTAACGAGGTGCATTAATAAATGTTCTTTCCCATTAATATAGAAGCATGAGCGCTGGTGCAGAATAGTACTGTCTTTCCTTTATGCCGGTAGAAGTGTAAGCGTCCACTTGGATGCGTGTATGGGTGTGTGTGGTTTTCTCTCTGGACGCACACAACTTAAACACTCAAATGAACATGAAGACGATCATCTGACCGCTATCTGCCATGGAATCCCACCACTGATTCCCGTTGGAGACAGGTAATAACTAAAGCGAAACTAAAAGTCACGTATGCGCAGCGCGGTGACGCACTTCACCCGAATGCGCTGCATTCCGTCAAATTAAAAGTCCTCACGCTCGGGAAGAGCGTGTTCGTGTGCATACACACAGTATATCATTGTTCATTACTAGTGAGCCTTTCTCACAATAATGATTAATATTATTTTACAGAAAACTGCTGCATGACCTGTTAACATGCAGGAGGCCTATAACTATAATTGTTTAGAAAGGTCTAAGGATTTATTATAAATGATTATGATTAAAAATCATTAACAGTAATTTCTTAATTTTTGTCAGGAAATTTTATGCATCCACTGAGAGAGAGAGATAAAAAAAAACAAAAAAAAAAACTCCTCTACACTGGAGAAAAATACTGGTTCATTCATACTGGTAGCTGGAGGGCGCCTTCGCACAGTAAAACCATAAGTGAAAATAAAATGAAATACTCACAAAAATCACGTTGGAGGAAATCCCTAATATGGACAAAGGCATGCTATAGCTGCAGTAGCTGAATAAAATGCAGATAGGATATTTTAACTGAAGAAAGACAATAAACATACGATTGTGACTAAATGGTGTGTCTGTTCTTGAAGCCATCTCGGGTATTTTTTATATGCATTATGTATATTTATAATGCAATGCTAATCAACATAGCCTTTATCACTGAATAGAACATTATAAAATGATTTTGCCTCATTCTGTGATATGAAAACACGTCAGATCACAAAAGGAAGTTATTTCAAACACTCGACTGATGTTATTAAATAAATTTGTAGCAAAAACGTCATTAAATGTTTTTAACGCACAGCAGGTGTGTCATCGGTATGTGTGTTCGACTTACAGTCAGATGTGATCGCAGCTTCATAGAGAAACACATCCATTACAAAGGCTAGATATTGTCACGAGGGTCGAAATGAGTGAACTGGACATAATTGTTTCTGTCATGCTGCTTTTGTTGTCTGCTAATAGACCACATTAGCCTTTGTTGTTTTGTCTAACATATTGTGATTGTTTGATACATGTAGGCTTATCTTCATTGTCATTGGCATTTACTGTAATTACCCAATAAAGTTGGAGATCCTATAGTTTGTTCCTTACAAATGCATATTACAGTCTGAGATATGATACAGTAACTTGTATCTGGCAGGTCAAATTCATAGCCATTAAAATTTTGCTCCTCTTTTTGTCACAATTACTGATCAGAATGTTGAATAAAGGGACACTTGTGACGATTCAGCCCCTCTTCTTTCTATTTTATAAAGCATATTGGTAACTTTATGGGTTTGGACGGTAATGTTGAATCAAGTGAATCATGTGATCCTCTTATTAGTATTTTATAAAGCGTTTTGATTACATATTGACGTTTTTCCCTGAAGTCAAAATTTACATTTTCTAAAATATGTTACCCATAATCTAACACAAAATCTGTATAGGCACTGCCAGCCTGCATCTGACAGTGACCACCGGTGATCGGTTCTGCGCAGATTTTGCTCATCTCAAACAAGCCTATTATTGTTGTAGTTTTAACATTATTACGGGAACATAACATACTCTTCACGATTCGATTGTAAAGTAAATCGTGGAGAACGTTTCTCTCTCTGTACCACTGCACTACATGTTTCTACATGTGTCAATTCAAAGTATGTTTAAAGTAGGCCTATATGTAAAATATACACTGTAAACAATTGCTGTAAAATTTACAATAACTTACTGGCAATTTTGGTTGCCAGTAAGACTGTAAATTTACAAGAGTACTGTAAATCAATAATTACAATTGTACTGTAAAAATACAGCAAACTCTTGCATGCTGTAAAATTGTTGTGATGGTGTAAACATTTGGTTAACATTTCATTTGAGTCTACTAAGAAGGAATATTTCTTAATATAAAACTGCAAACACTTAATATGTAATAGTAAAGTTACTAAAAACTTGACTTTAACTCAAATCGTTGCAGTTTATCATCAGCTATAACACACATGCATGTGCCAAAGCACTTAACAAAGAGATCATCACTGTATCAGCAACTCTACAGTTACTATCTTTAAATAAAGCAGCAGAACATCAGTGTTTGTGGCTCATCATTGACTGAAGCACAGGCTCTACTCTCCAGCACAATGGTGACCCACAAAACTACATTAGATCTCTCTTGTGCAAAATAATACAGTTCAGTTAAATATTTACTCTCCTTGTTTTATTGAAAACGTTTTGTTTGACCTCACCATTGTGGTGATCAGGGTTTGCTTTAGTTGGGCTCTTGACCCTTGAATTTTCAAACGTAGCTTTTTTCTGGCTGCTGTAACTGTGTTTGAAAAGCATATTTGTTATAGCAAGAAAAAACAAGAAAATTTGTGGTTGTGTGCTTTTGAATAGTTATTGATAAAGATATAATCATTATCTACTGGCCTGATTCACTGATTGTTTTTTTGTTGTTTACAATAACTTTATGACCCTGCATGAAATGACAAACTGCTACTGAAAATTTCTTAAAAACTTCTTCTGCACAAAACGTTCAGTACTACAGACACATTTAGACAGACACAGACATCAAGAATCAGCGTATGAATCTCAACAATGGTGACAATCTACAAAATAAATAAAAAGATCAACTCTGAACATCACAAAACATGCTACTAAAACTCAACACAAAAAAAGCAAAAATAAAAGCACATAGTAAGAATTAAAGACAATAAGTGGACAATTCAGTGGCATAATTTATTCATGCCGCAATGCATGCTGGGAGTCATGGGTGAGTTTTGTACTGTGCTGGTACCCAGCATGCACTGCAGCATTAAGCTTTTGATTGTCACCATTGCTGAGATTCATACGCTGATTCTTGATGTCTGTGTGTGTCTAAAAGCTTCCGTACTACTAAAGATTTTGTGCATAAAATGTTTTTAAAATTTTTCAGTAGCAGTTTATCATCTCATGCAGAGTCATAAAGCTAATAAAATTAATTAAAATCCACACCATGTCTTTAAAGATCAGCCTCTGAACGAGATCATTGAATCAGATCACTAGATGATGATTATATCATTGTCTATAATCAATCAAACATAATCACAAAATTTCTTGGCTTTTCTTGCTATAACAAATATGCTTTACAAACACAGTTACAGCAGCCAGAAAAAAAATAAGATTAAAAATCAAGGGTCAAGAGCCCAACTAAAGCAAACCCTGATCACCACAATGGTGAGGTCAAACGAAATGTTTTCAGAACTAAACTTCTGTTAATTCTCAAATAATTTTTATAGGCATATGACAGAAATAAAGTCAAATTGTAATGTGTGAAGTTGGTAATGCTGTTTGTGGAGTTGTTTAATCAGATCTTGAGAGATTTAATGATGTCTTGTATTTCAGTTGAGTTCATCTAAGGCTGTGGCTGAAGTCAGTTGTGTAGTTCTTGTTTCTCTTTCATTCAGTTATTCTGCTTGTTAACAGCAGGTGTTATCTATAAGGAGAGTAAATATTTAACTGAACTGTATTATTTTGCACAAGAGAGATCTAATGTAGTTTTGTGGGTCACCATTGTGCTGGAGAGTAGAGCCTGTGCTTCAGTCAATGATGAGCCACAAACACTGATGTTCTGCTGCTTTATTTAAAGACAGTAACTGTAGAGTTGCTGATACAGTGATGATCTCTTTAAAGTGCTTTGGCACATGCATGTGTGTTACAGCTGATGATAAACTGCAACGATTTGAGTTAAAGTCAAGTTTTTAGTAACTTTACTATTACATGTTAAGTGTTTGCAGTTTTATATTAAGAAATATTCCTCCTTAGTAGACTCAAATGTTTACACCATTACAACAATTTTACAGCATGCAAGAGTTTGCTGTATTTTTACAGTACAATTGTAATTATTGATTTACAGTACTCTTGTAAATTTACAGTCTTACTGGCAACCAAAATTGCCAGTAAGTTATTGTAAATTTTACAGCAATTTTTTACAGTGTATGTATAATTAGATTAGGCCACTTTTTTCAGTAGGTTAGCTACATATGTATCACGCTGATCTGTGAGGCATGGCATTTCCATCCTTTATCTCTACATAGAGCGGAATGACAATAAAGCTCACTTCACTTGAAAACTGCATTTTTATGTTCAGACTTCTGAAAGAACTTGGTGTTTTGTGTGCCAAATGTGCTCTGGTTTCAGAAATGGAGGAAATACAGCAAGATCTGAACAAAACTATAAGAAAACACAGTATTAGGCAATCAGGTAGTGATTTCAATGAGGGGATGCATAATCTGGCAGGGGTGCAGAATTCGGCACAACACCGGCGTTTTGGGTGCGTGAAACCGCTATTTTTTGAAACCGGGTCCCAGAGTGGATAAATCTGAAAACGACACCCTTGCATTTTCGTGTGTACAGCCAATCCGTATATTTTCTGAAACGATGATGTCATCAGCCCACGTCTTTTTTTTTTATTTTTTTTTGCATTTCTGAAATATATTGGGGCCTAACCTGAGAAACGAGTCCAGAATATTCCACTGTGTTCCTGCACACGTAATTTACATAGTTGTAGTTCACAGGCGGGGATTATGCTTATTGTGAATGAGTGCACGCACGTCCTATTTACGAATGATTGGAATTCATAAACGTTTATCTATCATATCTGATGTTTATGAAGCATTTGTGAATTTGGAGGAGAGTTTCGGGAAGGTCTATTTTACTCATATATTTACGCAAGCTTCATGAATGAGGCCCTGTGTTATTATTGCATCCTACAAAAATACTGAGGTGCAAATAGTATCTGCCAATATAAAGTATAGATAGCATAATTACTATTTACACTTATTGCAAAGGTTGCTGCTGGTCCAGGAAAGCATTATTACAATCAAGTGATGTAAATCCTGTATGATGGAGGATATGTAGGCTACAGGTGATCATTGACATTATGCTCAGGGGCCTCTGAATTATTAATCCGGGCCTGGTTGTAGTGAACTCCTGAGCAATGTTTATAATTAACTGCATAGATAAGTCAGTGATATCATGGCGTGTTGTTGTGGGTGGGGAATTTACAAGGTGGGGAATTTTCCATTATCAATCCACAATATCAACCAAAGTCACTTTGTGCACTACCTGTCACTGAAAATAAAAAAAATGGTTATGATTTATAAATAAAAATAATACTGACCACTATGATTGACAAGACAAAGCAGCAGCAGAAGATTTGAGCATCTTAACCTGATGAAAATACAGAAGAGCTGTTAGGCTATAAGACTGAGTTTTATACAGTGATAAAATGCTTACCCAAGTTGTAAAATACTATAACTGAGCAAAAGACTCTAAACTTTCAATGTTAGTTTTCTTTATAGATTCAACAGTGGACTTCAAATAAAACAATAATCTGAATCTTGGGTTTAATAAATGATTTTTGTCTAATCTTTTTGTTGCTACGAATCGATCCGGAGTATGTAGAACAATATAATAATTATATTATTAATAATCCCACTAAAAAATTCACCATCGTAACGGAGACTTCAGCATTGACACGGTGACTCCTCTCTTTACTTCACTCATTTAGGGTTTAGTTTTCCCACAAACGCAAACAGCAGACAAAACACACAAACTTTATATTTAAAAGCATGAACACTTACATTGTCAAAGCTCTGCATGTTCTGACATCAAAACATCGTAAATCACTAAGTGTAGAGAGAACTAAACAGGTACAGCAGCTACAGTGACTGCGCTCTGCTTTGCTTCACTTTCTCTTCAAAGTACCGCGAGAGCGGCTTGGAAAGTACACAGAGTCATCTGCTCTCTGATCTCTCGCGGTACTTTAATGTGAGACAGAACGGTCTGCGGTTCAAGTTGAAAATAAATAAATAAATAAATAAATTATATATATATATATATATATATATATATATATATATATATATATATATATATATATATATTGTATTATATTATATTATATTATATTATAATATAATATAATATAATATAATTTTATTTTATTTTTGTCCACACAAGTCCTAAAAGTAGAGAACCCAATCAAACAAATGAGACAAAAATATTTCCTTTGTCATTTATTTATTCAAGAAAAAAATAATTAAAACCAATAGTACATGTCTATGAGTGGCAGAAGTATGAATGAATGAATGAATGATGCATTTATATAGCGCTTTATTGTGTATTGCCATACACCCAAAGCGCTTTACAATCATATGGGGGGTCTCTCCTCAACCACCACCAGTGTGCAGCATCCACCTGGATGATGCGACGGCGGCCACAGGACAACAGCACCAGTGCGCTCACCACACACCAGCTACAGGTGGAGAAGAGAGATAGTAGGCTAGGCCTATGTGAACCTTTAGGATTAGCAGTTAATTTGAAGGTGAAATTAGAGTCCATATGTTATGTGTACACACACACACACACACAGATGTCTGGTTTACCATCCTTGTGGGGACCGTTCATATGCGTAATAGTTTTATACTGTACAAGCCGTACATTTTATCTCCCTACACCTACACGCATAGGCGTAAATCCCGGGGGGGCGGGACCCCCCAATCTGAGGGTTGTCCCCCCTAAATATATCATTACAAGCAACTCTGTGTCTTGACAATAATATAATGGACATATACTTAAAATAATTGTGTAAGTAGTAAAACAAAATAAACGCAAAAAAAGCGTTTTAAGTTCAGAAATGTTTTGATTCCTCCCTCCCTTGCCTCACAGTGGTTTGGTCCACTGCCTCGATACACTCAGGACACGAGCCCGGTGGGAGCAGTGTTGCCAACACCGCGGTTTTCCCGCGGAATTGGGCTACTTTTTCGCTCTTTCCGCGGGATGTTTTTCATGTCCGCGGTTTGGAGCGACCCCAATAACGTGATATTTAGCCCCTGGAAAGAGACATTTATCAGGGGAACCCCACCAAAAAACGTGTATTTTACCCACCGGAACGCGATTTTTACCGGAAATCCCCCCTGAAAAGCGATTGGGCTAGTTTTGGGCTAGTTTTGAGTAGCAATTGGGCGGGTTTTGCTGTGAAAACCTGGCAACCCTGGGAGAGAGCAAAGTTCATTAGTAGTTATGTGTAAGTAATTAGGCTGTCAAGGCTATTTTTTTCTCTTTAAACATCGGGGGAAATTTCTCTTTAATACAGATGATGCTGGATTATTAATAAATTAGTCATGACAAAAAATGATATCCGATGTATTTTCTATGAGCAATTTATAAGGTTACCAAGCTTAACACCGTAGATTGTCACCCACTACAACTAACACAGCGATAAACCTGTGTGTGAACTGATATTAGGCTAATATTATAGACCTACCGATGTGTTGGGTTTTGTTCAGTATGATGTTAAGTGGCTTAATGCGGTTGAATATCTAAAGAGACGTACTCGGTCCCAGACGAAACCTAAAATACTATGGAGGACGCAAAATAATCATTATAATATGACCGCGTGGTGAACCATATGAACCGAACTCATATTTAAACACGGTCTCCATGCTGTGTACACATATCTGTCCTTACAAGTACAATTTTGACTGTATTATTTGTGTCCCCTTCAAAAATTGCTCTTGAGAAATTTTATGTTTCTTGTCCCCACCTACTGTTAGATGAAATTCACGCCCCTGCCTACACGCATACCCTTCATACAAAACTTTAAGCATTTTTACATTCACAAACACACACACACACACACACACACACACACACACACACACACACACACACACACAAACACACACACAAATTTGGTTCTTCAGCTGTTCTTTTGGGCGGTTAAGGTGCTTTATAGGACCACTGCCAAATAAAGAACCAGCTAAGCTCCTGCATAGTTCTTTAAAGGTTCTCTCTTAGTCTCTGGTTTAGTTTATTTACAAAAAAAAAAAAAAAAAAAACACATTAAAATACAGTTTATTTCCTGAATATAACGTGGTTCTCAATCTTTTTGCCCTCAAGGCCCCCCATAAGGAAATATTCCAGGGCCCACCTGAGACTTTTTGACCTCAGAAAAGTATAAAAGTGATTAAGAACATCTTTTGCCACTGTAGTAAATCCCAATTCATAGCAAACATATGAGAGTGGAGTAACATAAAATCTGAGGAGGAGAATGGGTTCCTCTCATGGTTCTACATAATGCAATTTGACAAAGATGCTGTATAGCACCCTTAAAGATAGGTGCTATTTACAATTAGTCATTTAGCAGATGCTTTTATCCAAAGCAACTTACAAATGAGGACAATGGAAGCAATCAAAATCAACAAAAGAGCAATGATATGCAAGTGCTATAACAAGTCTCAATTAACTTAATGCAGTATACGTAGCAAGGTTTTTTTTTTTTTTAATAGAAAACGAATAGAGCAAGCTAGTGTTAGAGGTCTCTTTGCTTTTGTTAATTGTATAATAAATGTATAATAAATAAAAGAAAACAAATAGATAAAATACAAACAGATTAGAAAAGTTAGTGTTAGTGTTTTTTTTTTTTGTTTTTTTTTAAGAATAGAATTAGAAAAGAGAGTGCTAGAGTTAGAGTGTCAAATAAACATGGAAGAGATGTGTTTTTAGCCAATTCTTGAAGACGGCTAAGGATTCAGCTGCTGGGATTGAGTTGGGCAGGTCATTCCACCAGGAGGGAACAGTTAATGTCAATAGGGTCTGGCTGCAGACTTGCACTTGCATTTTCAGACTTGCACTCTCAGACACTTGCACTTCCGCAAGTGACGTCACTTGCAGGATTTTTTATTTTTTATTTTATTGTATTTATTAATAATTTTTTAAATTGAATCTCTCAACATTTTACACAAGTAGCCAGGTGGTGAAGACAAGAAAAAAGAAACTAAATTATAATCTCACTTGCAATCGGCGCTTGCACTTTTTGCTACCTGTGACGTCACTTGCAATCCACACAAACCGTGCGTGTTGCCAATGGAGACGAGACGCTGTCGTGGTTAAACGATTAAAACTAATTTAATATCATAACATACACGGTCCTGCAAGTCATCTGTAAGAGAAAAAGACAAGACCCGCAAATCCGTGGCAAGCAACAGAACAGCAGAATATGAACGCAGTGCTCTCATTAAGCGCAATCTTATATCCTGATTTTTTTCTCACCTTCAACAGTCACTGTGATCAAGATGTCTCCTTCAGGGTCCAGAACTATGTATGTTCCTGCATCATTGGCTGTAAAGTTACTGATAATCAGGTTTCCATCTCTGTCATTCAGCTGATCATTTTGAACACCATGGCCTCTCTTCCAGACCTCCTTCCACTCTGTGCTCTCTCTGCTCTGATGCTGCACTTTATCAGCGTTTGACAACAGAACATCCAACTTCAGCTTCTCGCCGATTTTCACAGGAATCTCATCTGAGGTGAAACAGAAAGACATTATTTTTAATATAATTTTCTCAATCAATCAAGGCCATGAGCACGTTAAGATTCATGGAACCAGATGCAATCATATAAAAATCAGCCATTGAAAAGCCTGTTGGTGACCACTAACCAATATAATTCAGGATGCGTCCCATTCACTGACTCTGATGGTTACAGTCCAGCATGCAATACTACAAAATTAGGAAATCCAGAATGCGTTTGATCAGTTTTGACTTTACCATAAATATGAAGTTGGTACTTCAGCTCTGTCAGAGCATTTCTGTAATTGAATCTAAAAATATATTTCCCCGCATCACTGAAGATCAGATCCTTGATGACAGTGTGGCGTTGTCTCCTTTTTTTCCTGTTACAGGTATAGTGGATGTTCTTGCAAATACAGATTCATTCAATATGAAGTTTCAGTAATGAAAAATAAATGTGTTTCTGTTCATTCTCTGTAAGCAATGTCACCATAAAATAAGAGTGTCTTAAAGTATATGGTGGTTACGCCCATGCAACTGACATTTTATAAACTAAAATTACACTGATCCCTATGATAGATGAAGCGAAACAGCAGCAGCAGCAAAAGATTCGACCTGATGAGAATAGACAGCTGTTACATACTGTAACAGACACACATAATAAAGACATTTACACATGAATAAAATGCTTTGATGAGTGATAAAATGCTATATTAGGCTATTGACCATGCACCATACAGTCGATTACAGCCTTCCGTTTCAATTTTAGACTTAACCAATGTGGATATAAATATCCGACAAGAAACAAATTCTAATCTAAATGTTTGGTAGGCTATAAGAAATTATTTCAGTGTAGGCTAATACTTAAAATGATCAACCCAACATAGAAACAACAGGTGTTGGATATGCAGTGACCTGCCGCAAAACAGTCTTCTCGTTGGAGAAATCAATAGAAAAATGTAGCAATTATACATTAATAACCGCTAGAAATGAAAATCATAATAACCGTTACCATCATAATCAGGCTAGGACACATCCATTAACATGTTCACTCATTTAAGCATCAATAGCGGGTTTAGTTTCCCACGATCATAAGCGCAACAAAAACATACAATTTGGATTAATATTTTAAGACATGAATACTTATATTGTGAAAGTTCTGTATGGCTCTTGTTCTGGCGTCAAAACTTCATACATCGCATGTTTAGCGAGACAAAACAAAACTGAAAGTATCACAGTGGTGAGCTCAGAAACTGGAAATATTGGTGTTTTCCACAAAGGAGCAAAATATGATTAGCCATTATTGCCCTTTACTGGTTATTCTTTTAAAGCAAATCAGAATGAATGAGCTTTTTTAGCCAAGTATGCTTACTAGGAATTTGTCTTGATGATAGAAGTTTCCATTGCACAGAATGACAGCGACAAGACACAGATAATTAAAATAAAATAAGTGAATTGAAATAAATTCAATATACAAAAACAGATCACATGTATATGTACAGGTATGTTACAAATGCAAGGGAATGTGAATAAGAGTTGTGTGCATGCCAAATATAAGAATAAGTAGTGTTGTGTATTGCACATGATTATAAATTTGTTCATAAATGTGCAATACACAACACTGTTCTGGTGCTCAGTGCTAGCAACACCAACCAGTCAGCACCAGTTCAAAGATTTGGTAGCCAAATCAGACCTCCCCAACCATCCCCCCAGATTGCATTACCAAATCATTAGATTACTCAAGTTTAGTAACTTTGATTTCTTTGATAATTTAAAATACTTTCCAGATGTAACTGTAATTTGATTACAATGCATTTAGAATTTAACTGTAACAAAATACAGTTTCTCATATTTAAAAATTTAAATAAGCAACGTTACATGTATTCTATTAATCTCCAACACTGAATATAATGATACATAAATGTATTATGGGTTTTTTTAACTACACTAGTTTATTATTTCTCATGTAAACATACTTTATTCTTATAAAAATACCCCTAAACGCATGAAAAGCCATAATCTTATATTTATTAGCTTCATGTTTCATCTGTGTTAGTCACTGGAAGGTGAGAATTGTGATCACACAGTATTGATTGATGGATTTGCAGGGAATCATCATCAATAGTTATCACTCCCAAGAGAATGAGGCACTTCTTCCCCTCCCACCTACAAGGAAGGAAATACAACCTCTGTCTGGTACCCAAAATTTAACAGTCTTCTATCAGACAAGAAGTTAACTGAGTTTTTTTCTGAGGTCAGGTATGCATCTTTTACTCAGATTTATTTTTGAGAATTTGATGTCTTGTATTGATTATAAAAGTAAAGTTGGTTGGCTTATATCTTAGTAGTGGTCGTGACCTCTGACTAGAGATAATGTTGCTTTATTCAAGTGTGTACAGATCTAAGGGGACTAAACCAAAGAACTTTTAGAACGAGCAAGCCTCAAGAAATGAACCACTTTTCAACACATCTGGCTTCAAAGCTTCATCTCGCTACCACTGCTTACCCAGTGGCGGTGACCCCCTGTCTTAGGTTGCCCTCTGCTTGGCCAAAAGAGAATTTTACCCTTCATTGAGAAATAATCTCATGCACACTGGTTACCTACCACTTGTTGCCAATTCAAAGTCTTTAACTTTTATTTTTCTTCAAAAAAACTCAGGTATTTTCTGCAGCTTAGGCGATGTGGACTCAAGAACCATCAGAACCAGTGGGACCACCTAATAGGGTTCATCAGAGCAGCAATTAAACACTAAATTCCATTAGACATCTTTCAAACAGTAAAATAGCAATGCTTATATTCATGGCTTGACATTAACTTTTTTTTGCTCACCAGCCACTGTGGCTAGATTTTTTCCAAAATTACTAGCCACTCAGCATTTTTACTGGCCATAATTGTTGCTGGGAAATTACATTTTATTTGATTAAAGTTCACAACTACATACTAATATTTACTTAAATTGATTTCCAGGTCATTTTTGCCTAAAAGGCTTCTTTTTTTTTTTTTTTTTTTACTAACCTATGCATAATTTTTCATATCAAATAGTTAAATTTTACTAATAATTACAGTTAATATCATTGAGGCACCATAGGACTGTTACCAATCATATGAAATAAGAATCAACAAAACAGATCTTTCCACTGCAGAATAAAGTGAAGCAGCTGAAGTGTCATTTAGATGATTTTTTACACAGACAGTTTAAGGAAGCTCAAATGTAATATGTTATAAATGCATTTATGCTGCAAAATTACAACTGCATGTATAAAGCAGTTTTAAATTAGAATTTTAAATTATTTTTTTTTTAATATACAAATATGAAATTCTTTTAAATATGAAAGTAAACCACCAGCAGGCGGCAGCAAGTGACTGTCTTATTGAGTGAGTCATTGAGTCATTCATTCAAACAATTCGTTCAGATGGCTGATTCAGTCACTGGAAATGGAAAAATGCGGTTTTACAAATAGAAACGTGGCTTTCGAAGGAAAAATTGCTATCAGATAGCACACCTAGGTTTCTAACTGATGATGAAGAATTGACAGAGCAGCCATGAAGTGTTAGACAGTGTTCTAGGTTATTACATGCAGAGGTTTTTGGTCCAATAATTAACACCTCTATTTTTTATTTTATTTTATTTTATTTTTTTAATTTTGCTGTAAGAAATTACTAGTCATCCAGTTTTTAATATAAACTATTCATTCCATTAGTTTTGCAAATGGATATGCTTTGTTGGGTCGCAAATAAATGTAAAAAAAATAGAGCTGAGTATCATCAGCATAACAGTGAAAGCTAACATCTTATTTGTAACAAGGAATTGAATTTACAGCTTTAGCTGTATGGAGTATACATAAGACTAGATAATGATCTGAGATATTATCGTTCTGCTGCAGTATTTCAACACCACTAACATCAATTCCATATGACAGTATTAAATCTAGAGTATGGTTTCAACAATGAGTAGGTCCTGACATGTGTTGTCTAACCTCTAATAGAGTTCAGAAAGTCTATAAATGCTGATCCCAATGCATCTTTTTCATTATCAACATGAATATTAACCTTTGTGCATCAATAAAAAAAAAACTTACACATAGGTCCATAGTGGACAAAAATGTCCATGTCAAAAAACAGTCATAAAAAATTGAAGCTTGGGAGCAGAGACTTTAGTTTGGTCTCATTTTAAAGAAGACCCATGGCAGATTATTGATGAAGTAAAAAAAAGTTTAAAACGTGAAACCAAAAAAAAAAAGTTATACAGGTTTAAGTTTATGAAAATGATTTATGAACAATATTTTATATACAATATATATTTTATGAAACATGTTGAACTCTAAACCTGCTAGAAAATCAAAGCCATAAATCTAAACAAGTTGTGTTCCAAATTTGAGGTTGATATCTCAAAAAATAAGCTTTCAGTAAAATTTTGTTTGGACGCAATACCAAATTTTCCCCATTAGATGCCAGCAAAACTCTGCTGGTGCACACAGTGGTTGGATTTGTGATTTGCAGTCAAGTTTTTCTCTTTCAAATATTACAAGAACACACATGTACACACACACAATTTTTTTCATGACACACGTGCAAACCACACTCCGACATCCATACCAACGCACCCAAACAATTATAGCTGCATTATTTATCCAATTGGCTCTATAATATGCAGAAGCAGAAAACAGGAATAAAGCGAGTATTTTCTTTATAGACCAAACATGAACAAATGGCACCATCTGGTAAAAAATAGTTAAAAAAAAAAAAAATTAAATATTTTAAAGCCTTGCCAACAGAATGAAAGCCTATTAACAAAAACTGCATAATTTTACAGTTAAACTGCGATTAAAAATGGGTTTCAATGGGGACATTTTTGTCCAAAAGGCGCTGAGAGGACCTACTTTGTGTACCTAGTGCATAAACATTTGAAGCTTGGGAGCACAGGGTTAAGTTTGGTCTCATTTTAAAGAAGACCCATGGCAGATTATTGTTGAAGTAAAAAAAAGTTTAAAAAGTGAAACCAAAAAAAAAAAAAGAAAGAAGCTATAGAAGTTTAAGTTTATGAAAATGCTTTATGAACAATATTTTATATAAAATAGATATTTTAAACAAGTTGTGTTCCAAATTTGAGGTTGATATCTCAAAAAATGAGCTTTCAGTAAAATTTTGTTTGGGCGCAGTCCGACATCCATACCAACGCACCCAAACAATTATAGCTGCATTATTTATCCAATTGGCTCTATAATATGCAGAAGCAGAAAACAGGAATAAAGTGAGTATTTGCTTTATAGGCCAAACCTGAAAAAATAGCACCATCTGGTAAAAAATAGTAAAAAAATAAATTTTGAAGCCTTGCCAACAGAATGAAAACCTATTAACAAAAATTTCATAATTTTACAGTTAATCGGCACTGCGATTAAAAATAGCAGTTTTAATGAGTTTCAATGGGGACATTTTTGTCCAAAAGGTGCTGAGAGGAACTTTTTTTTTTTGTACCTAGTGTAAAATAGATTTATTAAAGAAAATGAGGGTGGAATATTAAAATTCCAATAAAAATACACACCTGAGCCAAAATTTATGCAATTAGCATTAACACAAATTTATCAAAAAAAAAAACAAAAAACAAAAACAAAACTAAAATGGATAAAAATGTCCATAAGGTTGCACAAGGGTTAAAATCACCAACAATTAAGACTTTAACTGCATCTAGCACTAACTCTGAAAACTGAAAATATTACTATAAATTGTAGCAACACTACCCCTTTTACCTTTCGGTAAACAGGCATCTCTATAGTGTGATATCTAGGTGAAAGAGTCTATATGTGCTGAGAACGAGCTTATTTCTGTGATGCGAGGCGGCTAGCAGACGGTCGGTTTAGCCAGTCTGTCTGCTTCCTGACCTGGGCCCCAGTTAGTCAAGTACGAACTCTAAGACTATGTGCCATATTTCTAGAGAGAAGAGGGGCACCACCCCTGGAGGGATGAAGACCATCTCTTTTCAACAGGTCAGATCTGCCCCAAAAATGCGTCCAATTGTCCATAAAACCTATGTTATTCTGCGGGCACCACTTAGACATCCAGCCATTGAGTGACAACAGTCTGCAATGAATCTCATCACCCCGGTAAGCAGGGAGGGGATCAGAGCATATTACAGTGTCTGACATAGCACTTGCATGTTCACACACCTCTTTAACATTATTTTTAGTAATCTCCGACTGGCGAAGTCGAACATCATTAGTGCCGACGTGAATAACAATCATACTGAATTTACGTTTAACATTAGCCAGTACTTTTAAATTTGCCAAGATGTCAGGCGCTCTGACTCCCAGTAAACATTGGACTATGGTGGCTGGTGTCTCTATTTTCACGTTCCATACAATAGAATCGCCAATAACTAGAGCACTTTCATCAGGTTTCTCAGTGGGTGCCTCACTGAGTGGGGAGAACCTGTTTGATGATTTTTTTATCGAAATGAAAGGGCTGTGTTTTGTCCCACAATTTTTTTTTCTTTAAAAAAAAATGGGACAGTCGTGGCCTAATGGTTAGAGAGTCAGACTTGTAACCCAAAGGTCCCGGGTTCGAGTCTGAGGTACTAGCAGGGATTGTAGGTGGGGGGAGTGAATGTACCTTCAATGCCATGACTGAGGTGAGACCCTTGAGCAGGGCACCAAACCCCCAACTGCTCCCCGGGCGCAGCAGCAAAAATGGCTGCCCACTGCTCCGGGTGTGTGTTTGTTCACTGCTGTGTGTGTGTACTTGGATGGGTTAAATGCAGAACACAAGTTCTGAGTATGGGACGCCATACTTGGCCACAAGTCATGTCCTTTCCTTTCCTTTTTAGAATATTCAATCACAAACTACCACATATAATTCTCTGTTTTACTGCTGTTTATTTGAACTCTAAATAAAACATTTAACATTAAGACATATGTTAACATTTTCATTTAATCAAGATTTATGTGCCACAGAAGAGATTTACGTTTAGATTTTCTCTTGAAGACAGTTTACATGTACAAATTAATGCTAGTCTAGATAACTGTACGTCTAAAGAGCCAGACACTTTAATACAAGTCCTGCTGGTCTAATGACATGAATGTTTGCTTGAAATAGCTGTCACAGAACCTGTTTGCTGTTCTTTCTGAATAAGGACATTGGCTCCATCTCTATATTAATTATTATTTAATTAATTATTAATCATCATTAATTACTATATCTCTAAATTAAAGTAAAAAAGCTTAAAACATTATACTCTAGCTTGATATTGAAATTGAATTACTGTATGTTGCATCAAAACAGTAGCAGTAATAATACTTTTATATTTAACTGAATCTCATTGACAAGCACAAATGAATCACAGAAACCTGAATAATCAACACAACAATTAATGACAATTAATTTTCACTGGTGCTGAAAAAGGTGACATTTGCCTTAACATCTCAACAGTTTTCTTTTCTAATTTGTGGTAACTTAAACCAATGCTGACTTAGCTGACAGTGCAAAGCTCAGATAGTGGAATAAAGCACATAAATGTGTCATTTAGCTGAATTGTGCTGAATCAAAGATGAATGTCTGGCTGCAGCCCATCCTTTCTGCCAACCGTGATAGTGAATGATTCCTCCTGCAAGCACTGTAGCCAGAAAAAACACAAACACAGCCAGACCAACACCACCGAACATCAGCACATGCTCCATCAGAGTCACCTCCTCTAACATCAATGCCTTCTCTTTCGTAGTTCCTCCATCTACAGACAGACAGATGCAGAAGACATATTCAGATTTTAACCAGAAAGTGTTACCTGATAATTACAGTAAGTGCTGGATCTCCCCTGTACAGAACATGAAAAATGAAATGAACGTCCAACATATTACCTGTGTTGTCAACTTCTTTTGGTTTTTCTGTTACAAATAGACCTGTAAATATATGATTAGTTTATCAAACGCACACACAGGAAAAACTGTTTTAATTGTTAGTTGTATATGGGAGAGAGGGTTAAGATGAGCTTCTGTAGCTTTTAATTTGTTCTTTATGCAACTGACATTTCAGAGCCTTTTACAGATTAAATAAATGAATGAATAAATAAAGAAATAAAATTATTCACTGTGCCCAAACTTTTGATGTGTATGTTTGTGATATAAAAATTAACACACACACAAACACAAACACACACACATACATACATATTTATCACATAAAAGCATTTTTCCCACCCATGTGCTGCTAAAATCATATATCTCAGAACAAAAATGATGTACAGATCTCATCTTGGCTGACTCATCTGACCATTCCTCTTACATAGACAAGTTTGTAAAGACATGATGGAAAAACTAAAATCTGTTACCCTCGATCTCTAGTCTGATGGGTTTGCTGAAGAACATCTCTGGAGCGTCAGACTTTGTTCCACAGAAATAAAGACCAGAATCTGACTCTGTTACTCCAGAAATGACCAGCGTGGCTCTGGTGACCCAAGCGTCTCCAGTAATTTTCAGTCGAGTAGCATATGGATTGTAGTTGGTCAGGAGTTTTCTTCCTTTTTCGTCCTTCTCTGCCGCAATCAGTAGCTCGAGTTGTTCAGATTTGAGGTGATACCAGGCGATTTCATATCGGTTTGTCATGCTGCAGTTCAGACTGATGTTTTCTCCCTTCTGAATTCTTAACAGATCAGAAGATCCTCGCACTGACGCATCTGAAGACACATTTATAAAGATAAAAACAGGTCATTTAAAACTATGTTAATAGCAATTGTATTTGAGGTTGAGATGTTAATTTCATTATGTTTGAAATAGAATATATTTACCAACGGATGCCATTTGCATAATCCAACAAGAAAGTACACAGAAGAAGAAAATGACTTTCTCCATTGTGTCTGTCGTTCATAACAGTGTCAAACTACAGGTTTCAGCTCAATGCAGGGACCCTAAACCACAGAGTGTTTCCACTTCCTTCCAGAGCAATGTAAAACATTGAATAATAGTGTCTATCGCAGATCAAGTGTTGCATCAACTGTATTAAAATTCTCAGTATTTCTCAAAGCAGTTTGCACTTTGTCTACTTTAGTTTGCAAAGCATTGGCTAACAAGACTTGGTTAAGTGTGTGTAGATTTGTGAGTCCATGAAATATTCCAGGTTAAGGTTTTAAGTTGAGCTCTATGAACAGCATCTGGGAGATGCTTTTGACCATTAGATAAAATATTTCTTAAAAAAAAAAAAAAAAAAAAAAAGTGCAGATACATATTATGCCTCTTCTGAGGGAGGAAGTCATATTTCTTGTAAGGTAGCATAAAACAGGAAGCTTGGACTGCAATTCTGAAAAAGTTAACAACAAACGTGATAAACAGATTCTTTAAACGTTTAAAGCAGGCAAAGTTATTTATTAAGTTACACATTTAAATATAAAGACAACAGAATGTAATGACATACTCTATAGAACATCTTTTATGAACTGCAGTCAGTGAATCTCACTGATCAACAGTTAATTTTCCATCTTATACACTGAGTAAAGCAATACGACTGAAATAAAACAAGCTCAAAAAACTAACTCAAAGACTACAAAACCATTATCCCAACAGTCCTCAAGCATATCGATGAATCTCTTCTGTCAGATACTAGGCATTAGCATAGTGAAATGATGTAGACATGTTTAATTCAAATGTTTACTTTAAGCAATATTCCTGCAGTGCAGTCACAAACAGTGCAAAAACCAGAACTCCCAAGACATGACTGCTCACATTCACACATATTTAATGATCAAAAATTTCACAGCCACAGTGAGGTAATAAGGAAGATGCCAAGAAAAGCATTACAATAATCTATTTGAATATATATGTGTATAAAGTCCATCAAGCATTGCACTGTTCCTGGCTTTTGAGCACCACATATTGCTCTGCGTTTGTTTATGGTAGCTTATTTTCATCCCTGGGATGAAAGGAGGATTTATCAGGTCATTTTCAAGTTCATTATTTGTCCTGAGTAAGTGTTTACATCCGGTTAAACAATACAAAAAACAGTAACAATTCTTCAAACCATCAATCTTAAAAATAATTATTCTTATCAAATGTGGTTTACAAAATGTACAAAGAGGCTCCTGAATAACTCAGGCACCTAAATTTTAAATTTGGCTATATAAGTTAGCATTTAAAGGCAACAGCAGCGTGCACTGTAAGGAAAAAAAAAATTCCTTACATTTACAGTAAAATACATGCAGCTGTGGTTGCCAGAACTATGACAGCAACATTTTAGGTTTTACAGTCTTAATTTAAATTCACAGTTAAAAAAATAAATAAATAAAAAAATATATATATTTTTTTTATTAACTGATAGAATGATAATATACCAATCCACTGAAGTACTGAAATCTGTTTTGTACCTTTGTAATACAGATACCCACCAAAAATAGGTGGCGATGAATATGTCACAATGAACCAAAGCTCATCACAAGCAGCTTTTCCACAAGCTGCAATACTTACATCTAGGTGCAGAGTGTCATTCAATGAAATACCAAACACCATCATGGTAACACACAAAATACTGAAATGATGCAATAAATGCAATGACCTGTTCTTTTTCCCTTCCAAAACCATGATTTTAACATTACTTTACTGTAAAATTACATTAAATCTAATCACGTTTATGCACCATATATAGTACAGTACAGAAACTTTCTGTTAACCAATTAACAGGTTTTTACTGTAGCATTTTTACAGTCTTTTACTCAATTACTCACTTTTAATCAAAAATTCCCTAAAGACATTTAATATGGGAAAAACAACTTGGAAGGAACAGAGACTCAACTTTGGACTTTCAGAATCCTCTGAAGATCTTTTTGCTCTGGTCAAACTACAAGTAACCAGTGGTGTTGCTAGCTGTTTTGGGCCCCTTGTACAGTGTCTTGCAATAGGACCCCTAGGTGAGGCTCACTTTCTGGGTTTCTGTGCCGACACTGGTATATCCTGATGACAGCAAGTATAGTAAGAAACACCAGAAGCCCACACACAGACAGCACAACAATCACTACAGCTGGAAGGGGAAAGGTGGGAAGAGAACTCAATTTTTAAAATGTTTTTTTTTCTTCTTCTTTTTTAAACTGACAACTTAAAGATTTTGTAAAGTTCTTGATGCCTTCTGTTTACTTACTATTTTTTGAGCCATCAGTTTTGTCATCACCTTTGTCCAGTTTTTCTTTTGACTCTGTACTAGATTCTGTAGAGAATATTGAAAGGTTGGTCACACAGTTTAACACCAATTTGCTGTTCAAATCATGATGAATAAACCTCAGATGTCAAATACCTCAAATATTTCTAAACATTCATTGATCTTCTCTCACCTGTGACAGTCACTGTGATCAAGATTTCTCCATCAGAGTCCAGAACTCTGTATGTTCCTGTGTCATTGGCTGTAAACCCTTTGATGGTGAGGTTTCCATCAGTGTCGGTCAGATGATGATCCAGGACCCCATCTCTTCTGTTCCACACCTCCCTCCACTCTCCACTGGAGTTTGTCTCCACTTTATCAGCATTGGTCAAGAGAACATCCAACTTCAGCTCCTCGCCTGTTTTCACAGAAATCTCAGCTGAGAAGCAACAGAAAGACTGTTATCCTTAATCATTATTATAATGGTGTCAATCAATCAAGGCCTTAAACATGCATTTAGGATTAAGGGGACAAAATGTAATCATTTAAAAAAAAAAAAAAACAGCCATATTGGAATCAACTAATCTGAATATTAGACGGGACTTGTCCCATTCACTGTATCTGCTGCTGACATGCAATACCAACACAATTACTAAAGAAAAAACAAAGCACATGCTGATGGTTTGATCAGTTTTGACTTTACCATCAATATGAAGATGGTACTCTCTGGTTTGTCGCTCCTGCTCTGCCTGATCATTAATGTAATGAACTCTTAGAATGTATTTCCCAGCGTCACTCAGTCTCAGATCCTTGATGACGACATCACACGCTCCTTTTTTAAATACGCGTCCATTACATTCTTCAGTCTTACAAACAGGGATGTCTTTTGACAGACTCTTTAAAAAAACATCAAAAATGTCTCTGGCCTCAAATTCACATGGCAGGGTGGCGCTGCCTCCCTTTTTTCCTGGTACATGTATAGAGGTGGTTTCTGCAAACACAGACAGTATAATATTCAATACAAACTGTCAATAATACTATAAGTGTATATGGAGTTATTTTAGTCACTTGCTCATGTATTTTGCTCACACATCTAAGCAGATTCAGTAATTGTGAAGTGATGGTGGAGTTTATCCAATATTATGCAGTAGAAACGCCAGTAAAGATTAAGGTTGAATTAAAATATTCATCAAATCTCTCAAATTTCTGAGTGACACAAGAGAGTAACAATCGAGTAACTCTACCTGGAACTTAAAACCAAGAATTGTCTCAATTTATAAACAAAAATCATACTGACCGCTATAAATAACAATGCAAAACAGCAGCAGCAAATGTTTCCAGAACCGGTTGAACCTGAAAACAGAAGAGGTGACAGATGCAGACTACACTTTATTTGTACAGGACGAAAATTAACCATGATTTTATTATACACCGTAAAAGATTGCTGTAAAAAAAAAAAAACGTCATATTTTGACAGTAATATCCTGCTTTTTCATTACAACAGTAAAATCCCGTGAAAAAAACAAAAAAAAACAATGAATTCTGGGTAATATTTGTTGTTTTCGAGAAAATATCCTTCTGCAGTCCTGTGAAGTAACAGAGGATGTGTTTCAAATCACACCCTACACCCTCATTCACTATTCCCTACATGAGTTTCTAATATAGTTCACCTGACAGAGAGAATGAACACTAATGAGTGAATTCAGCCAATGATGAACAGCTGCTGTGAACAAGCACATTCACTGAAGAAAAGAGCAAGAAATGAAAATACAACTGACAAACAGCCACAGCCTTAGATGAAATCAACTGAAATAAAACAGCAGAGAATGATTAGACAACTCCACAAACAGCATTACCAGCTTCACACATTACAGTCTGACTTTATTTCTGTCATATATCTACAAAAATTCTTTGAGAATTTATAGACATTTAGATGCTTTATTGAAAATGTTTCGTTTTACCTCACCATTATGGCGATCAGCGTTTGCTTTAGTTGGGCTCTTGACCCTTGACTTTTTAATGATAGGTATTTTTTGGGTTGTTCTAAGTGTGTTTGTAAAACACATTTGTTATAGCAACAAAAACAATCTAAGTAAATGTGTTTGGATTGTACCCATCGTGAAACGGTGTTCTCTCTGATCTCATTCAGCATTTAGTGAAGAGGTTTTTTTAAATTAGTTTTATATTATTTACGATAAATTCTATTACTACAGCAAAATAACAATCTATTATGAATAATTGTAAGACATCTTATGCAAAAAACATTTAGTACTATGGTATCAATTAGACACACACAGACATCAAGAATCAACATATGAATCTCAACAATGGTGAGTCAAAAGCTTCATGCTGCAATGCATGCTGGGTACCAGCACAGTACAAAACTCACTCTTGACTCCCAGCATGCATTGCAGCATGAATAAATTATGCCACTGAATTGTCCACTTATTTTCTCTAATTCTTTCTATTTGCTTTTATAATTGCTTTTGTTTTTGTATTGAGTTTTAGTAGCGTGTTTTGTGATGTTCAGAGTTGATCTGTTTATTTTGGCTGATAGTCACCATTGTTGAGGTTCATACACTGATTCTTGAGGTGTGTGTTTCATAGCGCTCTTTTTTTTTTTTTTTCTTTTCCCTCTTCTCTTGCAGTCTTACACTATCTAGATCTGTCAGACATTCACAGAAATATGATTTTTTTTTTTATTTAGTTACCATGATGGAGATCAGTGTTCGCTTTAGTTGGGCTCTTGAACCTTGACTTTTTAACGTTAACTATCTTTGGCTGCTGTAAACATGTGTTTTAAAATGCATTTGTTATGGGAAAAAAAAACCAAAACAAAATCTGTAATATCATTAATTATGTTTTGCTAATGACATAACCATCATTAAACACCATATTCACTGATGTTTTTCTCCAGTGTCTCTTCTGTTACCAAAGTGATGAAATAATAACAGCCTGCTCATTATTTTGCAATAGTGTCAGTCTGGTTAGTAATGTGTGAAGTAATGCTGATTTAGGAGTTGTTTAATCAGATCTCGAGAGATTTAATGTCTTTATTTCAGTTTATTTCATCAAAGGCTGTGGCTGAAGTCAGTTGTAGTTTTTGTGTTTCTCTTTCATTCAGTGATTCTGCTTGTTAACAGCATCTGTTCATCATTAATGCTCAATCATCACTTAATTAATCACAGAATTATCTCATTAACTTCAGCACTGATTCAGTGTTACTTTAACACTCTGTAGTGTGCACACATTATAAGTGTTCATTTAAAACTAAGGATTTTGTTGTGGGGTTTAAAGGGTTAAATATATAAGATAAAAAAAAAAACCAGCATGAAATGTAATTTAACAGCAATAAACTGTAATTAATTTATGGCAACAAACTGCAGAAAAACAGTTACTTACTGGCAACTGTGCTGCCAGTAGATTACCGTTAATTCAAGGAAAAAACAGCAATTTACTTTAAAACGTAACAGTCAGACTAACCAAACGAAAAAAAAAGTTATTTTTACTGAAATATTAGTGAAGATCGGTAGGAAAAGTGTAGTAACCATGGTTTTTCGGCGTATTGATTACCATTTTTATAACCACAGTAATACTACAAATATCATGGTTAAACTATGGTTAGTATGGAAGCCCGTTTCCACCACCTTGAGAAAAAATATAATTCTGAAAGTCATAATAATGAGATACTTTCTCATAATTATGACTTATTTACTCGTTATATTGAGAAAACATCTCGTAATAATGAGAAACTTTCTCGTAATAATGAGAAACTTTCTCATAATAATGAGTTAATAAGTAACTACATTCAGGGGGGAAAAAAAAAAAATCGCAATAATGAGAAACTTTCTTGTCATAACTTATTTTCTCATAATATTGACTTAGTTTCTCATAATAATGATTTATTTTCTCATAAAAATGACTTAATTTCTCGAAATAATGAGAAACTTTCTCATAATTATGACTTATCTCATAATAACGAAACTTTCTCAAAATAATGAGAAACTTTCTCAAAATAATGACTTATTTTCTCATAATAATGACTTACTTTCTCATAATAATCAGAAACTTTCTCGAAATAATGAGAAACCTTCTCATAATAATGATTTAACATCTCATAATAACGAGAAACTTTCTCAAAATAATGACTTATTTTTTCATAATAATGAGAAACTTTCTCAAAATAATGACTTATTTTCTCATAATAACGAGAAACTTTCTCAAAATAATCCCTGCGTTCGGAAGGGCTCATCCCTATGCCCTAATCCCTTCAAAGGGTTTACCCTCCGGAGTGAGAGCTTCGAAGGGTTGAAGGGCGTAGGGGACCAAACAACTTGAAGTGCCCTTCTGCGTCATTTACGGAGGCGGCGTTATCATGCAAAGAATCAGCACAAAGGATCATGGGAGCCCGAAGTGTCCATCAGTTGTACCTTTTGAAATCCTTCATTCCGAAGGGCCCTTTGAAGTGGCTAATTTTGAACACTTCGGTTTGGAACGACACTTCAATATGGCGGCCATGATTGTTTTCACTCCGAAGTGCCCTTTGGAGGGCAATATATCCCGTTTGGAAAGCACCGAATGACTTACTCCACGCATGCGCAATGCAAGAGTGACGGCACGCTAGCAACATCTTTTGGTCAAAGCCTTGCAGGAACACCGCAAACATTGCTTCACTGTAAAAAGTAATTTGTTAAGTTTACTTAATTCAATTGTGCAAACTCGTTGCCTTAATTCAATTAAGTAATCTTAACTTAAAAAGTAATTTGTTAAGTTTACTTAATTCCATTGTGCAAACTCGTTGCCTTAATTCAATTAAGTAATCTTAACTTAAAAAGTAATTTGTTAAGTTTACTTAATTACATTGTGCAAACTCGTTGCCTTAATTCAATTAAGTAATCTTAACTTAAAAAGTAATTTAAGTTTACTTAATTACATTGTGCAAACTCGTTGCCTTAATTCAATTAAGTAATCTTAACTTAAAAAGTAATTTGTTAAGTTTACTTAATTACATTGTGCAAACTCGTTGCCTTAATTCAATTAAGTAATCTTAACTTAATCGAATTAAGTGTGATTTAAGTCTTATTTACTAATATATTAAAAGTATTCCTTACTTATTTTAAGTCCTATTTACTTAAGCCATTTAAGTTTAGTTAACTTACTTGAATCTGTGATCTGAAGAACACTGAAAATAGCTATAGCTAGTTAAAAAAAAAAAAAAAAAAAAAACAGCTCTCCATTCACATTTCAAAACATTTATTTTTCAAAATGCAGAAAACAAATGTAAATCGACATGGTAATTTGTAATAGTTGTTGATTAACAATGCTTGAATCAGAAAAAAATCCCAAATTAAATGTTAAGAGTTGTACATTTACATTTAGTAGACGCTTTTATCCAAAGTGACTTACAAATGAGGACAATAAAAGCAATCAAAACCAACAAAAGTGCAGAAGACTTTCAGGGGAAGTTGTGGCCTAATGGTTAGGGAGTTGGGCTTGTAACCTGAAGGTTGCCGGTTTGATTCTCGCACCGGCAGGAATTGAAGGTGGGGATTGTGAATGAACATCTCTCTCTCTCTGCCTTCGATACCATGACCGCGTTGTGCCCAAGCAGGACAGGAATGCCATGGAGAACTACAGTGTGTTAAAGAGTAACCTAAGTTTACTGAAAAGAGGGAAGAGTATATAAAATGAGATTCCATGTTATTCTGTATGTGTAAAGAATGTCTTATTTATTGTTTTTTATTTGCTGACAATCCATTTAATTTAATGAGGTAGTCCTTCTAAAAATTAAAATTCTCTTATCATTTATCACCCTCATGCTAACCTTCATGTATATTACTTTAAGGGTCTTAATTTTAAGGGTCCCTTCCTCTAGCATTATATGGTCTCACATATATGGATTATTTTTCTAAAAGTCTTTAGATAGTGTTTATCTGAAGAAAAACGTCATATATATTTGGGACAGTATAAGAATGAATAAATGATCAGATAATTTAGATTTTTGGGAAGAGTATCCCTTTAAAACATCCTTTTCTGCCAAGCAAAGTCACTTTGGAAAAAAAAGTTGCTTTGGAATCACCTTTCGTATCTCCTCAAATGCATATTAATCCACCAGGCATGGGTCTGTAATATGATGATGCAGGTAAAAACAACTCAGTTAATTCATGAACAACAGCAGATAAAACTTAACTGACCATAAATATATCTAAAAGACTGTAAGCACTTACTTTTGTGATGTGATAACATCCCCAAACTGTTGTGCAAAGTTGTCACAAAAATCTCTTTCCTAAAAAAAGACAAGGATAGCAATTATTAACTGGATTGAAGGAAAACAAAAGCATAGATAAATAAATACAACATTAAAATGACACACAAACACACATATATACATACATATATATATATATATATATATATATATATATATATATATATATATATATATATATATATATATATATATATATTCCATTAAAGAATACTCCATGAATTAGAGTCTTTTGAAGCTACAACAGTTATTTAGTAAAGGATAGTTATTTATTAAAGAGTTATTTTCTCTTTATCTTTTGTTTGATCAACATTAATAACATACCACAGCAGGTTCATTTAGGCTGCTGTCACTTTAAGAAGAAAGAATCTAATATACTGATCCACATCTGTTTTTCTCCTAATTGTTCACGTTCATTTAGACAGAACCGACTGTGTTTATGTGAATACTAAGAAAGATTGGTATTTTACATATCTGTGTGTTTATTTCATTTCATTCAAATGCGCGAAACAGAACACATTTCTGAAATTGAATGCTGACAGGCATCAGCGCGCGAGTGTCGAGCTCTTTGCACTTTTAAAGTATCAATCAAGCACGTCCCGTTCTTTAATCTCCATTCATCCATGCTTCATCACTCTAATGTGTCAGTAATTCAAACACTGAACACTGCACTGATATTTTTACCTGGCGCGACATAGACGACATAAAATGTATACTGACACTTTATATTCGACAAAACACGTGCATTAATCCATTAACTTTGACTTTAATATCATATAATCAAGTTCCTTAACATTAAACTCAAACTTATATGTATAAATACTTACCAGTTTTATTGTTTCTCAGCCGAGGTCTTCCACAAAACAAGATGGCCGTTGATCAGAAAATTCTCAATTCCAAACCCTGATGACGTCACATGGCTTGCACAGCACTCAAACAAATCATGTAACCTCAACTAGGGATGTGTGAGTAACTACTTTTAGCACAAATAGTAAGATTTAATAGATCTACATCAGTAAGGTAAACAAACAATAGCACTTTAAATAAAGTCAATAAAATGAACTGAGTTAGCACGTTTGTTAGATTTTACAGTGTTGTTCTGTAATCTAAAGTGTATAATCTATCATTAAATAACGATTTCAGATAAATTATCTACATGTAGTCTTTTGTTAATTTGTAGAACTTACCAGCAAGTTACTCTGCCAGACAATGAAGTTTATGGCTTCAAACAGATATAGAGGAATATATTCCAACAAAAATCACACGCATCAAACACAAACAACAGGCTTTAGAAATTCAGTAACAATCAAACGATTATATTATATTAATAACCCCACTAATAAAAACTATCCTCATAATCTCATGGACGCATTCAGCAAATCATGCCGACTCATTTCCGCATCAGTGGGTTTAGCTTTTCACGAACAGAAACACAACTATTAGTGTAACAACACAAAAACACACAGGCTGAATTAATATTTAAAAACATGAGAACTTACATGGTGGAAGTTCTGCGTGAGTCTTATGTTTGGTATCAACACTTTGTAAACCACGTTTAGTGAGATTTGAGTAAGAATGAAACTAAAAGTATCCAAAGAATACAAAATAAATATTTGTCCCCTCCTACTACGGTGGCTGAGAGAGCTCAAGACACTGCAACTGAGAAAACATTTTAATCAGTCTGATAACACGTGATATGAATACTCCTAACAACCAAATACAGAAACGCTCTGCAAATGGGGGTATATTTCAAACATCGCCTGACCAACCCAGGAAAACAGGTCTTTTATTTTTCGGGGGGGGGGTTGGCAGCTTACTTCACAATAAATGGTAAAGTATAAGATTGTACAAATTAGTTTTTTCAATATTAAAGATATTGGTAACACTTTACAATACGGTGGCACTAATATGCATTAATTCATGCTTAACTAATGCACATATATTCATGAGTTAATGCATAATACATGTTATTAGTGAAATGTGTCATAATGTATTAATTCCCTAATAACATATTATATTAACTAATAGTGTAAATTCATGTGATGATTATCACATTGGGTCGAAGCCATGCATTTCAACTTCCAGTTGTCTGCTTTAATTAATCAGTAGCTAATGATTTGCAAAGATATCATGTTATGACTTTACTTTTTTTCTGAGAGTTTCTGATTCAGGATTACAGCCCCAATTCCAGAGAAGTTGGGACATTTTGTAAAATGCAATAACATTAAGAATCTGTGATTTGTTCATTCTCTTTAACTTTTATTTATTTGACAAAAGTACAAAGAAAATATTTCAAAAGTTTTCACTGACCAACGTATATTTTGTAAATATAAACAAATTTAGATTTTGACGGCTGCAACACTCCAAAAAAGTTGGGAAAGAGGCATGTTTACCACTGTGTCACATCAACCTCCCTTTTAAAGGTGGCGTATGTATTTTTTTCAAAAACGCAGAGTCGGGGCCAAGTACCAAAACAAACTTGTAGCCAATCAGCAGTAAGGGGCGTGTCTACTCATGATCCGGAGGAGAGAGCACATGATGTTAGCCGAGCTGAGCGACAACAGAAAGATAGAGATGGCGGATAAAAAACAAAAGAAGAAAACGTCAGAGGAACAAAAGAAGGCTTACACTGTGTCTACACCGGATGATCCTGCATCACTGACTGTAAACACTTTAATTAGTCAGGTTCCCATCACTATCATTCAGTCGATCATTACAGACCCTGTGGTCTCTGCTCCACACCTCCGTCCACTTTCCACTGGAGTTTGTCTCCACTTTATTAGCACTGGCCAACAGAACATCCAACTTCATCTGGTCGCCTATTTTTACAGAACTTTTATCTAGGGAGAAACAGAAAGGCATTAAACAATAATTATTGTAATAATGATGCCAAACAATCAAGACCATAACCACATATTTAGTCCAAAGGGCACCAAATGTAATCGGTTTTAAAGTTAGCCACTGAAAGGCCTTTATTGAATGGGACGTGTGACATTTACTATATTTGCTGGTTACTGCCCTGCATGCAATTATATTGCTAACATTATTAGGAAATCCAGAAAGCACAATGTTGATGGTTTGATCAGTTTTAACTTTACCCTGAATATGAAGTTGATACTTTATTTTTTGCTCCAGCTCTGTCTGATCATTATTGCAATAGACATTCAAAATGTATATTCCAGCATCGCTCAGTCTCAGATCCTTGATAACAATGTCACATGCTCCTTCTTTAAATACTCGGCTATTTTTACTCTCACATCCGTTACTCCCACAAACAAGTATCTTTTTTGACACCCTGCTTAAAACAATATCAGAAATCTGTCTGGCCTCAAATTCACATGGTAGGGTGACATTGTCTCCCGTTTTTCCTGTCACAGGTACAGGGGAGGTTCCTGCAAATACAGACAGTGTAAAATTCATTCAATACAAAGCATCAGTACTGAAAAATTCATGTGGTGTTTTCTATAATCATGTCATTACATTTTCTAGTTATTTTAGTCATCTGAGTTTTCTTTTGCTCAAGACATTTAACAATTACCAAACATCCAAGTGGATTCAACAATTTTCTCCAATATTTTGCATCTGAACTGAATTCAAGAGATACAAACTGTTCAGCTTTATTAATACTCATTTTAAAATGTATTAATAGGCTAATTAATTAAATAGAATGCTTTACACAAGTTTAAGTTTAATTTTATTAATATTTATATAGCTCCTTTCAAAGTTACAAAGTGCTTTAAAATAAAAAGGTATAATTTGGTAAGGTAATATCGTAAGGTTGATTTCAAGTGTGAGACATCAATCTCAAAGTCACTTGGTGCAAAAGAGAAACCATTGAACAGAACAACTCTACCTAACACTGAAAATCAAAAATTGTTACAATTTACAAACAAATTGATACTGACTACAATTATTGACAAAGCAAAACAGCAGCAGTATAGGAAACCTGATAAGACAGAAGAGCTGATTTATGTGACAGACCCAGACTTTAATTTTGTCTGAATATTTAATCTGGATCTTATATGAAACATGAATAATCAGCTTTATGCAATAATACTGAACATGATCAGTCAAACTCAAAACACAAACAACAAGCCAGTGCGGTAAAGTTGGTTTTATGATGGACATTAGTTAGACATTCGATCTTTTCTTCAGCATTAATTTATATGTAATCGCATAATAGTCATAGATCATGCTATATCTCGTTCAGATCACATTTCACAAAAGCATAATATCAAAATTAATAATAATATTATTTGATTATGTGCCGATTTATATTCACAAACATTTCTCATACAAAAACATTGCTATAGGCTACTATGTGCCTACCAAACATTTATTTAGGACTATAGTCATTTTTTGTACTGTGTAATTTTTAGTCCTTTTGTAATTTGGCTCAATGGCATTTTCTGAGAAATATATAAAATAGGAATTGTATGTAAAAAATGTAAGAACAATCTTAATTTGGCTATAGTTATTTCTTTATTTTTAGAAGAGTGGAGTATATGCAGGAAAAAAAGTGGGAGAATAAAATCAGGACATGACTCCAATCAGTCTTGAACCTGTGTCCCCATGAGCCAGGCCTTAAATGTCCTAAACTAGTGCATAGTCCACTGTACCATTCATTCTTGTCTGTTTGCGTGAGGAACATTCATGCCCACATGAGGTGAAATTTTGCTCAATATGTATAATTTTCATCAGATTTTAAAATACTTAAAGCTATAAACAACTTTCATTAGAAGGAAAGCTCCATTACACATCCATGGATGTGCACAAAATCTATTTTTTGCTTAGTTTCTGCTGAACATTTGATTTTTTGATTATTCACATCCAAATTGATGGATTTGCATTTTTGCAGATATATTACGGGCAAAGTGACATTATTATATCACATGACCATTCAAATTTAACTGATTAGATTTTTTCATGTATAGGAGATGTATGTGTTTGTGTGTGTGTGTGTACACAGCAGTGGTCAGAATTATTGGCACCCTTGGTAAATATGATCAAAGAAGGCTGTGAAAATTAATCTGCATTGTTAATTGTTAATTTTACATTATTATGTACATGAAATTATCCAGCCATGGCTTCCTGTTTCACAGAATTATAAATAGGAGGGAAAACAAAGGCCAAATTCCCTTAATCATCTATCACAATGAGAAAAACCAAAGAATATATTTCTGATGTGCAGCAAAAGATAATTGAGCTTCACAAATTAGTGAAGTGGCTTTAAAAAAAGAGCTAGAGCAGTGAAAATTCCCATTTCCATCATCAGGGCAATAATTAAGAATTTCCAATCAACATAAAATGATACAAAACTGCCTGGAAGAGGACGTGTGTCTATATCGTCCTAATGCACGGTGAGAAGAAGAGTTTGAGTGGCTAAAGACTCTCCAAGGACCACAGCTGGAGAATTGCAGAAAATAGTTGAGTCTTGGGGTCAGAAAAGTAGTCCCTATCCTATGGCAAATGCCATCGAGATTTATGGCTTTGACCTTTCGTGACCTCATAATATTATTATTAATAATAATAATAATATCCATATGTGACCTTTGATCTCATAACGAGTTTCAGATGCGGAAATCGGGCAAGCGTGAAACTCCCATGTCATCCGGGGACGAGATATATTGTTATCCGGTGGAAAACCAATGTTTTTGAAGATTTTTATGGTGCTTTTTTGAATTTTCCTCATAGGAGCATCTGTGGCGCGCGCCCCCCTCCCATCTGAGGTGCGAGTGTCAGGTTGCGTTCCAAGACGCGCTCCCTCTCCCCCTCTCTCCCCCTCTCTCTCTCTCCCTCTCTCTCTAAGCACTTTTTCGCACTAAGCTGTGATGTGTGAAAGGACGGAACCCCCGCGCTCCGGACATTTAGGTCCATTGTGGGAGAGAAAACTGATAAACTTTGCAAACATTTTAAATGAGATCTATACCCTTACTTTAATGTTTAAATAAACAGAATCCCTATACACCCGTCGTCCGGTGATTCTTGTTTTAACTTATTTAACATCAAACCATTGTTTAAAAGTTTCTTATTTTATTCATCATCTTCAAAATTGTATTCCACCACACACACGGTGTGACGAAACATGCAGAGGTTTTCTGTATGTTTTTAGAAATAATTCTAGTAACATTTCGCCGACGATACAGCAGTACGATGGTTCAGTGGTTAATGCGGTCACGGTGAGGTGCAGAAGGTCGTTTTGATCACGTATAGAACCCCAGTCCGGACTTCAAAATGTTTTTAATTATATAGCTAAAATTGCCTCTATTTTAAATAATAATCAACCTTTACTCTTTGAATTTAATGCTGGGTGTATTTATTT
This sequence comes from Spinibarbus caldwelli, assembly GCA_039654775.1. NCBI lineage: Eukaryota > Metazoa > Chordata > Actinopteri > Cypriniformes > Cyprinidae > Spinibarbus > Spinibarbus caldwelli. Next base: position 2,168,624 of record CM077244.1, on the reverse strand, counting down.
CACAGACTTTCAGGTTCTGTTTATGTTTACCCATGTGCTAGTAATTTGGAAATTGATCTTCTTTTTTCAGTTGCAGAAGCTCTCTCTCTCTCTGTCGCTCTCTCTCTGTCTCTCTCTCTCACACACACACACACGTTTGCTTAGACGTCTAAAATGGTGATATTACACAGAATCCTGATGATTTTATCTACAGATACATGTTACAACCCATCACAGAAGGCTTTACATCTTAGAAAATAAATAATAATTCATGCGCTTTATAAGTAATTTACTCATGGGCTCAATAAAATGTTCCCTCTCTCTGAGAGGACGCTTGCCCTCACACCGTAGGTTAAACAAGCACACAGACACACATTCAGTCGTCAGAGTCTTATTCTCGTCTTTTAAATGAATTGAATATAAATAAATTATGCGATCACACATGATATAAAACAAAGCAAAACACTGACACTAGTTTTAGGTAACAAAAATTTTGTAATGAGGAACCAGCAACGTCGAAATAAGTAAAGGGGGAAAAATAAATATTTTAACAGGCAAACTGTGAGGGATATTATGGACCTGACATGTCCGGGCAAGCCATTGTCATGTTTGAAGGCCGTAAACATTATTTATCAATGTTTTATGGCCATAGACATATTTAAATTCAATTCACATTTATTTGTATAACTTTTTCACAAAACAAATTGTTGCAAAGCAGTTTCACAGAAAAGTAAAGTTTCTACATCATATTTACAAACTTTTATATTCATATTCACATTATATTAATGAATTTTATACTGTATCATCCCCCTAAACCTACCCATCGCAGTTCAGGTCAAACATTTGAAGTATTACTACGCATTTGGTTTGTGGGGACACTCCATAGACATAATTATTTTTTAAATTTATTTATTTATTTATTTACTGTACAAACTGCACATCTACCCATCACACAAAAATTTCTGCCTATACATCCATTTTTGATTGCAAGCTATCTTAATTATGAGGACTCAAGAAATTTCATCATAAACCACATTTGCATTGTTATATCAGTGTAATACCCATGCCATTATACAAATTTGTGTTCTGATAAATCATATAAACAATCACACACAAACATTTCAAGCTAAAGAGAGACTTATTTCTATTTTAAAGAATATGGAAATATATAATTATATGACAGCATGTTACTACCATGTTACTAAAGCAAATCATTCATCATTCATTTTAATCAAGTATTCAACATTTAAGTTTATTGAACTTATAAAACACATCATAGTAACAAACATGTTACTAAAGCAAAGTAAATCATTTATCATACATTTTAATCATATATTTCAACAATTAAGTTCACTGAACTTATAAAACACATAACACACTTACTTTTTTAAATTAAATATTGTTTTTAAGCAATCTGAATTATGACGACTCAAGCAATTTCATCATAAACCACATCTACATTGTTATATCAGTGTAATACCTATGTCATTATACAAATTTGTGTTCTGATAAATCATATAAACAAGCACGCACATACATAAACATTTCAAGCTAAAGAGAGACTTATCTCTATTTTAAAGAATATGGTAATAAATAATTATATATGTCATAGTAACAAACATGTTACTAAAGCAAAACATTTATCATACATTTAAACATGTATTCAACAATTATTTATTGACCTTATAAAACACATCATTCTTTTCTTTTAGAGAAGATGGTAGCAAATAAAACTGTGATTATATATATAACACGCTGTATAAAATAAACATCTAGTATAGTTTTAGATGACAATATAAAAACGCCTTACATTTTTCAGAGTGCTTAGAGGTATGCTGGATCTTTATGCAATAATGTCCATTCTACGAATGAAATGTTTCCAATAAAATAAATAAATAAATAATAAAATAAAAATGTTTAAGTTATAAACATTATTAAATATAAACAAAACTCGCAGATCCTCTTTGTGGTAATCTCCAATGTGAAACTGAGGGTCTGCTTCAGACCTTCACAGACAAGGGAGGGTGAGGGTCGAGTTACAGGCCAGATGATCTGAGATGTTATTCTGTTAACCTTTTTCCAGAGTGTGCATCTTCATCTTATAAATGCATTAATAAGCATAATCTTAAGAGTGTAAATAAGATCTTTCTTGTACTTAGTTGTACTTGTACTTAGTTTATTTTATCAGCCTTTCCTGAACCAAACTTTATCAGCAGAGTGAAACATACCCTTAGCTGAAAATATACTATTGATTGTCTACAGAAATGTAGACAGACCGTATGACGATGTAACATCTTGCCTGATGGTCACGTGATCAGTCTTTGAAGAGCGAGTTTATGCTTTTGCAGGCACCAGCCCTTTTACCCATAACGTTACGGCTCATTTAAAATGTTTAAGTCAACTACAGACATGTGAAAAACCTTTCCAAAAACATCCATGTCACCGTGACGCACATTCTTTGGAGTCATAAACTACGCTTGAATAAAACATAACGTGAGGAACATCTATGTGCATCAATGGGTCTCCTGAGAATATTTAATTGCGCTTAAAAAGCACAGAACAAGCTAAACAAAAAAGATGCCCGGAGGTAGAAAATGCCTACGTTGTTAAAACCTATATACAATATGTATTAAACATATACTTTTGTTGTTAAGACTGCTTATTAATAGTGGTAATACTTTAGTTAAGTTTTAAGGGTTCACAAGTCTCAAAGATCTATATTAATTTTATTTATTTATTACTTTCCTTATTTTTACAAAGATTGCAATTCAATTCCTAGTAAATATGAGGCCAAAACTTGATATCACAAAAGAAATCATGTTGTCAAATGTTTTTAAAAATAGGGAATGCCAACTCCAAACAGGTCCACACACACACACACACACACACACACAGAGAGAGAGAGAGACAGACAGAGGCACCATTCAGGAAGGCCAGCAGTTCAGGTAGGCATATGTAAGCTTTCAAACCTTTTTTTTTTTTTTTTCCACCCCAAAATCAAGTATTGTGCTTTTGAATAAGACTGATTGTTTTAAAGCATAAACTTCCTTTAAAGCTTGAATAAAAGGTTACCAAATGTAGTTTCATACCCGTTGTGTTCTAACAAAGTCATTAATCGGTTCTCTTTTGCTTTATACGATTTACTTTTATTACTTCTACAAAGGATAATGCTACTTTTATAAGTCTGATAAATATGTGATGAATGCACGATGAAACGAGAATCAGGCTACCAATTAAGTTTGATGCGGTGTTTTTAAGTAAGGGATTTTATTTATTTATTTATTTATTTTTTAAATGCATCTAAACCAGATAAAATATTATTCTTTCTTTTTGACAAACCTACATTTCAAATGATTTTTTCCTCAAGATGTTCATTATCCGAGTGGAACTGATCTTATTTGGAGGTCTAAATAATGTGGGGTCTACATGTAGCTTCTTAACCACACAAAGAAATCACATTTCACATTCATGCATCAAATTTTATTCAATTTTATATATGTATTTATTTTATTTTTATTATTATTTTTGTACGAGTACCATGGTTTCGTGTCTTTCTAATACTTTTTCTAATGCATCAGAATGTGGAAGTTTTTTTTTGTTTGTTTGTTTTTTTGTTGTTTTTTTTTTTGTTTTTTTCACCATCCAACATGAAATTAAGGAGATGTATCAACTTACCATTTTCTTAGGTTATTATAATCATCATCATCATCATCATCATTATTAATATTATTATTATTATGTGCTCACATAGATATAGAATAATCCTTATTGTCCATGCTTTCCTCATATATACAGACCCAAAGATAATGTCCAAACAAGTTCTATGGGGGTACAATTGTAAATTCCTAGAGGTCTAGTTTCTCAGAAAGTGTACACATCATTTAAGAAAAGCGTCATAATGCATACAGAATACAGAAAACCTCCTCTCGATCTACTGTGGCTGTCATTTTACTTAGGGTTAGTGTTATGGATGACACTGTACACATTTTGTTTGCTGGACTGTATATGTCATTAGGTGAGGCCTTCTCTCTCCCTAAGAGCGATCAGCATTCAGCGTTTGTAGAAATAAATGAAAATTAAGAAAATTACACTCTACTTGAGAGCGACTAAGTCGGTATTTCTTTTTAGCACAATTATCCATCTCCATATCCATACGATGAACCGTCAACATGAAAAATAAGTCGCTGTTTTACACTTACAACCGAAACATATCTAACCATTGCTCTGAAAGCCGCACATTCAGTAAAGTTGATGATGTATGCCCTCTTGAAAAGGCTACAGACACAAAAAAGAGGAATTTTTTTGCGTACACTATGTAACTCAAGAGACACAGTTTCTAAGAAAATTACCATACCAATACAGAAAATTCCGCTTGGGATATTTGGTTATATTTTTGTAAACATTGTTTTAAATTACGTTTTTCCTTAAGCCGCTACATCTTGACCTCTTATTCATATAGCTGATGACGATGTTCACATTTTATTTGTAGTACTAATTTCTTTCAACGTTTCTGCTTGACATTAAAATGTAGGCCTGCCTGTACTTCACATCGGTGAGCATCTACCGAGTGCCCAGATTTTTCTGTTTTGTCCACATTTGGCAGATTTGGTAGATGGACTATGGCACACCTTGTTGTAATGTGATCACAATTAAGAACCATTATACTACAACCCCTTGAAAAGGTTACAGACGTAGTGTTTTATGCAGGGAACATGTTGATTTTTGATGGCCTACCCCAATAGCTGATACCGCTCTATACTTTTTTCATTGTTTGTTTTTAGATGAAGACTATTCTCAGAGTTTGGTCAATCATGCAGCGAGTGTTTGCAGGAAAACATGAACAAATACAGTATAAGATAATTAAATGAAAGTCAAGAGAGTGTTTAAACTGAGATTGTACTTTAGAGCTTTTTCTGGTCCGTCTACAAAGCGGTCGCAAGGCACAAGGCCTCAATCTTACTATTTCACCGTTACATCTACTTCATTTAGAGCACATAAAGTTACGCATTACAAGTTGAAGATGACGTGGAAACACTATATTCTTTATACGCGTCTCTAAACATGACTTTAAATAAATCACTGTTGTTTTAAGCGAAAGCGATGATTCAGTCCGTTTTATTCAGTCGTTGTGTTTTAGGAGTCCGCCTTTCAGTTTTTACAACCGCAGCTGCCCGCTGTCATGTCTGTTCTTCTTCTTTAAGAAAACATGCGGTCGGCAGTTTTTAACACGTCTTAATTCTCTTAATTTTTCACAATTGCAAATGTTTTGTTTAGCTTAAATAGTAGTATTTAGTCAGTTACAAAAGTGTCAGGCGTGATGCTTACATGTATTTTTAAATAATTACGATAAAGTTACAGGTTTCTCGGACGAACGCTTGACAGAGCGTTACTCAATCAGTCCTCTGCGTCATCTTTTAATAAAATATTCCATTGAATGTCACTAAGACAAATTCTGTCTTACAATAAGAACAATACGGTCTAACAACACAAACGCAAATGCTTGTTCTAACTCTTTCACACACCAGACTGGTCCCTGGTAAGTACGCCTAAAATTGATAGATATCTTGACTTTATCCGTGTGTTTAACGGCGCTAGGCCTTGCCACACCGTCGTTAGATATAAACCGCAAAGTTTTTCATAGGGTTACGCTTTGAAACCAGAACAATTCCATGACTTTGCGCGTTCTTTCTGTTTGAATTTGTTTACCGAAGTTTCACCGCTCTTGTGGTATTTTCCTGTCTAATGGTAATTGTTAGGCCTTACGCTTTACAAGCTAGTTTTTGCTGTCGTGTTAGCGGGCTCTTCGTCCATATTTCTGTGAATTTGCTTGATTTAATAAAATATCGCTTTAACCCGGCCTCTTCATTCGAGACATTTACGTTATATTATTAACACTATCCTAGTTTATATACGATACGAGACCGTTTCTCGATCATTATTTCCGTCTTTTCTTTTTAGAAATTTGAAAAATTAAAAACTATCAGAGGTTCTCACGAACTAGTATTATTATAAATGATCTAATAATTTAAGAGATAATATCATGCGTTAAAGTGCACGCCGTTGAAGGCGTTACTTTCCTCGGTTGTTTGGCTCGCCTACATTCAGAATTTGTTATTTAAATAAGGTTTCTGCATTGTTTTCTACATCGTTACAACAGCCTCCTCTGCTCCATTCACTCCTGAAAGAAGAGCGATGTCGGTAACACCGCCAAGAAGTTCTGTTGAAACGGACGGAGACGCGCTCCGTCTGACGAAGATTGACCGTGAAGATGAAGATTTTGTGAAACAAGATTTCCCAGTGTCTGATGGTCGTGTGGGTAGATTTGTGTTTGACACGACATTGCAGACTGTGAAACTCTACGTTTTGGATTCTTACGAAGACTATACATCCGAATGTGCCTACCTGCTTTTGACCGCCATAGACTGGACATACTTCTACAATCAAATTTGGAGAGAATTTAATTTTGGCGGCAAAATCAGGTACATTTTCCAGTGGGATGCTGTTTCGCCGGGGATGAGATATCGGGTGACAACGCGGACGGCCTACATGTGCATTACATCCTGTTGGAACAAAATGCATCATGACCAAAGTTATCTCATGATGGTAAATAAACGTCGCGACGAGTCAGACTCTGATGAGACTGACTCTGATGAAACTGACCCTGAGTATGACCGTGACTTTCCTATTCCCGAGGACAACCCTTTTGGGTGCTGCAAAACGAATCTATATTTCGATCGGAGCGACACGCCTCTGTTAAACACCATTTTTCCAACGATAGACGAACTGTTTCTGTCAAGTTAAATGATCGGTCTGTGTACAACAAGTTTCCCGATCTACCATACAATACCGTTACTTTCTGTGAGAACTATTCTGTGAGAACTATTTCTCTTTGACCAAACCACACCCCGCAGACCCACCTTTACCGCTTTTGAGTGCAACACCCCCATCTCAACACCCAACCAACAGCTGACACGTGGAAACAAGACCTCAACAATTTAAATATTAACATCCCCTACGCTACATCCCCTGTGAGCAAAGAGCTGCTGTTCCAGATAAACTCTACAGTTATCACGTACTTTCCTAGATCTGTGAAGGACTTTCCTAGATCTAAATGGACCGACAGAATCAGCTTCAACAATCCAACGTGTCTGAGCCTGTTTCCGGTTTATGATCTGAACCATAAACCGGAAACTGAAATTCCACTGGACCGTCGTGGATTAAAACAGACAATCCACATTCTAGGAAACGGCGACAACGCTCTATAACGATTAGGAGGAACTACCCATATGCCTGAAAAGGATGTCTGACGCAGCGCAAAAGCTGACAGAGCGTGACTCTGGAGCCGCTGCTGATGAGCAACCGGAGTGCGACTGCGGCGCGGGAAAAGCGTGTCCTGTAAAAGGCGTTATAGACTCTACGTTTAAACCGCATTACCGAGGACAAATGATCGGTCTGATGACCACGGTTATCGAGCACGCGTGCGATCCGAATCATGATTCTACGGGGGATACCAAGCGTGTCAAAAATCTCAAGAACGAAATGAAAATTGTAAGAGGTCTGACCGATTCATGGCCTGATTTGACGAGCATGTTTATTATCGGCGGAGACTCAATTTGCATAACCACCAGAAAAATTCTGGATGTTATGTCTGAATGTGAGGATGAGATGGACATTAACGAGGTTCTTTGTCTGTGTATGTATGTAACAGATTTATGTACGTCGCTGATCTCAAAAAATTATGAATCCATGGTATGTGAAATTGTCGGATCGTTGGTTGATTTTATATTAGCCCGAAACATGTTGGGTTGCAGAAATTTTATTTTCTGGCTAGACCGCCTGTAATGCCGTTACTATTGTTTGTTTGTAACGGCAATTTGATCGTTTTCTTCACTACTTTATTGTATATTCAACAATATGCTGTTAAAAATAAAACCACTCGCTATACTTTTCTCCAAGTTCAATTTTTTATTTTAATGATTCTGTATACGCTTTTATCCGAAGCGACTTACAAATGATCAATTTTACAAATGTATTTTTCAAATCAATTTTCTAAAAAGAAAAGACGGAAATAATGATCGAGAAACGGTCTCGTATCGTATATAAACTAGGATAGTGTTAATAATATAACGTAAATGTCTCGAATGAAGAGGCCGGGTTAAAGCGATATTTTATTAAATCAAGCAAATTCACAGAAATATGGACGAAGAGCCCGCTAACACGACAGCAAAAACTAGCTTGTAAAGCGTAAGGCCTAACAATTACCGTTAGACGGGAAAATACCACAAGAGCGGTGAAACTTCGGTAAACAAATTCAAACAGAAAGAACGCGCAAAGTCATGGAATTGTTCTGGTTTCAAAGCGTAACCCTATGAAAAACTTTGCGGTTTATATCTAACGACGGTGTGGCAAGGCCTAGCGCCGTTAAACACACGGATAAAGTCAAGATATCTATCAATTTTAGGCGTACTTACCAGGGACCAGTCTGGTGTGTGAAAGAGTTAGAACAAGCATTTGCGTTTGTGTTGTTAGACCGTATTGTTCTTATTGTAAGACAGAATTTGTCTTAGTGACATTCAATGGAATATTTTATTAAAAGATGACGCAGAGGACTGATTGAGTAACGCTCTGTCAAGCGTTCGTCCGAGAAACCTGTAACTTTATCGTAATTATTTAAAAATACATGTAAGCATCACGCCTGACACTTTTGTAACTGACTAAATACTACTATTTAAGCTAAACAAAACATTTGCAATTGTGAAAAATTAAGAGAATTAAGACGTGTTAAAAACTGCCGACCACATGTTTTCTTAAAGAAGAAGAACAGACATGACAGCGTGCAGCTGCGGTTGTAAAAACTGAAAGGCGGACTCCTAAAACACAACGACTGAATAAAACGGACTGAATCATCGCTTTCGCTTAAAACAACAGTGATTTATTTAAAGTCATGTTTAGAGACGCGTATAAAGAATATAGTGTTTCCACGTCATCTTCAACTTGTAATGCGTAACTTTATGTGCTCTAAATGAAGTAGATGTAACGGTGAAATAGTAAGATTGAGGCCTTGTGCCTCGCGACCGCTTTGTAGACGGACCAGAAAAAGCTCTAAAGTACAATCTCAGTTTAAACACTCTCTTGACTTTCATTTAATTATCTTATACTGTATTTGTTCATGTTTTCCTGCAAACACTCGCTGCATGATTGACCAAACTCTGAGAATAGTCTTCATCTAAAAACAAACAATGAAAAAAGTATAGAGCGGTATCAGCTATTGGGGT